>JAMPIV010012489.1:77500-182022 GCA_024509875.1 Oreohelix idahoensis
TATGTGTTAGGCTTTGCATTTACCTGATAATTTATATATGTGGATTAGAATATTTCACGACACTGCTGCTACTACTACTTCTACTACTACTACTACGTCTACTACTACTACTACTACTTCTTCTTCTACTACTGCTATTACGACCACTACTGCTGCTACTACTACTTATTCTTCTTCTTCGCCTTCGTCTTCTTCTTGATCTTCTTCGTTTATCTTCTTCTTCGTATAGATCTATAAAACTTTCTTTTATTCTTCTATTCACCTTAGAGAACTACATATTACTAGTATCTTTCTCTCACTACCTGCAAGCTTCTACATCATCGCACCACGCCTATACTATATACTAGCTGTATGAGGTGAGTTTGCCAGTTCCTTTCCTCGCTGCTTAGATTTTCCTAACTGAACACTGAAGTCAGGTACCCATTTTTACAGTTGGGTAGACGAGCGCGAGACGACCTGGTTTCGAATCCGGTCCCTTTACTTCTAGAAGCAAGAGTTCTAACATTCTGCCACTCGTGGCCTCACATCTGCTTTAATATACTATATTCTTATAATCTCACTGTCCTGTGAATATAAAATTGTATGCCAATATTCTTTATTATATGCACTACTCTACTCAAGGTCAGCTCTAGAAGTTCAGTCGACCGTAGCCAACAGGGGTTCAGGTACCCCCAGCCAACAATTTATTTGATGACCCGCTGTGTTCTAATCTACAGCCCAACATTTAAAGAAATAAGTAAATTCATTAATATAATAATTATAGTTTAAAATATTATTAAACATTTCAGTTTTGTAAATGAAAAAATACAACAACAACAACCACATGGTAGCAGAACGCAAAATGATGAAAATTCGAGCATTTAAAAAAGGGGGCGGGGAAGGAGGAGAATTCTCACCTATGGATGGTTCATTGTGTTTAATTTTTTTTTTTTTTTTTCTGTGAAGCAGTTGTGAGCTTTGGCGCGTCTAACCAATGGCACCATTGGCTCTTTCCAACAGCCGGTCCTGACTCGCCTATTCTTTCATCACTCGTCTGCCGTATTAAAATGTTTCTTCTTTGTCAATCTCATATTGTCACGAAATATGTTCGTTCTTTTTTTTTCTGGTTTTCACTCCTCTCTGGCTTTATTACTTTGCCATTCCGTTTACGTGCTAATTCTTCCAGGATTCATTGTTTATGCTCTTCATCGTTCCAGGTTTTCTTATCATATCTTGCCACACCTCTCATACACCCCTCTCTCTTGTTTATTTTCGCTTTTGTTGTCTGCGAAGTGTAGCGAAGACGCTACCTTGCCACGTTGACCAGAAAAAGATAACGAACGTATTTCGGGACAGTGATACACACTCACACGGCGTGAGGTGTTTATGTGTACGCGTTTTAAATATTCTCACGTTCGTCTCAGTGGCGTTTTCCGCATTCACCTGGCGTTACTCGGTAGCGCAAAGTATAGCCACCACGTGAAAAATCGCGTATGAGCTAGTACAATTTCGCATTTTAGCGATTGTGTACCCCTATTTACCTACCGCGTATGAACAGATTTTCGCATTACAGACACGTGTTCTATCAGAAGAGACTATGTTCTAGTTAGATATTCTCGTCAACTGTTTTCCTGTATAAATTTTTTTTTTTTTTTTTTGTCAATCTACTTTTTCACCTTTCTTGTTTACCATAAACGTACACTATTTTTATGTTAATTATATATACATATATTCTTGTTTCCTGTCTGCCGGATAAATATAAAACGTTTGATTAATCATATTTTTGTACTCGTGTGCTGTCAGCTGTTTTCATGCAATTTCTTCCCGGCCAACCATCTTCTTCTACGAACTCTCAACCTTCCACCCACCCCAGCCATATTAAGTGATCTGCAGCGCCCACACGTAGCTCATTGTGACAATTATCAGAAAATTGGAAACACCATTACTGTTCTTCCCCCCAAATTATCACAGTAATCACCCTTAAAAATGGGCCCATTCTTGTGAAGGGATTGAAATTATCGCCATACCCAAGATGGCACACAATGACAAAAATATTCGAAGACTTGCTTCGAAAAACACATTAATTGTAATCATATTGGACGCAGTGGAAGATTGAAACAGAAAAGAAAATAACATTAATGGATGAATATTTCATTCACGATTTCGCATACCATTCATTATAAAATCAGATAATCGATAAATTCTGTCATGTTATAGTTTTGCTGGCTGAGATTAATTTCCTTGAGTTAACTACAGGTCAATACAGGTTGTAGTAACGCTGAAGCTATTTACACCTAAATTTGGAACACTAGTCATATATACTCTGGAACTCAATTTGTGGTCAATTTATGTGTTTATCTATCAATTAGTGTGCTTTAGTTAATTTTAATCTGTAGACCAGTACTCATGACTTTGTTCGTTGTACATGAGAGTGATCAGATGTATCCATTCATTTCACATCGCTGTTGTTCTCTCTCTCTCTCTCTCTCTCTCTCTCTCTCTCTCTCTCTCTCTCTCTCTCTCTCTCAAGGTTTATCACAACACCCCCTCCCCCACCCCATGCTTCATCTCTCTCATAGCATCTCTCATACATCTTGTAAGTCTACTTTTTTCATTTTCCTTGCAGGTTCTTATTGTTAGTGCACTGACAGATTACGCTACAGATCAGTTTGATCTCTTTCTCTCTCTATCTCTCTCTCCCCTCTCTCTATCTCTCTCTCTCCCCTCTCTCTTCTCTCTCTCCCCTCTCTCTCTATCTCATTCCCTCTCTCTATCTCTCTCTCCTCTCTCTATCTCTCTCTCCTCTCTCTCTCTCTCTCTCTCTCTCTCTCTCTCTCCTCTCTCTCTCTCTCTCTCTCTCTCTCTCTCTCTCTGACTGTCTAGCCCATTTTATTTTTATTTTTTCATCTGAAGGAAATACAGACCATTGAAATGTTCGGTTCTCATATATTATCACACACTTTATAAACGAGTATAATACTCGGTGAAGGTAAAGGTTGTCCCATCACAGATACTGCCGTGTGGTAGTGAAGTGTTAGAGACTTCAATTACACTATGACTCAGCTTTAAAAGATGGAGGTGACCAGTTCCCTTCCTCGCTGGCTTTGCTTTCCCTAACTCAACAGCAGAGTGTGGTACTCATTTACAGTGTGGTAATCTGGAGCATGACGCCACCAGGTTTTGAACCCACAACCTGGTAACTTTACAACGAGATGAAACGCTATTACTGGACAATATTCTAGAGTAGATGCTTCTTCTAATTGTTTTAGTTGTGTGTCGTAAATTTATTTGAGATAGGTCTTAGAAATAGTGGTCCCGTTAGAGTGAAGAATGATGATGAAGGCTCTGTGATAGAAAGGGGTAAGAAATAGATAGTTGATTCACAAGGGTGCTGAAAAGAGTAAGGGCAGTCTCTGAGATCGGGTAATTTCTCCGTTCTGCCTATCTTACGACACTTTTTGTTTATCTGTAGACTCCTAAACCTCTCCTGGCTAAACAATTTTTGCCAGTTACTCAACACTCATGTACACACACCAATTTGGTGCTTCAAACACACATACGTGAATACAAACTACATATAACATATATGAGGTAATGGGTCGGCCAACACAGTAATATCAGTTTTATGGTGTTTATTATCATTAAACCAAAATCACAACATTTAGCATGGTACAGTCAAAAATCATAGTTACAGAAAAATACACATAACAAGGTGGGGGGGGGGGGGGGGTGTTTGTTTGAGGAGTAGTATCCCAATATGCCTTTCCCGCTTGTATAGACAAAATAATCTCAGTCCAAAGACAAGTGGTTATCAGAAGGAGATAATTTAACCCAAAATAGATTAATTTATTCTGATAAGAGGTGGTACAATATTTGGTATGGGGTGTAGGAAACGAGTCCTATTATTCTCCAATGGTTTCCCTTGACTAAGCAGATTTAAGGGAGGGAAAATAAACAAAGGTAAGAAATCCCACATAAAGAGAACAATACAAGGAATACAGTAAAAAAGGTATTTACCAGGTAAAGCAAATTATAATTTTAGCAAAGGTATATATATCTCATTCATTCATGCACGCTAGCAATGGCCATCACGCATTTTCTCACACACTTACCGATCGTGGAATCTGGCACTCCATAGAAAATTACAAACAGCAAGAAAACACGCAACATATGTATGTGTCCTTTTTCTTCGTGTTCCAGCCCCAGATTTAGCGGGTTTAGGCGTTTAGCAAAGTGTTCCGAAATCGCTGGAAGGTGAAGCCTTGGTGTTTCTTTTGATTTTTTTAATATATAAAGTTTCTATGGGATGGCACGGTAACAGATACAGGTATGATAATTGTGTGGTCTCCTGGAGTTTCACCGCTGGTGGTGTAAAACTTCTATAGCGTGATGACAAAGACTGAACAGTAAGGTATGTTTTTCTTCGGGGTTTTTTTAAATCCAGTGAAAAATACGTGACTGTCAGTGTACATAGATCATAGATTCTTTCCCACATCAGACCAGTAAAATAAAATATATCGCTCTGGCAATTGTTCTCCTCCAGTTAATCTTTACAGACTATATTGATTTATGATTTAAATGTTCTTGGGTTTGCTTTCTCTCATGTAAATTTAGACAGCGAGACCACACAGGCCGCCACAAGATTATATTTAAATGTTAAAAAATTGTGGATGTTGAAGAACTGAGTCTGGAGGACTCTATAATTGCTGGCACGCAAAGGTGTATAATCATTCGTTGCACAGAATGAATTCACTCCAATATAGCCGAAAATCCAGAGGAAATCTAGCAGGATTCTGCTATAAGCTAGTGCTTCTTTAAATCTCTGGCAAGTGAATGATAAACTGCATTCTTCGGTGGTCTCAATATATATTAAATGAAATGAGAGGTAATATCTAGATGTTAAGTTTAACGCCTTATTTGAAATCAGGGAACTTTCTGATTCCTGCACCGTCAGTCCCCGCTCTATTACCTAACTATCTGACCGCTCGTCTTTCCCGTTCGTCTCGTTCTGCGAGCGGTTTCAGCGCTCTTCTCTGTTTCGCACTGAGATGCTAGACGAAGGCGTGAAACTGCTTCGTCCGTTTTGGGGACCAATACTGCCTTTGATCGTATCCCGCTTTCCTCGTTGGACTTTGGCAACGCCCTACTGGGCAGGAAGAAAGAAAGGTGAAGGAGGTAGTTGATTTAGATCGCTCTAAGGTAAGGCAGAAAGCGTGGCTTAACCTCCCCTTTAAGACAAAGCGACGTCCTTTTTGCACGCATGAAAACTGTTTATCATATTAATTAGCCCACGTTGTAGAATTCCACGTTGCTATTGTGCATGCTAATGAGCCCGCGTGGAATCCACGCTGACTATTGTGTTTCACTCAAATCCAGGGGCTGCGATGATATAAGAGGCTACAATCCTATCATCTGACGGTTCAGGGACAGCTGAGTTTCATCCCTCACATTGTGTTTGAGATTCCCACAGACAAACTCACACAGAAACACACTACACACACACACAAACACACACACACACACACATATAAATATATATATATATGATGAATTTGCAGGAAGTGTCCTGCCTAAGTTACGCATTTCCCCACCCGCTAACTGTATTCAGTCCAGTAAAAAACAAAAACTCGGTGGAAATAAAAAATGAACCTATTTTTAATAAGGTTTATTCCTAGCTATACATGACCCTACAATCTCACTGTCCCATAAACCGTAATCAAGATGCAGGACAACATGAAAACACTCGATCAAGAC
This sequence comes from Oreohelix idahoensis, assembly GCA_024509875.1. Lineage (NCBI taxonomy): Eukaryota > Metazoa > Mollusca > Gastropoda > Stylommatophora > Oreohelicidae > Oreohelix > Oreohelix idahoensis. The sequence continues at coordinate 83,234 of JAMPIV010012489.1, forward strand.
AGGTATTGGGTCTGACCCCAATACACAGGGAAAATACAACAAATATGAGACAACAAATACTCAAAAAAATTAACCCAACGACCCCAAAATGAATAACAGGGTTGAACTTGAAAAACACCAATTCACCATCAAATCATACACATATCTTGGCAGTAATATAGACAAAGTTGGAGGGACAGATAGCGATATCAAAATAAGAATACAAAAGGCAAGAGGAGCTTTCATTGCATTGGGAAATATATGGAGATCAAGAGAAATCGGATACCACACGAAAATAAGAATCTTCAACTCAAATGTGAAGTCAGTCCTATTGTATGGCTCTGAGACATGGAGAACAACAAAGACAACAACCAAAAAGCTACAGACTTTCATAAATGGGTGCTTGCGTAGAATAGAGGGATTAAAATGGTATGACAAGGTTACCAACGTGGAACTGATGACAAGAAGTAGACAAGTGCCAGTGGAACAAGAGATGAGAAGAAGACGATGGCGATGGATAGGACACACACTGTCCAGGAAATGATAGCATTACAAGGCAGTCCTTTTTCTGGAACCCCCAGGGCAAGAGAGGCAGAGGAAGACCAAGAAGTACATGGAGAAGAGAGTTGGAAACAGAGGTGAAAATGATGAGGAGAACATGGAAAGAACTTGAGATGATGGCACGGGACAGGAGGACTTGGCATGTGTTTGTTGAAGGCCTATGCTCCTTTGGGAGTGGAGGGTTATGAATGAATATGATTCTAGCTATTGCATATTCTTGTATTTAAAACCTGCAAACAGTCCTTCTCCTCCTTTCCTCACTAACCAAACACTAAGGTTTAAGGATATCGCACATTAAAAGACCAGCACAATGTAAAGACCAAAATTAGCAACGTTTATACGATCAAGGACCACTTCGCTTCAATCATATGTGGTCTCCCTTTTTTAGCACAAAGTTAAAGTTAACTCTTGTCATCTGACTTCCCATTTTAAGCTTATTACAAAAATACCTTGATGCTAATGTCTAGTGACGATAGCGTTAACAGGATAAGAAATGTTGAAGACAAAAAATGTCACAACTGAATAATTTAGTGGAGATTAGGGTTCAAGCCCCGCTGGGGAACTCAACTGATCAGATCAGCGTGATATTCAGTCAACACCCGTTAGCCGTTAGCCCCACAAGGAGCATACGCCTTCAACAAACTTAAGCCAAATTCTCTGTCGTGTGCCATCATATCAAGGTCTTTCCAAATTCCTCGCCAGTTTTATTTCTGCTGTCAGTTCTCCTCTTCGTGTGCATTTCGGTCTGCCCCCACCTCTCCTACCCTGGGGACTACAGAGCTAGGACCACCTTTTAATGCTATCAACGGATTTCCTGAGTGCACGTGATATGGCTGAAGTAAAATAGAATTAATGTATATACTATAACCATGCTTCTAATAGGCATGATATTTTACTTTTAAGTAAGAAAACACTACCATCATCTGCTTTATTTAAACATCTTATGGAGCATGGGGACACCACTGTAAATGAGAAAGCGTGCACCAAAGCACAAACTTTCACAGTGGTGGTTTTTTAAGCAATTTTTACATGACGAGGTTGCCACCCAGATGCACAACTTCATATTAGTTCCCTTTAATGACATTCCTCAGAGAGCAGTTGTCTTAACAAATTCTTTCTTTGTCTTCCTTCCCCCCCCCCCCCCCTTTTCCCCCAACTAAATGGGGCAAGAAAATGTTATCAATGAGAACAAATAATAAAACCCAAATGGGTTCATCACATAACAAAAAAATAAACAGAATATCATCATGTCGCGGAACACACAGAGCACGTTATATAACAAATGAACGGAGGCGCTAGATTCCTTCAGAACACCAGAACTTCGAAAGCGAGGCCGGTCAAAAAGCTACCAGGCGGAGAACTGTGGAAGCAGAAATTTAAAGCATGAACCAGAGCTGGAGCACCACAAGAAGGAGGTCTGCCAACCGAGCAAAGTGGAGACAGTTTGTTATTGACCTATAAGACACCACCAAGTCACTAATTGCTTTATCAGTCAGCGGCCACGGAGCAAAGAAGATGAAAAAAGAATAATTTAATGATTCTCGAGAGGGAGGCGCGCTGGTGTAATGGTTAAGACGTTGCGCTAGCGACCAGGTTTTCAAGGTTCAAGCCCGGGCGCCGGCATTTGTAGGAGTGTCATCGACCGGGAATTTGACTGAATAATCTGAACGGCTCCTGCAGATAAACCCTCTGTGGATGGGAAGGAGCGAAGCTCCTGACCGGGTTGGAAGGAAGTCCACTGTCTCCCCAACCTCGCAATGACATGTCATTGGGCCAAAAGGGCTGGAAGGCTCGAGTGCCGCTGGTTAGGAAAAAAAAATGATTCTCGAGAAACAAACTTCTTCCTGAAAATTGGTAACCTACGTAACCAAAAATAGAACATTTCAGGAACCACTTAACACAACTTTAAGCTTCATGTACTGCTTTAACTGAAATCAGTCTCCTAGTTAATTGTAATATCCACAGTTCAGGAACCACTTAATCTCCTAGTTAATTGAAATATCCACAGTTTTAATATTTAAATGTTCGTGTTTAAATAAGTATTTTTCCGGATATTGATTTCTTTCATTTTGTAAACAAAATAGATATTTTTTAGTGCTTAAGGGAAAGTCATTATTGAGTTACTTCCCTTGAAAGTTGTGCCGTCTCTTTCGATCGAACTCCGCGGATGAATCCAGTTTTACTGCGATTTATTCTTTGTTTGGGTAGTAATAGATTGTTCTTGCTTCAGAATATCTATGGCCTGAATTTATGTGTATTGTTTGTCTGTGTAGGACGAATCTGTCTTATATCTGTATATCTTTACATATCTAAGTCGAACTATATGTTCTGTTGTCTCTAGAGAGGTCAAAGGCTGTTCGGCGGATGTGTCGCGAGAGAGGTGTGTGTTTTGGCTTCGCCCTGATGATGGGCTGTTTTTTTCTATGTCGGCTTGACGCCGGGGAAAAAGTGATCTCAGTGGTTTTTGGGGAAAGTGATAGTCGTCTAGACCTATCGTGTATGCTTTACCCCAGTGTTCATTCTTATTGCCAAGGAATGGCAAAATCATATTTCTGAAAACCAAGGTAATAAAGATACTCTTTTGAACTCTCGTACGAAGCCACCGTTTTTCGATAGGGATGATTTGTACGTCTGAGAGGATACATCTAACTAGATGAAAAAAAAAAACGATTCTGATTCCTAGCAGCACTATATCCTGTAGAATGCAGTCAATTGTTCATGATCAAATCTACAGAGCAATGAAATGTTTAATGAATGACTAACTTTAGGACAGATTCATTATCTGTATCCAAACGTGAGTGACAGCTCACGAGTGAAGCCATCTTGGAACCAAACATGTAGTGACTTTCAAGAAGAGAAAAGGGATGCCCGTATTATCGCTTGATTAGTCCAGAGATCACTGCTACACATGAGAACCCATTGCTAGCGGTTCAATATAATTATATGGAAAAATCTGTGCTGGACATTATGTTAAGGAATCTTCGCTAGACGAGATTAGGTCTAGAAGCCATCTTGGATATTGTTTATAATCTGACGTGCTTTGTCAGTAAACTCAGTTGATATATATATATATGGGCAATACTGAGTGCTTGGCTACTGACAGTCCATTATACTATTATTCTACATGAGTGCCCATGTAACATAACATTGCAAGACCATTTATCCACTGTACCATGATGTATTATGCCAACCTGTGATTTGTCACTATCTGTGCTGTCGAGTGTGTACGTCCAATTAAACTTTAGTAAAGGTACACAGTCGTTGGTGTCGATGACTTCCAGCCATACATGAGTGTGAGAAAAGAACATTTGTCAACACCACGAACTCTTCCTATCATTCGCACATTATACACTCCATCTATGTCTACACACCACTGCGTAGGTCAAGTTGACATTCCATACTCGAACCACGAGCAACACAACAACACAGTATTTAACTCTGGTGATGTTCGAGCGAGCTTCAGATTTCTCAGCATGTCTCTTGCTCAGGGCAAGGGTCTTGTATTAAGAGTTTATCAACTGATGATGATGATGTCTGCTTCCATCCACTTATATTTATCATTTGGTGGACATCATTAATAAGAAAAAAGATTCTTATCAACTGGTGGACCAGCTTTCTGGGTTTGACCTCGCAGAAGTTCAGAAGTCAACAGATTACCGATACCAGACCGTTTCCTGTGGCTGATACGACACACTTGCAGTATTGGTTTGCTCTTTGTCAACACTTCGTCACGTGACCTGTCAAGTGAATGCAGTATGTAGGTCAGCGTTGTTGACATTTTTACATTAGACATTACAGAGTTTTACAGAACAGTTGGATCAATTCTTGTCAATGTTAACAGGAAGACAGTATTATTGAACTAAGAAGTCCTATTTTCATCGATGGATCTTCTTGTTTTCTATATATGAACTTTAATATTTAAGGCCAGAATATATATTTCAATAAAGTGGCAGTTTATTTATTTTACAAGAATAACTTTGCCATTACTGTAAAACTGAGCCTATTTTGCAACACATTACACACATGATATATGTATTTATGATATGTTACATGTTATTTGTTTGTATAGTATGTTAGTTTATATGTCAGCGGGTTGTGTTTAAGGTTGGGCGGCGTCCTCACAACAGAATATCCCACGTCATAGAGGGTCCGTTGTGGGCGTTTTCTATAGGTGCAATTTTCTTGATTGAAAATTTGCTTGCGACAACTGTTGCTTTTGTGTTAGCTGTGAAGTCTGTAATTATTGTTATTTTTGTAATATTTCTTTGTTCTTTAGTTTTGTTTTGAATTGTTTGTAATTTGTTGGTCTACCCTTTTCTTTCTTTCAGTTCTATTCACAATTTATATTCATATACTGTGACGTCATTTGTGTTGTTATTCTTTGCAGATTCAGTGATTATTTTCATTGATTTCCCTATTTGATTTATTTTGATTTCTGCAAACGTTTTCGTATTGTCAGTCCTATTTGTACTTTATGTATTCTGTTGGTTGACATATGTTTTATATAGGTATATTTCATAAGACACAATTGCCTGTGCACTGCACTTGGGTTATGGTATAAACCAGTACTTGATTATTATTACTGTTATACAAGACCTTATTAAGGCTTGTGACCCACAGATATTGGGATAGTATACTGATTAATCAAGTCATTAAGAACTTGTGGTATTATTATTGTTTCAGGTGATTAGTATTATTGTTAGACACCATGTCTACATTAGAATACTTCATTATACAAGGGAAAGCCCTTGATAAGACTGGTCAACAATTAGAAGAATGGGCAGTTGCTCAATATGACAAAGCATTAGCTGCAGAAGAGAGAAAAGCTCTGGCTGAAGAGAAAAGATTAGAAAGAGAAGCTGAGGCTGCTGCTGAACAAAAGAAATTGCAGATGCAGGTGGAGCAAAGGAGATTTGAAGCTGAACAAAAGAAATTAGAAAGAGAAGCTGCTGCTGAACAAAAAAGATTAGACAGTGAAGCTGAACAAAAAAAATTAGAAAGAGAAGCTGCTGCTGAACAAAAAAGATTAGACAGGGAAGCTGAACAAAAAAGATTAGACAGAGAGGCTGAAGAAAAAAAAGCAATAAGAGAACATGAATTTGAGTTAGAGAAATTGAGATTGACAAGTATGATTAATGTTAATCAGGCATCTAGTGGTAATGGTAAACCTTCTACTTACAAGGTTAAGGTTCCACCGTTCAATCAGTCCAGTGACGATATTACATTCTGGCTGGATAGATTTGAACGTTCTTGTCGTACACATAATGTGGATAAATCACAATACGCTAATCAATTAGCAGAAAACTTGAAAGGTGAATCTTTGACTAGATTATGCCTTGTAGGAGAAGCAGATAAGGATAATTATGATGTCATTAGGGCGGCTTTGATAAAAAAATACCAGCTAAGTGAGGAAGGCTATCGCCTTTTGTTTAAGACGATGGTGCCTGAGACAGGTGTAGAATTCTCAGAATTCACTGCAAAGGCACGTCTCACAGTTGATCGTTGGATTGAGCTTTCCAAAACAGAAAAAACGTATGAAGGACTTATGGATTTGTTGCTCAGAGATAAGATTATGTCATGTGTTAACAAACCATTCCTGGAATTTATACATGAGCGTAAACCCAAATCTCTAAAGGAAATGGAAGAATATTGTTCCCAATATGTCACTGCACACCCCGACGTGACTTTTGGCAACACTAAGATTAAGGAGGGTATGCCAGTTGCTTCAGCAACACCATACAATCCCAATTATTCACACAGATTTCAGGGACCTCAAAACAGATTTGATAAAAAAGGTAACCATAATAGTTATCAAAACCAAGGTAACCAATCATTTCAGGGTTCTTCTTCAAAGAACTGGAGACGAGCTGATAGCTCTCGACACAGGGGTGGTCATAATTATAGGAATTTCCGTAGAGGAAGTAATTATAGAAACTATCAGGGTTATCCGTCTTGGAGTCAACAAGATCATAATTACAGAGATACTCATTATAATGAATATGATAATGGTAACCAAGGGAACTATGACTCAAACCCAAATAGGGGTTACAATAGAGGTAACAATAACTACAGAGGTGTGATAATAACCGAGGTAGATCTCAAAACAAAAGACATAAACCACATTTTCAGGCAAACTCTGCACAACAAGAGTCCCATGAAGCCTATAAACAGAGTAAAGATAATAATGATGCTAGTAATATGGCATGTGCCGCTTTTGATTTTGGGAGAGCATCTCAGTGCCCCCAATGCAAAACGTTATTTGAGCCAACCACAGTGTCTACTTTAAGCTGTGGCCATCCTCTTCCTGCTCTTCCGGCATCAGTCGCGCATGATGGAAGAGGTTCTCTTGTCTTACATAAGGGTTTAGTGAATAACAATCCAGTCTCTGTGCTATTTGATTCTGGATGCACCACAATTGGTGTTAGGCAGTCACTCGTAGATCCTTCCCGTGCCACTGGACAAGTAGTCAAATGTGTAACATTTGGCGGCACATTAGAGAAATACTCTACTGCTATCATTAGGATTGCTACTCCTTTCTTTACAGGAGATGTACACGCATGTCTTCTCCCGAATCCGATCGCTGACCTCATCATCGGTCGCATTCATGGAGTCAAAGAATGCACTCCGCAACAAATTTCCGCGTGGGAAAGGCAAAACATGCAGATTGCTAACGCTGTAGTCACTAGAGCTCAGGCTCTTAATATGCCTCAAACTTCATCTACTGAAGATAATGAAGTGCATAACCAAGATGATCCCTTGGTAATTTCTCGTGACTCGTTTATAAAACAGCAAGAAGATGATCCCACTCTGAAGAAATTCTTCATTCTTGCAACTAAAGGTGATCCGAATAAAGACACAAGTCGTAAATCGTGGATTACAAAGAAGAATGGCGTACTTGTACGTATGGTTCAAGACTCCATTACGTCAAGTCATTCTCAAATCCTGGTTCCCAAGAATTTGAGAGTTAAAATTTTGCAGCACGCTCACGACTCTCAGTGTGCTGGACACATGGGTTTTTTCCCGTACTAAGTCAAGAGTCCTTGCGGCTTTCTTTTGGCCATTGGTAAACAAGGACATACGGATTTATTGTCGATCTTGTAAAGTATGTCAGGAAGTTAAATCCAAAGGTCCACGGCATGCTGCACCCATTCAGGCGGCGGACATTCCTATTCGGCCGTTTCAAAAAATGGCCATAGACATTATTGGTCCATTTAAGATCAAGTCTGCCAGAGGACATCAGTTTATCTTGACATGTGTTGATATGTGCACACGTTGGCCAGAGGCTATTCCTCTGAAGAGCATTACTACTGCTGATATTGCAGATGCTCTTTGGCTTATATTTTCTCGTTTGGGTTTCCCCGGAGAGATATTGTCAGACCATGGCACCCAACTAATATCAGATACCATGTCTCAAGTAATGTCTACTCTGCAGATAGATAGATCTTTAAGTAGTATCTACCATCCAATGTCTAATGGTATGGTCGAACGCCTTAATAGAACACTTAAAAACTTACTAGGGAAGATAACTGAGGATCATCCTCAAGACTGGGACAGAGTTTTACCTGCGGCCCTCTTCGCTTACAGAGAGGTACCCAATGAACATACAGGATTTTCTCCCTTTGAACTCGTCTTTGGCGCGCGTCCGCGTGGCCCTATGTCGTTGCTTCACGATCTCATAACATCTGACAATATTGACGATGACACAAAGTCATCCTACGAATATGTCATCGCGTTGAGACAAAAGATTATCGAAGCATGCAAATTAGCAACTTCTTCTTCTGAATTTGCGAAACAGAAGGCAAGGCAATTTGCCAATAAGAAGAGATGCTTACGACAACTTTGTCCTGGTGACAAAGCATTTGTATTACTACCTTGTAGGGAAAACAGATTACTTATTTCTTGGAAAGGTCCGTACGATATAATATCGAAAATTTCCGATGTCGACTATATTGTCGATATTGATGGGAAGCATAAAACCTTCCACATCAATATGCTTACTGAATTCCATGAACGTCCGGATTATTTGCAACCCATTTTCCAAGCAACGGACAATTCTCCAGTACAACATGGTCATTACTCATCACTGTCCGTGATACAGGATGAGGAAACAAGTTTTTCAGATGTAAATCTTCCTCTTCCAATGATCCCACTTCATTCTAGTGAATCATGGAAGAACGTTACTGTCTCTCCTGATTTGTCTCTAGGAGAACAGCGACAAGTTTCAACTATGTTGCAAACATTTCAGGATGTACTCACTGACATCCCTGGACAAACGAATGTCATTGAACATGACATTGTTCTAACTGACCATACTCCTATTAGGGTTAGACCTTATCCTATACCTATACATTTTCAAGCACAGGTCGAGAAAGAGTTGGATGAGATGATAGATTTGAAAATAATCGAACCATCCACCTCTGCATATTCTTCGCCGATGGTTATTGTGCGTAAAAAAGACAATAACATACGTCTTTGCGTTGACTATCGAAAATTGAATCAGGTAACGAAGTTCGATGCTGAACCTATGCCTTTACTGGAAGAACTACTTACTCGACTCTCCAAATCTCATTTTTTCACTAAACTTGATTTGTCTAAAGGATATTGGCAAGTTCCTTTATCTGAACGCGCCAAACCTCTCACGGCTTTTTCAACACCTAGAGGTTTGTTCCAATGGAATTTTATGCCTTTCGGTCTTATGAACGCACCAGCTACATTCGTACGCATGATGCGCCGAATCCTATCTTATCGGTCAGATGTCATTGCATATCTAGACGACATCTGTCTTTTCAGCGATACTTGGGAAGATCACTATTCAGGGTTAGATGAATTGCTGTCTACTTTGCGCGAGCACAACCTGACAGCGAAACCCTCTAAAGCCTATATTGGTTTTAGCGAAATTTCTTTCCTAGGCCACCGAGTTGGTCATGGTTTCCTAAAGACAGAGGACCATAATACTAGTAAGATACTTAACATCTCAATCCCTAAGACTAAAAAACAGGTGAGAAGTCTGTTAGGTCTTATTCAATTTTATGGCAGATTCATTCAGAATCTATCCTCTATCATGGCACCTCTTTCAACACTTCTAAAGAAAGGTTCGCCTAATGTGGTCCACTGGTCTCAGGAATGCCAATGCTCTCTGGATAAGATTAAAACATTGTTTTCAACACCACCTATTTTAGTGCTACCCACTAAAGATAAAACATTCGTTCTTCGTAGTGACGCTTCATCCACTGGGATTGGAGCGGCACTAATGCAAGAGTACTCTGGAACTCTGCATCCTGTAATGTATATTTCCAGAAAACTTAATGCGGCAGAAAGGAATTATTCGGTTTTAGACCGTGAGCTATTAGCTATGGTTTGGTCGATCCTCAAACTACAGAGATTCCTTCTGGGCGCACATTTCATAGTAGAAACCGACCAAAAAGCTCTTACTGCTATACAGAGTAAGAATTTGAAGAGCTCGAGGTCTACTCGATATGCAATTGCTCTTCAACCTTTTCATTTCTCTGTGCGAGCTATTCGTGGATCAGATAATGTGATGGCAGACATTCTGTCAAGATGCCCACATGATTCCACATAACTATTAGGGCTTAGACTTCTTGATATGTCTAGTTCTATAGTAGTTCCTTTTCTATATCATGATAGATACAAATTTGTAATTTAATAATATAATGATTGTATCACTACATAGCGGTTCATTGATGTTTATTCACCGCTGTGCTTTGATGATTTTTTCTTCATAAATCATAAATGTAAGATATCTAATACGAAATGATGGTATGAATTTTTTAGGCATCGTGTAATTGCCAGAATTGTATTATACTTTGATGACACCTTCCTGGAAAAATATACTTATAGAGAAATAATTTCTCTCAGTTTATGAGACACATTCTCACCAGTCGCTCCATAAGTCGACTTAGCCTCATATTAGGCGTTATATGTATTCCTGATATTTTCATCTGCGCATTATTCATGCGTTGTGAGCCTATTGTACGTTGCTCCTAGATGTATTTCAAAAAGAAAAAAAATGTTCCATTTTTTTTTCCCGGGAGGTGTGGTAAGACTGTTACGTGCAGTCTTTGATATCTTACAATATTATACATTGGTATACTTGTTATGTTCGCAAATATTTTGTAAACAAAATAGATATTTTTTAGTGCTTAAGGGAAAGTCATTATTGAGTTACTTCCCTTGAAAGTTGTGCCGTCTCTTTCGATCGAACTCCGCGGATGAATCCAGTTTTACTGCGATTTATTCTTTGTTTGGGTAGTAATAGATTGTTCTTGCTTCAGAATATCTATGGCCTGAATTTATGTGTATTGTTTGTCTGTGTAGGACGAATCTGTCTTATATCTGTATATCTTTACATATCTAAGTCGAACTATATGTTCTGTTGTCTCTAGAGAGGTCAAAGGCTGTTCGGCGGATGTGTCGCGAGAGAGGTGTGTTTTGGCTTCGCCCTGATGATGGGCTGTTTTTTTCTATGTCGGCTTGATGCCGGGGAAAAAGTGATCTCAGTGGTTTTTGGGGAAAGTGATAGTCGTCTAGACCTATCGTGTATGCTTTACCCCAGTGTTCATTCTTATTGCCAAGGAATGGCAAAATCATATTTCTGAAAACCAAGGTAATAAAGATACTCTTTTGAACTCTCGTACGAAGCCACCGTTTTTCGATAGGGATGATTTGTACGTCTGAGAGGATACATCTAACTAGATGAAAAAAAAAAACGATTCTGATTCCTAGCAGCACTATATCCTGTAGAATGCAGTCAATTGTTCATGATCAAATCTACAGAGCAATGAAATGTTTAATGAATGACTAACTTTAGGACAGATTCATTATCTGTATCCAAACGTGAGTGACAGCTCACGAGTGAAGCCATCTTGGAACCAAACATGTAGTGACTTTCAAGAAGAGAAAAGGGATGCCCGTATTATCGCTTGATTAGTCCAGAGATCACTGCTACACATGAGAACCCATTGCTAGCGGTTCAATATAATTATATGGAAAAATCTGTGCTGGACATTATGTTAAGGAATCTTCGCTAGACGAGATTAGGTCTAGAAGCCATCTTGGATATTGTTTATAATCTGACGTGCTTTGTCAGTAAACTCAGTTGATATATATATATATATATGGGCAATACTGAGTGCTTGGCTACTGACAGTCCATTATACTATTATTCTACATGAGTGCCCATGTAACATAACATTGCAAGACCATTTATCCACTGTACCATGATGTATTATGCCAACCTGTGATTTGTCACTATCTGTGCTGTCGAGTGTGTACGTCCAATTAAACTTTAGTAAAGGTACACAGTCGTTGGTGTCGATGACTTCCAGCCATACATGAGTGTGAGAAAAGAACATTTGTCAACACCACGAACTCTTCCTATCATTCGCACATTATACACTCCATCTATGTCTACACACCACTGCGTAGGTCAAGTTGACATTCCATACTCGAACCACGAGCAACACAACAACACAGTATTTAACTCTGGTGATGTTCGAGCGAGCTTCAGATTTCTCAGCATGTCTCTTGCTCAGGGCAAGGGTCTTGTATTAAGAGTTTATCAACTGATGATGATGATGTCTGCTTCCATCCACTTATATTTATCTTTTGGTGGACATCATTAATAAGAAAAAGATTCTTTATTCGATCCTTGTAGTTGACGCAGTCGATCTATGAAGTTTGTCGCATAAGTCTACTTCATTCGTTTTATGAAATTTATCAGTTCGATCTACGAATTTATCAATTCACTTTATGAAGTTTTTGGACTTTATGAACTTATGCCACACATAACATTTTTTTTCGCCTTTGATCAGGTGTTCTCTAAGACTCCGAGATTTAGGCTATTCCCCCTTTTTTTTTTACTGCTAAAACATTTGTTTAAAAAAAAAAAAAGAAACACGTATACTGTAATCAGTCACGAAGTAAGCAAACAACAAATTCTAAGGTAAACTGTCATTACCAACAGCAACCAATTGTAAATAACAATATATATTTGAATATATCTCAAGATGGTAAATACAACTACGCTGAATATCCCAATTATAACCTACTTACGTTGAACAGGGCAGGCTTTCTGCAGAGAAGGTGGATGAGCGGAAGCTAATAAAGATCATTTGATTTTTCCGTTCTATTCCAATTTGTTTAAAAAGATCTTGAACAATTTTTATATGACTCGAACATTTGTTTTAATTAGATTTATCATACAATGACTGCAACCAACAAAAGCCAGCTCCTAACCTCAGAAATGAGGTATTTGAGACAGGTGGTTGAAGTAAATAGAAGGGACATGGTCCGCAACCAGAAGATAGGGCAAGATCTCAAAGCCCAGCCCCTGCAGACCAAAGTAGAACAATCCCAACTACGATGGTTTGACCATGTCTACAGAATGGGAGAAGATCGGATACCACGACAAATATGGGAAACTAAGAAACAGGGATCCAGACCACCAGGATGACCCAGAGTCCGCTGGGAGGACAACATTAGACAATCTCTGAAGGACCGAGGACTAGATTGGAACCAGGCCAGGAGAAAGACAGCTGATAGGATAGTATGGAGCTCTCTCTGGCAAACCTCTACGCCCCAGGGTAGAAGAGGAACGACTAAGTAAGTAAGTAAGTAGATTTAACATATAAAGTCCATATCTGAGGCCGTCGGTGAATGTGAGGTCCCAGCTAAATGATTTTCCGGCACTGCCGCCCCTGCAGGTTCGGCATTAAATAGATAAGATTTCTATTAAATACCATAAATAGGCTTAGCCATTTCGTTCTTTCAAATTTACTATCAAATTAGGTAGGTCACATTTATTTTAATCGTTCTACTGAATGTCCGAGTGGGTTACAGCGCTTGTTTCCTGAAGCGAAAGGACAGGGTTCGAAACCAGGGTGCCTCACGCTCCAGTCTACTGCGCTGCTAAAATGGATACATGACTGCTCATGAAGGTAAAGCCTGCTACGAAAAAAAGGAAAGAAAGAAAGAAAGAGGACACCTAAATTCATAAAAGGAACGGAAGTGATAGGCAGTCCGAGGATTAGAGCCATGCTATTATACAGTCTATTTGGGTTGCAAAGTCCACACTGTTATAAGCATCCTCTAGGTCTACTGCGACAGCCACCGTTTCTCTTTTACACAGGAATCCCTCGTACACATCATACGCAAACGTTCCAGCGTTACCCAATGTTGTTTTCATAGGCCCATAGCTACCCAGGGTATTACGAAGGATGTGTGCATTTTAACACACGGCTATAACATATGGCAGCGAGACTTGGACACCCAATAAAACAGTTGCAAAAAAGGTTACATCATTCGAAATGAAACGCTACAGAAGGATGTTGAGAATACCCTGGACAGAAAAAAAACCAACAGAGAAGTACTGCACTCACTAAACGTAGAGGAAAATTGGCTCCTAAATACCATCGCAATAAGGAAGCTGACATTTTTCGGTCATATAAAAAGACAAAATAGTCTGGAAAAAATGGTGATGGAAGGCATGGTCCCTGGAAAAAGGGGAAGGGGTCGACCTATACGACGGTGGACCCAGGACATCACAGAGAGTCTGAACTTGTCTTTGGCTGATGCAGGTCGACTTGCCCAGAATCCTGATTCGTTCAGAGCAGCTGTAATGGAGACAACGTTCTGGAAAGAATACGTCACATGATTGATTGATTGTGTGCATTTTAGAGGTGGCTCATTACATGTCTTGCAACTATCTTTTCAAGTAATTTACCATAGACATTCTGTAGTGTGTTAATTCGATAGCTGCTGAGCAGTGTGGGGTCTTTGCCAGGTTTAGGAAGTGGCCGAAAGTACCTGTATAGCCAGTCTTCCGGCACCTCGGCATTCTGTATGCTGGTATTGAAATCGTTCATCATATTTGTAACGGCTGTGTTGTCGAGTTGTTTAATGTGATGGTATTGTACACCATCAGGACCCGGAGCAGTGTTTCTGCTGGTTTTCAATGTGTACATCACGTGCTCTTCAGAAATGAGATCGAAGTATATCGGGCCCCTTAGGCATTTTCTAGATCACTGTCCTTTATTTTCAGGCGGGCAGTTTTGTCATCTTTACCCGTTTGCTCCACATATCGATTGAATAATGCTCTTCACTTCTCTTCGTCCGTCTTCAGGCTTAGTCCTGTGGAGCTTTTGATATTAGGGATGGGTTAGCTCGTACTTTTCCTATTCATTCTTCCATGAAAGGACTAGAATTTCTGTAGGGTGTTTTCCGTGCTCACCTGTGTCACAAAGTCCTCCCACACTTTTTCCTTGGCCTCCCTTGCCAAGCTCTTGAATCTGTTAACGGCTTTTTGCTTTTTCTCCTTCATCTCTTCAACCTCTCTCTCATTCATCATTCTTCTGTTTCGTGCTTGACGCCATTCCTTTGTGTCGTAATTTTTGAGAAGATAAGACTGAGTTATTTAGGGTCCCGTACTAGCAGTTACTGGTGATAGCTATGTAAGAGGAAGGTGTAAGAAATAGTTCCTGTTTTCACGAGGAGAAATGGTGTAAGAGAAAGAACAGTCTTGGGACCCCAAGATGCAGCAATAGTGAATGCAGTTAGCAACCCATAGCTGTACTGCTTGCATCAGGACCAGCGAACCAGAGCTGGTCAAGACCACACTCCACCTCCACGTGGTGGTCCTGGAAACAGTCTGCAGCAGTGCAGTCTGGCTGAGCGAGTGCGGATCGCAATGGGAAGGCAAACCCGGTCCCTAAACAATGCCGTGCTGAAGTCGGATGTGTCGACTGAAAGGTGCAGATATCACAGCTTAGGCGTAAACAGACACAACGCAACCACCGTCCTTTTCAGGGCGAACGAGGAAGAAGAAGAAGAAGAAGAAGAAGAAGAAGAAGAAGAAGAATGATTGAGTAATTGCTCTAATCCAGCTATCTTTTACGACTCTATTTAAGGTAGATGCGCTTTCTCACTTGTACCCAGTACGAGTCACACCACACTCACGTACACACAATTTTGTGACAGTAATATGTACAGACGTGTAAACAAACTATGGATAACATATAAGGGCAGGAGTTTGACCAAACAATAGCTTAAGGTTTATTATGTTTATTTTTCACTAGAAATATCACAACATCGAGAAAAGTATTACATCAATAAATTTTAATTACATAAGAGAAATGAAAATATAGATCTGATAGGCCCTCCTTCTAGTATAGGGAAACTAGCAAAAATCCCAACCGAGGTAATATACCCAAAAGATCAAAATAATTAACAATGGGAGTAGGGGAAGTCAGGACAGGTAAAGAATAAGTCCTGGATCTAACTATCCCGTGAACACTCAGATTAGTGAGAGATAAATAAAAGAAGATTTTATATTAGTAGTAACTTACGAAATAAGTTCTTTCGTTCCGTACACCCACTACACACATACAGTGAGCTCACTTTCAGATTTGCTTACCCCTCTGTTGACGCTGCATACATTCCATGGAATTAATCAAACAGGTATTTAAGACTATTAAGAGTCCTATTATTTGTCCAGTTCAGCCCCAGACTCTCCGTTTAGGCAACTGCTATTTTTCGGGAGTCGCTGAATTGGTGCGTTGATTATTATTTTTTTCCTGGGTATTCATCTTCTTACTGCAGGTTTAAGATAAGTTTTTCTAGGTGGTGGCACTGTCCTGAAATTTTATAAGTTAATATAGTTTTCTGGTGTGGTCTAGCCTCCAGTGACGGTGACTCTCTCTGTCGTAATGAATGTGTACAAAAACAGAATGTTACTCCTAGGCTGTTCTCGGAAGGAAATAGCCGAGTATGACCCGTGAATTCTCTCTGTATGATTTGGTGGTAAGAAAAACTTTACTGTCAACTGGTTTAGTAAAAAAAATAGTGCTGTAAGTTCTGCCACATCAGGCCAGTAATATTTATTTGTATCTAGATGGAAAAATTTTCTGGAATAGTCCCGTTCCAGTTAACATTTAAAATTTAAAAATTGTAGTGTTCTGTTTATTTAACCACTCTCATGGATGGAGAAGGTGGACCGCATATGGTCTCTAACTTCAGATTCACCAACAATGTCTGTATGTGTAGGAACATATAATTGTAATGCCATAAGACATAGGGCCATAAAACGCTAAAACCGCTGGATGGCAAAGGTATGACCAACCTATATAAAAAAGAATAGATAACCGGTAATCATACTATAATCATATCCTAACACACGCGTTTAGGTAAGACCTGTAAATCACTCCGGTATTTAATTATATATATTTAAAAAAACACCACGAGTGTCTAGCTAATATATCGCTTTTACACTAGATATGAACACTAGCAATGGCAAACTACTGAATGAAAAAATTGCCTAGAAAAATCACAAACAGCCAATAAAACCTGGAGTTGATTGCCACGTCCTGTAAAAAATAAGCAACTAACTATGAACACTAGTCACTTCAAAATTTACACATGATGAAAATAGAAATAAATGGTATCTCAACAATTACACTGGTATACACACATTTTGGTGCCTTAACTTTTATAGCTATTCTTGGGTAATTTTGGGTTGCTGATTCCAAAAATGTAATCAGATTTTTTCTATCAGCTCTAGTTTTTGAGATAACTAAGAATGACCATATTAGTAGGGCAATTGTTATGTACAATCCTAGAGTTAGGTGCTATCAGTGGCATTTTGACTTTAGTCTGCATTTATATGTAATTACTGTGCATATATTACCAAAAATGTAATAAAACTTTATCACTAGCACTTGTTTAGTCAACACGAAAAAAAATCTTTTCGAGGACTTCCTGGAAAGTGATATGCCCGGACAGTCACGCGTAAGGGTCCAACAGTAATCTGCCATCAAGTGAGCATCCCAAAGTCCCTGGTATCTCTCTTCCATTGTTTTTCTATCTTGGTGAAATCTTTTATCTTGCTCCTCACTAAAGTCGCCAAGATTCTCCGGAAATAAATGTAAATGGTTATGGAGGTAGTGCAATTTTATGCTCATGTTGCATCCAAGTTCACAAAAACTCGACAGCATGTTTCCAACTAATTCAGAATAATTGTCTGCTTTAAAGTTACCCAGAAAGTTTTGCACAACTAAAACAAATGATGGCCAGGCTGTGGACTCTGTTTTGTTCATGCAATCAATAAAATTTGGATCGTTTATTAACTTTCTAATTTGAGGTCCATCAAAAATTCCAGCTTTAAGTTTGTCTATGCTCAATTCTGGAAACTTTCTGCATAAGTAATTAAAACAGGTACCATCTTTGTTCAGTGCCTTAACAAATTGCTTCATCAAGCCAAGCTTTATATGTAATGGTGGCAGTAGAACTCTTTTTCGATCAATGAGAGGCTTATTGACAATATTTTTTTCTCCAACTTTAAATTCATCCCTCAACGGCCACTGTTTCTTTGTCCAGTGCATATCTTTTGCCCTGCTATCCCACAAACATATAAAGCATGGATATTTGGTGAATCCCATTTGCTGGCCAAGCAAGAAGTTCATCATTTTAAGATCTACATAAACCATCCAATTATGTTCTAAATACTTCAATTTTTCCAGAACTGTGCTTATTGTAGCATACTCCTCCTTCATTGTAGTAGAATGAGCAATTGGAATTGAGCCATATTTGTTACCATTGTGTAAGAGAACACCCTTCAAACTTCTTTTAGAGCTGTCAATGAAAAGCCGCCACTCATCTGGTGTATAACTTACACCCATTTTGTTAACACGACCTCCTACATTAGTACAAAACACAAGGTTGTTTTCTTTACAAAAGAATGGAATAAAATCTTGCTCTCTGCTGCGATAAAATGTAACCTTTGTTTCAGCAGTCAGTAATTTTTTTTCTTTCAATCTTGAAGCCAAAAGTTCTGAAGATTCCTTGGAGAGATATAGATCTCGGATTAGATCATTTAGTTCAAGCTGGTCGAAGCGTTGAGCATCTGAAAAATCATCTTCGAAATCACTATCACTGTCACTTGTCGTTCCACATGCCACTGCTGTCTCATCTTCTAGCAGGGAATCCGAAATCTGACTGAAAGTTGGAATTGGTATGTCATCTCCGTGTGGAACAGGTCGCCTTGCAGAATCTAAATCTGGATATTTCCACTTTTTGTGATTTTTTCCATTAATTCCCTTAATATTCACAACACAGAAATAACAGTCCTCACAGTAGTTCGTGGGCTCTCTCCAAACCATTGGAATTCCAAATTTTAAACATTTTCTTTTCCCACAAGTCCACTGTCGCAGGTGTTCAACACATGTTTTGCAAACAATATGAGGAGCCCAAGACTTGTCCTGGTCACCTAGTTTTACTTTAAAGTAAGCAAAGTATGCCTTATTCACAAAAATAGTAATATGCTTCCTATGTTCTTCTTTGAAAGTGTACTCTCCACAAGAAGTCAGGTATTGGTAGTACCTCTGGTGAAGGAGCTGTCATGCCCTTTTCAGGGCAGTTCGGCCACCTTTGGTCCAAACCTGGCATCCAGCTCTCACCTGTGGCTCCTCGTAGCTGTCAGCATGCGACAGCGGCCACCACCTGGGCAACGGCTTTGACAGGCCGGCTAAACTAGGTGAGGGTAGCCGAATGGTTATAAACCTTCGGTGAGTTAGGGTCTGCCGACCCATGCATGCGAAGACTGGATTCGATAGACTGCGCGGAAGAAACCACCTGTTGGTTCAACGGGCATGACGGCGATTACCAGCAACGCGCTGTGGAGCGTAAGGAGCACGGCGAGGCACGTAGAAAGCCCTGGTCATCCACTGCACCTGACTTCATCTCCAGTCGTCTTGACTTGTCTTGCCACTGGATTGAGATGGACCCAGGCGAGAGAGTGAGGTCGACGAATTGAGCAACTCTTCCTCACTTTAATCCAAATCACCGCGCAAGTCACTCTTTCATTCATTCATCCATCCACTCACAACAAGTCCTGTGGCGATGGGCGAGCGGCGAAGCGGCAGGCGTGGGTACGCTGGCAGTCGTAGTCGCAGACCTACACACAGGCGGCTCAGGCCATATGGTCGTCTTCCACTGATCGGAGCAGCAGTGGGATTCGGCAGCCCCCTGAGTGACTGAGCAGCCCTCTTTAGGAAAGCACTGCTCACCTCCATGGCATGAGGAAGGGGCTAGAAAAGGTGCCCTAAACATTGCCTGCTCCACCATTACCTAACCAGCTTACCGCGGTTGGTGGGTACACTACTTCGGCGGGCGACATATAAGAAAAAGAAAGGACAGATTTTTCCCCCTCATTCTAGGCGCATGGAATGTGCGCACTCTCCTTGACAAAGACTTTAAAGCAAACAGACCTGAGAGACGAACTGCCCTGATTGGGAAAGAACTGGCCAGGTACAACATTGACATAGCAGCACTGAGTGAAACTCGACTTGCAGGCGAGGGCCAACTTTGCGAAAAGGGTGCAGGTTATACATTCTTTTGGAGCGGAAGAGGAACTGAAGAAAGACGAGAAGCAGGGGTTGGATTTGCAATCAAAACAGCAATTGTCAGCAAGTTAGCGGGCCCCCAAAGGGAATAAATGACCGACTGATGACGGTCAAGATCCCCCTGTTCTATGGAAGAAAACATGCCACCATCATTAGCGCGTATGCACCAACTATGACAAACCAGGATGACGTCAAAGATAAGTTTTACGAAGAACTACATGCAGTCATTGCATCAGTTCCTAAAGCAGATAAGCTCATCATTCTTGGTGACTTTAATGCAAGAGTAGGCTCAGATAACATCTCCTGGAATGGCACTATTGGAAGGTACGGCGTGGGTCGCTGTAACAGCAATGGACTTCTTCTCCTCCAGACTTGCGCAGAACATGACCTCCTTGTCACCAACACCATTTTTCGACTTCCTACCCGCAACAGGACCTCCTGGATGCACCCTCGCTCAAAGCATTGGCACTTAATTGACTATGTAATTGTTAGGAAGAAGGACAGGCAAGATGTCCGGGTGACCAAGTCCATGTGTGGTGCCGAATGTTGGACTGATCATCGCCTCATTGTATCTAAACTTAAAATTCGTATCCAACCAGCCAGGCGCCCTCAGGGGAAGAAAACTCAAAAGAGGCTGGATGTCACCAAACTAAAGAAGACAAAAATCAAACAGTCATTTACTGACACCTTAGAAGACCGTCTCAAATCTATCTCGCTAGACGGCCAAAGTGTGGAAACAAATTGGGCAGCCCTAAGTGAGCAGATCTACAACACTGCTACAGAGGTCCTGGGTCCTTCCATCAAGAAACAAAATGACTGGTTTGATGAGAACTCAGATGATATAAAGCAGATGTTGGCTGAGAAACACCATCTCCATAAAGAATATTTAAATGATCCAAAATCTACATCCAAGAAAGACGCTTTCAACAACATGCGTAGAATCGTCCAACATAAACTACGCCAGATGCGGGATTCATGGCTGAGTAATAAAGCAGATGAGCTCCAAGGCTTTGCTGACAGCCATGACTTGAAAATTTTTTACCTTGCACTCAAAGCGGTCTATGGTCCAACATCATCAGGATCATTTCCCCTCCTTAATGCAGATGGAAAAACACTAATTACAGACAAGGAAAAAATGCTCCAACGCTGGGCTGAACATTTTAATAATATTCTGAACCAGCCATCATCTATTAACGACGAAGCCATCATCCGCCTGCCCCAAATTCCTATAAATGAAGCATTAGATGATGTACCAACTCTGGAGGAAACTAAGAAAGCGATTCGTCAACTGTCTAGTGGAAAGGCCCCCGGCTCCGATTCAATTCCTGTTGAGGTTTATAAAGATGGCGGTGCAGTTCTGATAGAGAAACTTTACATGATCTTCCAGCAAATGTGGCAGAGTGAAACCATCCCACACGATCTCAAAGATGCGTCAATTATACATCTATATAAACGTAAAGGTAATCGCCAAGACTGTAACAATCATCGAGGCATCTCTCTTTTATCAATCGCTGGGAAGATATTCGCCAGAATCCTTTTGAATCGCCTTACGGCTCATCTTGATAAAGGTCTTTTACCTGAAAGTCAGTGTGGATTCCGGAAAGAACGTGGAACCACAGATATGGTGTTCGCTGCAAGACAGCTACAAGAAAAATGCCAAGAACAGCACTGTGACCTGTACACAGCGTTCATCGACTTGACAAAGGCGTTCGACACAGTCAGTAGAGAGGGTCTATGGAAGATCATGGCAAAATATGGCTGCCCAAAGAAATTTATCACAATAGTGCAGCAACTGCATGATGGAATGCAGGCTAGAGTTCAGGAAAACGGTGAGCTATCAGAGCCTTTCCCCGTCTCAAATGGAGTTAAACAAGGGTGCGTACTTGCACCGACTCTGTTCAGTATCATGTTTTCTGCTATGCTGACTGATGCTTTTAGAGACGGGGACACAGGAATCGACATTAGTTATCGTATTGATGGAAAATTGTTTAACCTTAGGAGGCTTCAAATAAAAACCAAGGTCAAATCACACACCATCAGAGATCTTCTGTTTGCTGATGATTGTGCCCTCAATGCTGGCTCAGAGACTGATCTGCAGCATAGTGTGGATAGATTCTCCGAAGCCTGCGCCAACTTTGGGCTTACCATCAACACGAAGAAAACAGAAATCATGTACCAACCAGCTCCTGGCACAGTTTATACTGAGCCAATCATCAAGGTTAATGGTGAGAAACTGAATGTTGTGAACAGATTCACATACCTTGGTAGCACACTATCCCAGAACATTGTCATTGATGATGAGGTGAACACCAGGATCTCCAAAGCCAGCAGCACATTTGGCAGATTATACACCAACGTTTGGCATCGAAGTGGCATTAGTCTACAGACAAAGCTGAAGGTGTACAGAGCTGCGGTGCTTCCAGTGCTGCTATATGCAAGTGAAACATGGACTGTATACAGGCGCCACGTAAAGAAGCTAAACCACTTCCATACAGTCTGTCTCAGGAAGATAATGAACATCAAATGGCAAGACAAGATCCCGGATACCGCCGTTCTTGACAGAGCTGGTATCCCTAGTATTGATACTATTCTGATGCAGTCACAGATTCGCTGGGCAGGTCATGTAGTCCACATGCCAGACCATCGACTGCCAAAGATACTCTTTTATGGTGAGATACAGAAGGGTAAACGCTCCCATGGTGGCCAAAAGAAGCGCTTCAAAGACACGTTAAAGACGTCATTGAAAACCTTTGACATAAACCCTGACACATGGGAAGCTGCTGCGCAAGACCGAACTGCTTGGCGCACATCTCTTCGTAAAGGTGCAGTGGCATGCGAATCATCCAGAAGAGCAGCAGCGGAACAGCGGAGACAAGCTAGAAAGGACCGTGTAATAAAACCTTCACATGAAGCAAACATTCCCTGCCCACACTGTCCGAGATCTTTCCAGGCCCGCATCGGGCTCATCAGTCACCTTCGTACCCATAGACTAACCTAACATATTCCTAAATAATTGGATGAACAGAGTGGTCTTCATCACCCGTGATGGACGAACAACAACAACTCTCCACAAATATAACAAAATAAATGCGGTGAAAGAAAACATGCTCTTCTTGAAGATGATGCCATTCTCTGTTAGAAGTGTAATAAAATAAGTAGCATTCTAACATGCATGCAGTGGCTTAAAATCTAAAAAAAGGCAATTCTGGGAAGATTCTTGGAAAACTGAAACTGAGAGTAAACAAGCAGTTTTCTTTTGTAAAGGGCTAGACAGCAAAAGTTTTTTTTAACATAGCCTTATATAGAAAATATTGTAATAATACAGAGTGACCCCCCCCAAAAAAAAAAACGGGCCCGCGCGCGCTTTTACATCTCGTCTATCGGTGAGCAAATTGTATCTCCTGGACACGAACAAAGGGATAGACGTCGGCAAAATGGTTAACGCCTTTTGCATTCGCTTACCTCCCCCTTTATTCTGCAACACCGTCCCTTTCTCTCTTATGAAGGAATGACAGTATATGAATCTAAATATCTGCTTAGATAGCACGTGAAAAGAAAACAGGTAGGCGTGGCTAGCGAGAGAGGTATGGCTTACACGTACTTAAATTGCATGCTTAATTAGGAAGCGAGGGAAATCCACGTGGAATCGAGTTGATCGAAAAAGAATGAGGGGTGCCGATGAGAATAATGTGCATCGATCAGGGTGCTCAATGTTTTCATCTGTCACACTTTGTTGCTCTTTCCTTTTCTATCCATGCTTCCTCCACTGTCTTACTCCACCAGGGAGGTTGGGTGAAAGGTGTTCTCGCCGTCATTTGTTTGACATTTTGACGCAATGTGTGTAACGGTTCGTTACAGTCGAGTCGGCCTGTAGGATAATTGAAGGTCTGTTTAGGTTTCCTGTGTCAAGTGGTTCTACCCTTTGCAATGAGTATGACGCAAGGTAGGTGATCACTTTCCTATTCATCTAATACATCCAAACGTGCCATGGTGGTGGCAGCACTAAAGATGAATGCTAGATCTATGACACCATTTGTATCCCCAGGTTTAGTTGCCAGTCTAGTTGAGCGTCCATCATTCAAGATGATAAGGTTCATGTTAAGTAATGCCTGGCTTAAAGCTAGACCTTGTCTATATTTCGTGATGTTCCCCCACTAATTGGATCTAGCATTGAAATCGCCAGCTATTAAACACCTTATGTTAGAATATTCAGACAATTCCACCAGAACATTTCAACTACTCTCTTCTGTAAGATGGTCGACATGAGCATATAAATTGTAGACTTGCCACTCCTGACCGCCTATATTCACAGCAATGCCCCGCAATTCCATATCCTCACTAGTTTGGGAACTTGTATCCAGCCACTTATGAGGAAGCTCATGTTTTACATATATAGCTTGACCTGGTCTACCAGGCCCACATGGACTGGAGTAACATCTGTAGCCTGGGCAATTGATAACACTGCTGGCTTTTAAATTCGTCTCCTGGATCATGGGGATATCTAAATTGTAGATGATTGTTTGTATAATGGCTGCCCGTTGATTGGCACTTCGACAATTCCAGTATCCTATACGCACATATTTCACGGAAAGGCGATCTGCTTTCTTTCTGAACTTTCTCTTTCCTGCCCTTCTTTTTGTCTCTCTCCTCTTCTCTCCCCTATCTCTCCTTATGCATTTGCATGTCCTCATTTCTTTTGAGGCAGATATCGACGACCGAGCACGATTTTCGTAGCTCCCGCGATGACTCTGGATAGTTAAAATACTCATGGTTGTATTTGCAATAAATGGTTGAAATATTCGGTCACCCTGGTAGAGCCACCATACCAGGGAAGAGGCAAGAGATGTCCTTACGGAGTCCATCTGCCTGGTGCCGCACCGCTCGACCTCCAGACAGCCAATGTTCGGGGCTGCTTACCCAGCAGCCATTCAGTCTCTCGGCACATTGGTCCACCTAAGACTTGGGGTCATTCACTGATGATTCAGCTATCATTTGACCCATGATTTGGGAGTGGATTCATGGGTGTCAGAGCATATACCACTCATCGGTGAGTTATGCACAACACATCTATAGGGCTCCATTGGCTCCAAAATCCTCTGCTAGTTAAGTTAAGACCCCGAGAAAGGGCCGTTATCTGTAGCGCACAACGAGCATGTATGGCAGAAGTCTTGCATGAAATTCCGAAGAAACCAGCACGGGTAGACTTATGAAACTGCGCCCTTTTGGCCTTGTGGCAAGCTGGTGCCCCTAGTGATAACCGTGAGGTTACCCCCACCTCTGTCACTGTGGACTTAACTTTCTTTCCCTAGTGATAACCGTGAGGTTACCCCCACCTCTGTCACTGTGGACTTAACTTCCTTTCATGCCTGAGCTGAATTAATTCTAAAAAGTGATTGGAAAGCAAACGAAAATTTACCAAAGCAGAAACGAACAATAAAAATTACTGCTGTCAGTTCACATTTGTAAATGTTTTTTTTATCCCAGGCTATTTGTACATGCATATGTTCTATGTTCACCTTAATCTTTCTATCCTTTTGTTTGTTCAGTTAGTACAAGATGTATCGGGGTTTACTTTTTGATTGTGTGTCTCAAGAATAGCATTTGATTTTACGTTTCTTTTTACACTTAAAATTTAAAAAAATAGTAATAATAATGTTTGGGATTCGTAGAACAAAGAATATTCATCCGCAGAACCATATGCCATGCCTTACAGATCTTCCGTTATATCTGTCTTTCAAGCATTACAATATTATTCCGTTGGAAATGGAAATGTTACGTTCATCTTTACACCAGTTACACATAACCGTGGATCTGAGGCTGTGTCCGTTTACATTAGATCCATATGTTTACTTAAACACAAATACAAATATCGATTACAACATTGTCATCCCATTGCTCGCTATTCCGGTGAACAAATGTTTCGATTTGGATTCTACATATACGAACAATTATTAATCCGCCTCTGCGTTGTAATAATTACAGTACATAGATTTGAGCAAAGTAAGCACATTTTTTTTTCATCGCACCATGAGTGACGCAAGAAGTAAAAACGGGTAAGTAATAAAAAGTATTATTAATTAGTGACGCTGTAATATGGAAATGGCGTCTCTGCAGCCGGCAGAATAAATTATGTAAGTACTGTATGATTACATTCGTTAAGCACGAATATATACTAATAAGCGCTGTGTGAGAGGAGTTAAACTGATCGCTTGATATTTGAAATCAAGGACATACTTTTGGTTTTCTGTCATTGTCTTCGTGGTAGTGTTTAATCTAAATTGGTAGTAATTAATCTAAGGTCCTAAATAATCTAAATTCGTTTAAATTCATATATGAATTTTTTTCTGCTAAATTTGCATGTTTTGTGTGAGTACTCTATCTGCTAAATTTGCACGTTTTGTGTGAGTACTCTATCTGCTAAATTTGCACGTTTTGTGTGAGTACTCTATCTGAAATACCACTTCTGTTCTGTTTCTTTGAAGATACCCTCTAAAACATTACATCAGTTTTACCCTCTGAAATACCACTTCAATTTTTTTCTGTTTCTTTGACGATACTCTTACATATACTACTTCAATTGTTAAGTCTTTTTAATGATACCCTTCAAGATCAGGGCTTTTCAAACATGGTCCGTGTACCATGAATGGTCTGCCAGGCTTTCAATTGTATGACGGCTGATATAGCAAATATCGTGAGGTTAGTAGACGAATGCCTGAAGTTTGAGATGCACCTTTCTAGAGCGATATAGCTTCTGTGTATTTGTATGTGTATGTGATATATGGACGAGGAGGCAGGGCGGGCAGACAGATAGATAGTTAACCCTATAGGTAGACACACAGACAAATAGACAATGACATTCTACTTTCCATTTATCACGTGGTGCTTTCTTTCTGTTTACTTCCCTCTTGTCCTAGGGAACTGATCACCCCCTTCCCCACTCTATGCTGGACGTAGTATACTGAAGTCTCTAACACTTTACTCCCTATGATATTATCTGCTAAGAGACTACCTTTACCTATTTACCTGTTGGTTGCCTTCAGTCTTGAAGTCAGTCTTGAAGTCAGTCTTGAAGTCAGTCTTGAAGTCAGTCTTGGTTTTTGTTAAAGTATTAGCCTCTTTGTCTGCTTTAGACTGTGAATGTGAGTATGCTATTATTTTACCTTTATAACGTTGAATTCCTTGAATCGATGGGTAAAATGTATGTGAGAATAAATGAAATCAGTATAAAAGACGAGAGAAAGGAAGGGCAGAATGTCAGACGGGCCTGCGTGCCCAATTCTCAACCCTTTGAAAATAAAGTTCGTTCGTTCTCTCTCTTAGACGGGCCTAAATTCCTTTCTCTCAACACTTTGAAAATAAAGTTCGTTCGCTCTCTTTCAGTCCCTATTCATACAATCGTAGACTTTTCGAATACTTTATTAGTTTTGATTACATGCCCCCCTAATCAGATTATCTTTTCTTATAATATCAATTGTAGGTTCTAATGACGATGTTTGTACTTTTCTACATATTTTATGTCATGTTTATAAGTAGTTAATGTTAAAATAAGTGTGCTATTTTATTTTACTTTGCAACGTTGAATTCCTTGACATTGATATGTAAAATCCATATGGGAATAAATGAATTCAGTATGAAAGGTGAGAGAAAGGAAGGGCAGAATGTCAGACGGGCCTGCGTGCCCAATTCTCAACCCTTTGAAAATAAAGTTCGTTCGTTCGTTCGTTCGTTCGTTCGTTCTTTGTCTTATTATCACCTCTGTATTATTTCTCTTTCTAGTTCTAGTTGTTTTCCCCAAGTCTTCTTTATCACATTTTCTCGCAATCTCTGTATTTTTTTCTTTATACCCGCTTCCAAGAACTACCCTCACTTTTTTTGTATGCCCACATATTTCCCAAGATAACTGAGCTATTTCTAAGCCTGATCAGAGGTGTAGCTACAGTTTGCGTATTGATTGGTCGAGAAATTCGAAAGCATTGTGACGAGTAAATCTATCGATATCGTCTGTCTCCATCTCAAATTGTTATAAAAGATTTTCACATTAAATAGAAGTTCCTCTCTCTCTCCCTCCGTCCTCTCTCTCTCTCTCTCTCTCTCTCTCTCTCTCTCTCTCTCTCTCACACAGTGTCTTTCTCTCTCAATCTCTCTCTTTCTTTCTCTTTCTCTCTCTGTCTTTCTCTTTCTTTCTCTCTTTCTTTCTCTCTCTCTCTCCCTCAGTCCCTCCCTCTCTCTCTCTCTCTCTCTCTCTCTGTGTCTTTCTCTCTCAATCTCTCTCTTTCTTTCTCTTTCTCTCCCTGTCTTTCACTTTCTTTCTCTCTCTCTCTCTCCGTCCCTCCCTCTCCCTCTCTCTCTCTCTCTCTCTCTCTCTCTCTCTCTCTCTCTCTCTCTCTCTCTTCTGCATCCGATAATATACAGACCTAAACAAGTATTGTTACCGACTTTCTTCCCCACTGAATCTCAGTCCAGATTAGAGTGATATGTCTTGATTTCTGTTGCTTGTCTTTGGTTCATGTCACATGATGATCAGTGTTTCAAAATCGATAATCAATACCGTTCAGCTCCCCAACAGAGCACAGGTCTACAACAAATATATGCCCAACCTTCCTGTCTCGTGATCTCCTTTCAAGGTCTCTCCATGACTTCCTTATTCCTTTCCTATCTGTCCCAAGTTCTCCTCGTCATGTGTTTTCCCCTATTTCTCATACCCTTGGGATTGCACACTAGGGACTGCATTGTGAAGCTATGAACTGGTTTTTCTCAGTGTGTGCCCTGAAAAACGCCAGCATTTTCTCCTCACCTCTTATTCCACATTGTTTTTGTCTGGTTCTATCCATCAGTTCCACATTAATGATCTTGTCATGCCATTTCTTTTTCCTCCTCGTTCGCCTCAAGACTTCGACATTAATGAAGGATAGGAGGCAATCTGATCATCAGAAACAGTAGTCATATCAAGGTTCCTGACATCTCCAAACAGTTTGTCGTGGAGTGAAATAGGTTGTTGGTATATGCTATTCCGTTCATTGCTTTAAGTTGGACAGGACTGGGGCAGATGTTCGGCTGTTATGGAGATGGTGCTACATGTGATCTGTTGCACTAATCCTGCACCTGTGGTATAGATGGTGTCTCAATATGTCGTGTCCAGTGTGTAGCCGAAACACGATGTCCTGGTCTCGCATAGATAACTGATGACAGGCATTATTTTTTAAATGGCTTGTGTGCTCTCTGTCCTATTTGGACGTGAATGTGGCTTTTATAGTAGTTTCTTAGGAGAGACAACTCTGATGACAAATAACTGCTGCCTTGGAGGGAGGTCACGGAAAACCAAAGCTTAGGGAAGCAGTCCCAAATAAATGCATGCTGAAGACGGGTGCACTGCGCCAAAAGGCGCACAACATAGTGTAACGCAAATCGCCTTCTGGTGCCATTTCATTCCTTCAATTCTGCGCAAGCATCCATTTATGAAAGTCTGTATCTTTCTGGTTGATATTTTTGTAATTCTCATGTTTCAGAGTTATATAGAATGACTGACTTGACATGTAAGTTGAAGATTCTTATTTTTGTGTTGGGCTTGATTTCTTTTGATATGTATATATTTCTCAATGTAATGAGAGATCCTCTTGTCTTTTAAACTCTTATTTTGATTCATTATTTCTTTTTCTTTTAACTTTGTATTGTTACCACGATATATGTATGATTCTGCATCCTGCAGGGAGCATTTACTGGTTGATACAATAAAAATGCGAGGGTTGTTTTTTAAAACATCATTTCGAAGTCTGTCTCACTAGAGTAATAGGAAGAACATTGTTAATACTATCTCATTTTTTCACGATCTCACAGGCTGGCACCAGCTCGTATTTATAACTGTTTTTACTGTTATTATTTACTCTTGCTTGTGTGTGTATATTGTATCTGTTAACACGTAACAGATGGCGACAAGGTCAGTATCCGAGAGTTAAATGGTCTTGTAACCCTTTTGTTACAAACATTTCTTGATATAAAGATAGAATTAAAGGGAGGCAGTCAATGAATTAAACGGAGAGAAAGAGCAAGAAACAGATGGAAAGATACATTGGAATCTATCTATCTATCTATCTATCTATCTATCTATCTATCTATCTATCTATCTATCTATCTATCTATCTATCTATCTATCTATCTATCTATCTATCTATCTATCTGTCTGTCTGTCTGTCTGTCTGTCTGTCTATCTATCTATCTATCGATCTATCTATCATCCATCCATCTATCTGTCCGTCCGTCCATCCGTCCGTCCGTCTGTCTGTCTATGTTTCTTTGACCTGTCGTTTTGCCTCTCTGTAAGATTTTCTCTGTGTCTATTTGTGTGTCTACCTAGGGGTTTACTATCTATCTGTCTGCCCGCCCTGCCTCCTCGTCCATATTTCACATACACATACAAGTACACAGAAGCTATCTATCGCTCTAGAAAGGTGCATCTCAAACTTCAGGCATTCGTCTACTAACCTCACGATATTTGCTATATCAGCCCTCATACAGTTGAAAGCCTGGCCTAGTAGGACAAAGTTTGAGAAGCCCTGATCTTGAAGAAAGAAGGGGAAATTATCACTAGTTCCGCTATTTCCTGGCTTGGTCGAAAATTGAAAAGAGAGGCATACATTGTGAGAATGAATGAGAATATTTCAACGATCATTATTATAGACGAGGGGATTAACCCTCGTCACACTTTCACAACAATCCCACGAGGAATAAACGTACAACTTTGATGACGTGTAATAAATCATTAGTGTGAGAACCATGTTGAAAACGAAAGGCGCGATTTATACCAGAGAATCGATTTTGCGTACTTTCCATAGACACTATATTATAGACTGGGAGAACCAATGAAATCTTTCCTGTCGCTGTGTCCTAAGCTCAGTTCGTTTGTCCGCCATATTACTATGGAAATATTTACCTAACTATAGATATATAGCAGCGTCGGAACTAAAACAATGGGTCCATGCTGAATTAACGAAAATGAATTCTTATATCCAGCCATTTAATTACGACACCCTTTTATTTATGCCACACAATTTAGCAACTGCGTCCTAGTAATACATAGTTTTTTTTTTTAGCATAAATATTCCTGTACTAATGAGATACTGCTGTTATAAGAAGTATGAATTATGTTAGCTTATGAGTGTGAAGACCTCTCAGAGTGAAGACCCCTCAGAGTGAAGACCCACAGAATGAAGACCCCCTCAGAGTGAAGACACATCATAGTGAAGACCCCTCAGAATGAAGACCCCTCAGAGTGAAGACCCACAGAATGAAGACCCCCTCAGAGTGAAGACCCCTCAGAGTGAAATCACATCATAATGAAGACCACTCAAAGTGAAGACCCCTCAAAGTGAAGACCCCAGAGTGAAGACCCCTCAGAGTGAATATTCCCTCAAAGTGACGATGTAAGAAGCACATAAAATAATGGTTAGAACGTGTGAGATTTAAGCAAAGGTCAAGCTTTTTTCTAGACACTTGGCAACACGAATGTCAGGACATCTGAGAATGACACCTCTTTACACTTTTTTGATATAAGTTAAAATAGAGAAATTTCCATCAGAACTCGATGCTTGAGGTTAGCATACAAAGGTTCTATTTATATTGATACCTTTTTATAATGCAGGGTGTAACATGGTATGTAGGCTCTTCTCACAGCGAGGGATCGAGACACATCGTTTTTTTGCGCGTATATTCGCTTAAGGCAGCCAGGTCTGTACAAACAAACTGAACGGGATTTGAGCTATATATGTCTTGCTATTGACCTTTGAATAGAGAAACAGCTGCTGGTTCTTGCCCGGAGACCTTTCGTGGTTTCAGACATGCCGACATCGCCGACATCCTGGTATTGTGTGATTCAGGCATGCAGATTGTCCTTGGCTGAAACTAGAAAAGTGGTCTCACTGGATATTATGAGAGAAGTAATGGTTTTTCTGGTACATGTTAAGGTAAAACGTGGTAGATATCTTTGATGTGAATGAAATAATGCGTGCATTTGTACGTTCTATAATAAATCGCTTAAAAAAACCCCATCGCAACAAGAGTTCTTGAATCCTTTGTAGCAGGAATCCTGCAAGTGGGTGAGCTGTGTCGGTGGCTTCATGCTCCGTGTGGAGCGAAAAGAAAAAGGATAATTATGGTGATGGTTACGTACGTTCTGCAGTCAAGTACCGAACAGTTGAAAGAAAATAGTCACGTGTCTTGACTTTGCACAACTACCATGTACTAAAGAGAGAGAAAAAATATGAACCAAGAGAAAATGTTTTTTGACCAACGAAATGAGGATTTTTTTTTTAAATTGAAGTTTATCATTCATTCCAATCCCCATCTGAATTTCGGAAGTATATCAGCCCTTCAAGTCCTCATCAGCATTTTCTTCTTTTTTTTTCTACTTCTTTTGCTGTGGAACCTCCTGCGCGGGGTTGCCTATTTGTTACTGATTAAGTTTATGCAATGAGGCCTGGTGGGTTGTCATAATTTGTTTTTGTAAAATGTCCGTCACGTCATCTATCAAGATCTTGCGTTCAGAAAGGCTGAGAAATGATTGCACAAACTTGACGTATGGAAGCAGGTAAGGACATAAGTAAATTCTGTAATGAGTAACTCAGGGCGCAGTATATTTCCCGAATGTATTAATCCTTAGAATTGCCTTATTCATCCGTAACTTTGGCCCATCTTTTCTCACCACAGTTGCAATACGGAAATTACGTAAAAGTCTTGCACATTCCTGCCATTGCACAAAATTTCTTGAAATAGCGTCTATTTTCCATACAAAGAATAGTCTTATCAATCTGTTGCTATTGTCCCATCGTTTCCCGCCAAAGAATTTTCATGCCGCGTTTCCAGCCGTGGAAGTATTTTGAACGCCTGTTGAAACAATACGTTTTTTATTCCCCATGGCGCCGGATGTTGTGTTTGTTTTAGAAATATTCCCGCCACTGTTGTTTTTCGGTGATATTATTTCTGGAATTTCCCCACTTTTATATTTTGCAGTTCGGGTAAGTATTGTCGTGAAACGAGTGTAAGCCACTACTTGGTTAATCACTATGTCGAAATACAGATTTGCTTCAACCAATCAACGATCACCGTTCACCAGTCTCTGAGACAGAATAAATTATACTGTTCACGCAGTTCACGCAAGATGGCGGCGAAAAACTGAATAAAATTAGGCGGTATGAGCAAAAGACGAAACCGGAGGAAACCAATAAACTTGCTCGGCCAGGAACCAACCGAAAGCTTTCCTTAAGTATTTACCTGCCTATATAATCGGGCGGATTTTATGCTAACCACACAACCCCGAACTTGACGCCAGAGATACTGACTGAAGAGGAAGAAGCTGTCACCTTGATTTGTTGCTTACCTGAGGGCATCGACCTGCAACCTACTTCACTAGTCGAGTCAAACTGGCCTTTTTTTAAATCTTGGAGGGTAAATATAAATTTACGATAACCTTTAGGAAAAGAGACTTACAGCAGACCTGTATATATTTAATATATTTTGGTTCACTGATTGTATCTTGTGGAAATTTAGTATAATGATTGTATTTCCTATTATGATTGAATAGACGAAGACTAATAGGACTCATACTTCAATCTATTGTCAGTCTATAACTTCAGTCTATTGTCTCTGATAACTCCAAACTGCAATATAACCAAAACAGTCCTTGTTAGGACTCAATCTATTGTCAGTCTATAACTTCAGTCTATTGTCTCTGATAACTCCAAACTGCAATATAACCAAAACAGTCCTTGTTAGGACTCAATCTATTGTCAGTCTATAACTTCAGTCTATTGTCTCTGATAACTCCAAACTGCAATATAACCAAAACAGTCCTTGTTAGGACTCAATCTATTGTCTCATCTAACTCCAATCTATTGTCTCCTATAACTCCCACCTGATATATATAACCAAACAGTCCTGCAGAAGGAACAACCCTCCTTATTATGCTGCGTGTCTCACAACTGGGAACAAGGGAAGGAAGGAAATGGCAGTAAGTCACAAGGACTTTCATCATCCCCCTGTCTGTGAGGAAGTGACATGTAATGGCACTAAAATTCAGTGCTTATATGATTCAGGTTTGGAATTCGACTCAGTCGTGAGTGCAACCCAAGTGCACCCTGACCAACTTACCACAGAAACAGTGGACATACAAGGGGCAATGCAGGGAACCGGCACCATGACACTTCCCATAGCAAGGATCAACGTGAGAACTCGCTATGTAGAAGGAGTGATAAGAGCAGCAGTAAGTGATGATCCTATATACCCGCTGGTAATAGGATGTAAATATATCTTTTTGGGTGACCCAATAAAACCTGTTGTCATGGCAGCAAACCATACCAGGTCGAGCACCAAAAAGGAGGAGGGAGATCCAATAACCATTTATCGTACAAAGATGAAAAAGGCTCAAACAGCAGACAGCACATTGAAGCCTTGTTTTGGCAAATTGCCAAAGGCCCATAACCCTCCAGAGAAAGGAGACTACTATATGGAAAATGGCCTACTCTACAGACAAGCTGGAAAAGGACCTAAAGGGCATGGACAGCTGGTACTGCCAAAATTCTATAGGGAGGAAATTATGGAGCAAGAGCATGCTACATCAGGCAGTGGCCACAGAGGAAAATGGGCCACTGGTCAAAATATAGCATTGCGATATTACTGGCCAGGAATAATTGAAGACATAAGTCGGTATATGAAATCCTATTCAGAATGTAACCAGGTAACCTCATTCAGAAGCGTAGACCAGTTACAGGACCTAGGGAAGCATTGTTGCGGACGTAGGCCCACAAAGAAGATACACAAGAGAAAACAACAGGTAGAAGCAGTGATAACGAGAAAACGAAATCACAACAAGTCTACTGTTACACCAGTAACCATGGCAACTCTCCGTATTGTACAGAGAGGGGACGAGAGACATCCCACCCCGACTAGATATTTGTCGGAACACCATGGCCTGGATCATTTGGAAAATTTGGTTAGTCAGCAACCAGTATTAAAAAAAGCTGCAGAAAAAAACCCGAACCACAGGAGGTTGGAACCAGGGCTGTACCAAACAGTTGAGGCCTAGTGGTGAACACAGGTTATGTATTTACTACAAGAAGCTTAATGCTATCACAGAATCTCAGGTAGAATCATTACCTGACACCAACCAGCTGTTCTCTACACTGAGTAAGGCTAGGTATTTATCAAAGGTAGATCTAAGCAAGGGATACTACCAAATACCAGTGAAACCAGAAGTAAGGAAAATGCTGGCATTTAGTACATCAGACGGACACTACGAGTTTAATGTACTACCCTTTGGGCTGAAAAATGCTCCAAGTATCTTTTCAAGAATGATGAGGAAATTGTTGGAACCTCTACAAATTCCCCATATCACTAACTTTATGGATGACATTCTTGTTGCTACAAACACATTTGAAGAGCATGTAGTAGCGCTCTCCATGTTGTTTGACAGATTGAGAGCCAGTGGATTGACTGCACGTCCAACCAAGTGCTATATCGGTTGTAAGGAGTTGGAATTCTTAGGTCACACTATTTCTACAGGTCATATGTCTCCTGACCCAAAGAATATAGAGAAGTTAAAGAAGGCACCCAGACCTCAAACGAAGAAAGATGTGAGATCATTCGTGTCTTTATGTGGGTTCTATCAGAAGTACATACCCCACTTTAACTCTCTGTGTGCACCATTAACCAACTTAACGAAGAAAGGACAGCCTGACAAAATCCAATGGAATGCTGATTGTGAAAAAGCTTACACAGAGCTAAAAGCAAAACTCACCAGCAAACCAATCCTTACACTACCCGATATCACACAGGAATTTGTATTAAGGACGGACGCTAGCAGTATAGGTATTGGTGCAACTCTCTTGCAGAAATCAAAAGCCCAGCCGGAGGAACTTTTACCAGTCGCCTACGCCAGTAGGAAGCTGAATGCAGCTGAGTTGAATTACTCGACCATAGAAAAAGAATGTTTAGCTCTAATTTGGTCCATCAACAAATTTTCACCTTATCTGTATGGGACACACTTCATTGTCCAAAGCGATCACCAACCTTTAACATTCTTGGCTGCATCTAAAAAGCTAAATTCGAGATTGTTAAGGTGGAGTCTGCTTCTGGCGCCTTATTCCTTTACCGTGAATTACATTCCGGGAAGAGACAATGTAGGAGCTGATTTTTTAAGTCGACACCTTAGTACTCTGGAAGGACAGACGCAAAAGGATTAACCACAGGAGGGGTTTACACGTCAGCTATGACAAGTCACAGCTAGGAAAGGAGGGGGCTATGTCGTGAAACGAGTGTAAGCCACTACTTGGTTAATCACTATGTCGAAATACAGATTTGCTTCAACCAATCAACGATCACCGTTCACCAGTCTCTGAGACAGAATAAATTATACTGTTCACGCAGTTCACGCAAGATGGCGGCGAAAAACTGAATAAAATTAGGCGGTATGAGCAAAAGACGAAACCGGAGGAAACCAATAAACTTGCTCGGCCAGGAACCAACCGAAAGCTTTCCTTAAGTATTTACCTGCCTATATAATCGGGCGGATTTTATGCTAACCACGCAACCCCGAACTTGACGCCAAAGATACTGACTGAAGAGGAAGAAGCTGTCACCTTGATTTGTTGCTTACCTGGGGGCATCGACCTGCAACCTACTTCACTAGTCGAGTAAAACTGGCCTTTTTTTAAATCTTGGAGGGTAAATATAAATTTACGATAACCTTTAGGAAAAGAGGCTTACAGCAGACCTGTATATATTTAATATATTTTGGTTCACTGATTGTATCTTGGGGAAATTTAGTATAATGATTGTATTTCCTATTAAGATTGAATAGACGAAGACTAATAGGACTCATACTTCAATCTATTGTCAGTCTATAACTTCAGTCTATTGTCTCTGATAACTCCAAACTGCAATATAACCAAAACAGTCCTTGTTAGGACTCAATCTATTGTCAGTCTATAACTTCAGTCTATTGTCTCTGATAACTCCAAACTGCAATATAACCAAAACAGTCCTTGTTAGGACTCAATCTATTGTCAGTCTATAACTTCAGTCTATTGTCTCTGATAACTCCAAACTGCAATATAACCAAAACAGTCCTTGTTAGGACTCAATCTATTGTCAGTCTATAACTTCAGTCTATTGTCTCTGATAACTCCAAACTGCAATATAACCAAAACAGTCCTTGTTAGGACTCAATCTATTGTCTCATCTAACTCCAATCTATTGTCTCCTATAACTCCCACCTGATATATATAACCAAACAGTCCTCGTCGCATATATTCCTATCATAAGAACATAACGTTATTGTTAGGATATATGTTACCAGCTTGTATAGCACTCATCAGAGGGGGCCTGGGATTATAGGGGGAAGGACATTGTTGTATCACACCTAGGTGTACATATTATTGGATTTATTCATGTATTGATTTATATTATGGGATGTATTAATGTATTAAATGTATTCATGTATTGAATCTATATTATTGAATGTATCCATGCATTAGTTTATCAGAAAGAATGTTTTGCAAGTAGACACCTGTCTTGTCTCGCTATTGCTAAATCATACTGAGCCATGTTGTCATTCATCCCACATGCAGACACTGAGACACGCTCATATCATATACAATAGAAATAGGTGGGCTTGAGGACAGAAATTAGCCCCTATTTTTCCTTGTTACAGGTTTCATTTGTGTCCTAAAAACCTGAGGTCGTATGTTCGAGTCAATCCCGCTGCCTGGAACTTCGCAGGAGCATAGAGATTGTACAGAAGCTACATCTTTAGTCCCCCTCAGTCTTGGGTAGGCTAAAGTAACGAGCCTCAGCAGGAGTTGTGTGAACCAAACTAGGGAGAACAGAACGTTTTAAGAGATGAGTACACATTAGTACCATTTCTGTCAGCATTGTGAGCATAGAAACTGTCAGTGATGAGAAAGTGAATTAGCATAGCAAGAGACAAAATTAACAGCATAGCTGATAAGTGTTATATCCTTAATTAACAGCACAGCTGATATAATTTTGTTGTTCCTATAATTGGAAAACTTGTTGTAAAATATTTATATATATATAAAATAAATATTTGTAAATCACATGTAAACGTACAATTCCATTACATTCCATTTTTCAACATTCACCCTTCAGCACAAGAGTAGATAGTGTATATACTAAATAAATAAGAAAGGAAATTGTATTTGAACGACTTGTCAATTTTATCAGTGTTAAGTAAAATCTGTTTCCTTGGTTTTTTAATATCACAGTTAGTTACACAGCGGAGGTGGCGCTTTATGTCGGTCTCCTCTCTACTATTGTTTCGAGATCAGAACATTCACAGCCGTAACTAATTTGTGATACCAGTAGTCCTCTCAGACACTGGGACTTCACCATTTTCTGCAGAAATTCTATTTCTGTAATTGTCAGTACTATACTGATCCTAGAGCCAAACAAAACCTCTCGCCACAAGTATGAACATAAGCATTTCATGAAAAATATACTCATAGTAGTTTCAAGACCTGAAGGTCTTTTATATTTGGACATGCGCCCTAATATAACCGACTAGGCTGAACGGGACGCGCCTCGCCAAAACGAGGCAAAAAAATTTTTTTTAAATATATATATATATGTGTGTGTGTGTGTTTGTGTGTGTTTGTGTGTAGCCTCATTGCTCATCATAGATGAAGCTTCTATGCTTTCATGCCTCTGTTTCCTTACTTCTGATGCGAAATGGACATAAATGAAATTACAGGGGAATTTGTTACTATCGTCCGGGTATACAGCAGAAAAGGCACACACATGATTATCTCCGGCTGTGATTTAGCGGGAGAGTTACTCGTTTTCCAGAAATGTGGTATAATGGACGTTTCCCTAAGGAAATTATATATATATATATATATATATATATATATATATATATATATATATATATATATATATATATATATATATATATATATATATATATATATATATATATATATATATATATATATATATATATATATATATATATATATATATATATATATATATATATATATATATATATATATAATATTTTTTTTTGTCTGTTTGTTTTTTTTTTTTTAAACAGTTTCCACAGTTTTTCTGTCATTCTATCCGTTCGTAACGCTCCCGAAAATAGTAACACTCACTAAAGAAAAATGCGCAAAGGACGGTGTTGTGGCGTGAGGTTTTTATTTGTTCTAGGATCAGTATAGTACTGACAATTACAGAAATAGAATTTCTGCAGAAAATGGTGAAGTCCCAGTGTCTGAGAGAACTACTGGTATCACAAATTAGTTACGGCTGTGAATGATCTGATCTCGAAAAATTAGTAGAGAGGAGACCGACATAAATCGCGACCTCCACTGTGTAATTAACTGTGATATTAAGACAGGGAAACAGATTTTACTTAACAATGATAAAATTGACAACTCTTCAAATACAATTTCCGTATTATTTATTTAGTGTATACACTATCTACTCTTGTGTTGAAGGGTGGATGTTGAAACAATGGAATGTAATGGATTTGTAAGTTTACAAATGATTCACATATATTTATATATTTATATATATATATTACAAGTCTTCCAATTATAGGAAACAAATTTATATCAGCTGGGCTGTTAATCACTTATAGTAAATGTATCAGCTGTGCTGTTAATTAAGTATATAAAATTTATCAGCTATGCTGTTATTTTTGTCTCTTGCTATGCTAACTCGCTTTCTCGTCACTGACAGTTACTTTGCTCACAATTGCCGACGGAAATGGTACTAATGTATACTCATCTCTCAAAACGTTCTGTCCTTCTTAGTTTGATTGACACACCACCTGCTGAGGATCGTTTCTTTAGCCCACCCATGACTGAGGGGGACTAAAGATGTAGCTTAGGTACAATCTCTGTGCTCCTGCGAAGTTTCAGGCAACTGCATTGACTCGACATACGTCCTCAGGTTGGATGAGACGAATAAAACCCGTAACAAGTAAAAATAGGGGCTAATTTCTGTCATCAAGCCCACCTATTTCCAGTGTTTTATGAAATGAGCGTGTGTCTCAGGTGTCTGCATGTAGGATGAATGACAACATGGCTCAGTATGAGTTAGCAATAGCGAGACAAGACAGGTGTCTACTTGCAAAACCTTCTTTCTGATAAATTAATACATGGATACATTCAATAATATAAATTCAATACATGAATACATCCAAAAATATAAATTCAATACATGAATACATCCAATAATATAAATTCAATACATGAATACATCCAATAATATGTACACCTATGTGTGATACAACCATTTCCTTCCCCCTATAATATACCAGGCCCTCTTTGACAAGTGCTAAACTGGCTGGTAACATATATCCTAACAAATTTGTTGTGTTCTGATGATAGGAGTATATGCGACGAGGACTTTCTGGATATATATATATTAGGTTGGAGTTTTAGGAGACAATAGATTGAAGTTATGTGAGACAATAGATTGAGTCCTAACAAGGACTGTTTTGGTTATATTTCAGGTTGGAGTTATCTGAGACAATAGACTGAAGTTAGGTGAGACAATAGATTGAGTCCTAACAAGGACTGTTTTGGTTATATTTCAGGTTGGAGTTATCTGAGACAATAGACTGACGTTAGGTGAGACAATAGATTGAGTCCTAACAAGGACTGTTTTGGTTATATTTCAGGTTGGAGTTATCTGAGACAATAGACTTAAGTTAGGTGAGACAATAGATTGAGTCCTAACAAGGACTGTTTTGGTTATATTTCAGGTTGGAGTTATC
This sequence comes from Oreohelix idahoensis, assembly GCA_024509875.1. NCBI lineage: Eukaryota > Metazoa > Mollusca > Gastropoda > Stylommatophora > Oreohelicidae > Oreohelix > Oreohelix idahoensis. The sequence continues at coordinate 123,980 of JAMPIV010012489.1, forward strand.
TGAGACAATAGACTGAAGTTAGGTGAGACAATAGATTGAAGTATGAGTCCTATTAGTCTTCGTCTTCATCAATCAATATGCCTAATTCCCCAAGATACAATCAGTAACCTGATACGTTCATATTGAAACAATTTGTATTAATTACATTATATTATCTACTGAAGGCCTATTTTCCTACAAGGTTATCGTAAATACATAGTTACCCTCTAAGATTTAAATAGGCGAGTGACTCGACTAGCGGAGCCGTCTTCTAGGTCAATGCACGCAGGTAAGCAATAAATCAAGGTTGACAGCTCCTCTTCCTCAGTCGGTCGTCGATCTGGCATCGTATCGGTGTTGCGTGTTTTTGCATAAAATCTCGCCCAATTATATAGGCAGGTGAGGTAACTTCTACTGCTTAAGGAAAGCGTTTGGTTGGTTCCTAGCGGGGTTGGTTGTCTGCAGTTCCGTACCATGCTCCGTGCCGTCCTTGACCGAAACGAGTCCCAGGAAAAACAGGGCTTATGGCTAATGTTATTCTGTTTTTTTCCGCCATATTGGGTGACAAGATGGCCCCGACCGAGATCCGAAAAACAGCTTAAGCCTAAATTTATTCTGTCTCAGAGACTGGTGAACGGTGCTCGTTGATTGGCTGGGTGATTAACAAAGAAGTGTGTTTACACTTTGCGACATAGCCCCATCCTTTCCTAGCTGTGACCTGTCATAGCTGACGTGTAAACACCTGCTGTAGTTAATCATTCTGCGTCTGTCCTTCCAGAATAATAGGGTGTCGACTTAAAAAATCAGCTCCTACATTGTCTCTTCCCGGAATGTAATTCACGGTAAAGGAATAAGGCGCCAGAAGCAGACTCCACCTTAACAATCTCGAATTTAACTTTTTAGATGCAGCCAAGAATGTTAAAGACTGGTGATCGCTTTGGACAATGAAGTGTGTCCCATACAGGTAAGGTGAAAATTTGTCGATGGACCAAATTAGAGCCAAACATTCTTTCTCTATGCCCAATGGGCTGATCACCCGTTGGCTTGTCACACCGATTACGGAAACAGCGGCAGATGGATCTATTTGTTGTTGCCCTAAAGACGCCGCTAGGCGTGATGGGAAACTACAACAGAGAAAATCAATCTGCTGTTGCCCTTAAGACGCCACAAGGCGTGATGGCCTCTGACTGCTTGGTCGGTCTTTGGCGAAGGACGGAAGAAGAAGAAGAAGATTCTTTCTCTATGGTCGAGTAATTCAACTCAGCTGCATTCAGCTTCCTACTGGCGTAGGCGACGGGTAAAAGTTCCTCCGGCTGGACTATTGATTACTGCAAGAGAGTTGCACCAATACCTATACTGCTAGCGTCCGTCCTTAATACAAATTCCTGTGTGGTATCGGGTAGCGTAAGGATGGGTTTGCTGGTGAGTTTTGCTTTTAGCTCTGCGTAAGCTTTTTCACAATCAGCATTCCAATGGATATTGTCAGGCTGTCCTTTCTTCGTTAAGTTGGTTAATGGTGCTCACAGAGAGTTAAAGTGGGGTATGTACTTCTGATAGAACCCACATAATGACACGAATGATCTCACATCTTTATTCGTTTGAGGTCTGGGTGCCTTTTTTAACTTCTCTTTATTCTTTGGGTCAGGAGACATATGACCTGTAGAAATAGTGTGACCTAGGAATTCCAACTCCTTACAACCGATATAGCACTTGGTTGGACGTGCAGTCAATCCAGTTTCTCTCAGTCTGTCAAACAACATGGAGAGCGCTACCATATGCTCTTCAAATGTGTTTGTAGCAACAAGAATGTCATCCATAAAGTTAGTGATATGGGGATTTTATAGAGGTTCCAACAATTTCCTCATCATTCTTGAAAAGATACTTGGAGCATTTTTCAGCCCAAAGGGTAGTACATTAAACTCGTAGTGTCCGTCTGATGTACTAAATGCCAGCATTTTCCTAACTTCTGGTTTCACTGGTATTTGGTAGTATCCCTTGCTTAGATCTACCTTCGATAAATACCTAGCCTTACTCAGTGTAGAGAACAGCTGGTTGGTGTCAGGTAATGGATCCACCTGAGATTCTGTGATCGCATTAAGCTTCCGGTAGTCAATACATAACCTGTGTTCACTACTCGGTTTTCTTAATAGCACCACACTTAAGATAGGGAGATTCAGACTTTGAAATAATTTTCTCTTTTAAGAGATAGTCAATCTCATCCTTGAGTGCCTGTGCTTGCTATTGTTCAGTCCATGTCCGCAACAATGCTTCCAGTGGACTGTGTATGGGGACGGCCAAACAACAACGTTGCCGGACCCACACCTATTTCTATTGTAAGGGGCAGTATACCGAAGTGGGGCCTGTCTCCCTCAACTGTTTGGTACAACCTTGGTTCCTACCTTCTATGGTTCGGTTTTGTTTCTGTAGCTTTTTTAATACTGGTTGCTGACTAACCAAATTTTCCAAATGATCCAGGCCATGGTGTTCCGACAAATATCTAGTCGGGGTGGGATGTCTCTCGTCCCCTCTCTGTACAATAAGGAGAGTTGCCATGGTTACTGGTCTAACAGTAGACTTGTTGTGATTTTGTTTTCTCTTTATCACTCCATCTACCTGTTGTTTTCTCTTGTGTATTTTCTTGGTGGGCCTACGTCAGCAACAATGCTTCCCTAGGTCCTGTAACTGGTCTACACTTCTGAATGAGGTTACCTGGTTACATTCTGAACAGGATTTAATATACCAACTTATGTCTTCAATTATTCCTGGCCAGTAATATCGCAGTGCTATATTTTGACCAGTGGCCCCTATTCCTCTGTGACCACTGCCTGATGCAGCATGCTCTTGCTCCATAATTTCCTCCTTGTAGAATTTTTGCACTACCAGCTGTCCATGCCTTTTAGGTCCTTTTTAGCTTGTCTGTAGAGTAGGCCATTTTCCATATAGTAGTCTCCTTTCTCTGGAGGGTTATGGGCCTTTTGCAATTTGCCAATCAAGGCTTCAATGTGCTGTCTGCCGTTTGAGCCTTTTTCATCTTTATACGATGAATGTTTATTGGATCTCCCTCCTCCTTTTTGGTGCTCGACCTGGTATGGTTTGCTGCCATGACAACAGGTTTTATTGGGTCACCCAAAAAGACATATTTTCATTCTATTACCAGCGGGTATATAGGATCATCACTCACTGCTGCTCTTATCACTCCTTCCACATAGCGAGTTCTCACGTTGATCCTTGCTATGGGAAGTGTCATGGTGCCGGTTCCCTGCATTGCCCCTTTTATGTCCACTGTTTGTGTGGTAAGTTGATCAGGGTGCACTAGGGTTGCAATCACGACGGAGTCGAAGTCCAAACCTGAATCATATAAGCACTGAATTTTAGTGCCATTACATGTCACTTCCTCACAGACAGGGGGATGACAAAGGTCATTCTGACTAACTGCCAGTTCCTTCCTTCTCTTGTTCCCTGTTGTAAGACATGCAGCGAGATAAGGAGGGTTTTTCCTTCTGCGGTCTGCAGTATTGTGGTTACTCATTCGACAAGCTTTACACCACTTTCTTTCCTTCCGGTAAGGTGTCTTATCCGATCTTAGAGGGTTTTTGTCCTTTTGGTCAAATCTTTGTTTGTTCCTTGTGGTATGGTCCTTTTGTTCATATTTGGAATAGTTTTGTGGTGATTGGAAGTTTTCACCCTGCTTCTTCTTATTCCCTAATAATTCTGTCTGAGCTGCTTGATATCTCTCAGCAACAGTTACAATATCTTCCAATTTCTCTGCTCCTTGTTCCATGATAAACTTCCTCATTTCTTGAGGCATGGACTCTTTCACTTGCTCCATCATTATCATTTCTTTCAGATCCTGACACTTTCCTAAACTACTCCATTTTTCCAAATAAGTTTCCAATCTAGCAGAGAATTGGTGATAGTTTTCTCCTGGAAGACGTTTAGCTGTTCGGAATTTCTTTCTATATGATTCTGAATTCTTTTCATATCTCACAAGCAGTGCCTGCTTCAGGATTTCATAATCTTCCTGGTCATCTCTTGAGAGCTTCAAATATACATCGTAGGCCACACCTCTCAATCCCTGAGATAGTTTCAGACTCCACTTTTCTTTCCCTAAGCCATAGGTAGTGGCAAGTCTTTCGTATCTAACCAGGTACGACTCAATGGCGTCTTCTTTCTCAACAAATGGGTCCAGATGAAAATTCATGGACCCACTTGAGGTGCTCTGGCTGGAGCTACTCTCAGAGTGAGGTGAGTTACCATCATTATTGCCAGTATTTGCCTGAATTTCAAGCTCTTTTATTCTCAACTGATGGTCTCTTTCTGCTTGTAATTTCCTTTCCTCAGCGTCAAATTCTTTGCCTCATTTTCAGCCTCCAATTTCTTGGCTTCAATTTCTAATCTTTTGGTTTCTCTCTCAGCTTCTAGTCTTTTGTCTTCTCTCTTAGCTTCCAGTCTTTTGTCTTCTCTTTCAGCTTCCAGTCTTTTGGCTTCTCTTTCAGCTTCTAATTTCAATTTCCTTTCCTCTCTATCCATGTGTTTGTCCACTTCTGTTGTGACATACTGAATAAGAGCATCACCTGTAATATTTAATTCCTTACCCATCTGCATGACCGCAGTTCTGAACTTCACTAGATCAGCCATGGCGTTACTTAGATAGGGTATGTAAATTTACTATATCCAAATATTTGTAATTAAACTTAATTAATTTAAATGAACAAATAATTTCCGTGCAACTTTGTGAGCATCAACTATTTACTGAGTACTAAATGGTACTCCTCCTAAGAAAACAATTTTTTTTTTTAAATCCTATTATGATTTTCTCAAAAAAAATTTCCTTATGTTATCTATGGGTTGCACAAGATAGAGTGTAGATAGATGAATAGACTAAGTATGGCTCAAGATATACAGAAATATCCCAGGAACGAACCTCCAGTGTGGCGTGAGGTTTTTATTTGTTCTAGGATCAGTATAGTACTGACAATTACAGAAATAGAATTTCTGCAGAAAATGGTGAAGTCCCAGTGTCTGAGAGAACTACTGGTATCACAACTTAGTTACGGCTGTGAATGATCTGATCTCGAAAAATTAGTGGAGAGGAGACCGACATAAATCGCCACCTCCACTGTGTAACTAACTGTGATATTAAGACAAGGAAACAGATTTTACTTAACAATGATAAAATTGACAAGTCTTCAAATACAATTTCCGTATTATTTATTTAGTATATACACTATCTACTCTTGTGCTGAAGGGTGGATGTTGAAACAATGGAATGCAATGGATTTGTAAGTTTACAAATGTTTCACATATATTTATATATATATTACAAGTCTTCCAATTATAGGAAACAAATTTATATCAGCTGGGCTGTTAATCACTTATAGTAAATGTATCAGCTGTGCTGTTAATTAAGTATATAAAATTTATCAGCTATGCTGTTATTTTTGTCTCTTGCTATGCTAACTCGCTTTCTCGTCACTGACAGTTACTTTGCTCACAATTGCCGACGGAAATGGTACTAATGTGTACTCATCTCTCAAAACGTTCTGTCCTTCTTAGTTTGATTGACACACCACCTGCTGAGGATCGTTCCTTTAGCCCACCCAAGACTGAGGGGGACTAAAGATGTAGCTTAGGTACAATCTCTGTGCTCCTGCGAAGTTTCAGGCAGCTGGATTGACTCGACATAGTCCTCAGGTTGGATGAGACGAATAAAACCTGTAACAAGTAAAAATAGGGGCTAATTTCTGTCATCAAGCCCCCCTATTTCTAGTGTTCTATGAAATGAGCGTGTCTCAGGTGTCTGCATGTAGGATGAATGACAACATGGCTCAGTATGAGTTAGCAATAGCGAGACAAGACAGGTGTCTACTTGCAAAACCTTCTTTCTGATAACTTAATACATGGATACATTCAATAATATAAATTCAATACATGAATACATCCAATAATATAAATTCAATACATGAATACATCCAATAATATAAATTCAATACATGAATACATCCAATAATATAAATTCAATACATGAATACATCCAATAATATGTACACCTAGGTGTGATACAACCATTTCCTTCCCCCTATAATATACCAGGCCCTCTTTGACAAGTGCTAAACTGGCTGGTAACATATATCCTAACAAATTTGTTGTGTTCTGATGATAGGAGAATATGCGACGAGGACTGTCTGGATATATATATATATATATCAGGTTGGAGTTATAGGAGACAATAGATTGAAGTTATGTGAGACAATAGATTGAGTCCTAACAAGGACTGTTTTGGTTATATTTCAGGTTGGAGTTATCTGAGACAATAGACTGAAGTTAGGTGAGACAATAGATTGAGTCCTAACAAGGACTGTTTTGGTTATATTTCAGGTTGGAGTTATCTGAGACAATAGACTGAAGTTAGGTGAGACAATAGATTGATTCCTAACAAGGACTGTTTTGGTTATATTTCAGGTTGGAGTTATCTGAGACAATAGACTGAAGTTAGGTGAGACAATAGATTGAAGTATGAGTCCTATTAGTCTTCGTCTTCATCAATCAATATGCCTAATTCCCCAAGATACAATCAGTAACCTGGTACGTTCATATTGAAACAATTTGTATTAATTACATTATATTATCTACTGAAGGCCTATTTTCCTACAAGGTTATCGTAAATACATAGTTACCCTCTAAGATTTAAACAGGCGAGTGACTCGACTAGCGGAGCCGTCTGCTAGGTCAATGCACGCAGGTAAGCAATAAATCAAGGTTGACAGCTCCTCTTCCTCAGTCGGTCGTCGATCTGGCATCGTGTCGGTGTTGCGTGTTTTTGCATAAAATCTCGCCCGATTATATAGGCAGGTGAGGTAACTTCTACTGCTTAAGGAAAGCGTTTGGTTGGTTCCTGGCGGGGCAAGCTGATTGGTTGTCTGCAGTTCCGTACCATGTTCCGTACCGTCCTTGACCGAAACGAGTCCCAGGAAAAACAGGGCTTATGGCTAATGTTATTCTGTTTTTTCCGCCATATTGGGTGACAAGATGGCCCAGACCGAGATCCGAAAAACAGGGCTTAAGCCTAATTTTATTCTGTCTCAGAGACTGGTGAACGGTGCTCGTTGATTGGCTGGGTGATTAACAAAGAAGTGTGTTTACACTTTACGACAGGTGTGCATGCGCCAATAACATCTCTCTGTGAACGGCGTATATGTTCAGACTTTTTTTAACACCAGATGTGAAGCAAATATTTTGGTTTTTAATACGGGAATTTTAAAAAAAATGGAAGAAAATGTTGATAACTATTCTCATTATGTGAATTGTATCTGATGAAAAGACAATTGCAGCGTAATTGTTGCAATATATATCTCCGTTTACAAGTGTTTAAAGATATATAAATAACCACACTTAATGTCTACGGATGTTTATTTCCTCTAACGACAAGTTGAGTGTAAGTAAATAACACTGACAAACAACATTTTTGTTTCTTATATAAGAATAAGTGTTCTTAGGTCAGTTTTATGCGCTGATTTCAAATTTGAAATCCGTTTATCTCTATCACATCGGGTTCTTAAGATATTTGTGAATAAATATATTTTTGGGAAACCGTTATTTGCTCCGTTTCATTTTTACTATGTAACTTATTAAAAATTAATAAAATGCAAAATAATTCTACTTTTTATACTGATAAAAGATGCATGACATATGTTACGCTATTTTTCAAATAGTTACTGTATTTTGAAATAATTCTGAGCGAAATATGGCTTCTAGAAGTTGTAGAAATTCGGCTGATCTGTTCTGTTACGTGTGCGGATATTTTACCGATCGTGTTCACCAGAAAAACTTTACACCATTACTAAAGAAAGCATATGAACTTTATTTCGATTCGAAAGTTGATGGTGCAAATACATTGGCAGGTTGGTTACGAAAATCGCCGAAGCATAAGTCGATGCCTTTTGGAGTGCCAGTAATATGGCGTGAACCGACAAATCACGCTACTGATTGTTACTTCTGCTTGACAAATATCCATGGTTTCACTTTTAAAACTAGAAAGTCTGTGGTTTATCCAAATATTGAATCGGTTTCGAAACCAGTGTTTCATGATCCAATCACGTGTCCGATCCCAGTTCCACCAGAACAATATCCGTTGGACGTGAATGAACCATCAGAAAGTGAAAGTTTACCTGCTTTAAAAACTAATTCTGACTCGGATTATATACCGGTGAATGATGGTGTTCACTAAATTAACCATTCAGAACTTTCAGATCTAATACGTGATCTCGCTCTTACCAAAGGACAAGCGGAATTACTCGGTTCGCGACTCAAAGAATGGAATCTTTTAGCGCCCAATACTCCGATATCTAAATTTCGTCATAGACATAGAGAACTTGTTCAATACTTTGAGATGGATGATGACATTTGCTATTGCAAAGATGTAAACGGTCTAATGGTGCACCTCGGTCATGAGCACATAGTCAACGAATGGCGACTTTTCATCGACTCTTCCAAGACTAGTCTAAAAGCCGTGCTATTGCATAACGGAAATTTATTTTCATCAATTCCAGTCGCCTACTCTGTTCATATGAAAGAAACTTATGACAATATGGCTATACTTTTGGCAAAAATAAAGTACAATGACTACCAATGGCGGATATGTGGAGACCTAAAGGTCATTGCAATTCTCACGGGCATGCAGACTGGGTATACTAAATTTTATTGCTTCCTATGCGAATGGGACAGCCGCAACAGACAGAAACATTATGCAAGAAAGGTGTGGCCTATCAGGGATCGTATGCAGCTCGGGCATAAAAATGTAATACACGAGCCATTAGTTAACAAAGACAGCATCATTTTACCACCGTTACATATAAAGCGCTCTCTCTTCCAAATCTCTACACCTCACGGTAGAAGGGGAACGACTAAGTAAGTAAGTACATATAAAGTTGGGGCTCATGAAGAATTTCGTAAAAGCGTTAGATAAAACGAGCAAAGCTTTCACTTATCTTCGAGAAAAGTTTCCGCAAGTTAGCGATACAAAGATAAAGGAAGGTATCTTTGTAGGACCTCAGATTAGGAAAGTTATTGCTTGACAAACAATTCGAGAACTTGTTACATGGTAGTGAACTTCGCGCATGGATGGCATTCAAATCGATCGTCGATAACTTTCTGGGAAATCACAAATCTGTCGACTATGTGCATATTGTTAAGCAGTGCTAAGATGCAAACAGAATTGTGGGCTGTAACATGTCCCTCAAAATCCATTTGCTCGATTCGCATCTTGACTTTTTCCCTGACAACCTTGGCGAAGTCAGCGATGAACATGGAGAACGATTCCATCAAGATATCGCCGTAATGGAGTCACGTTATCAAGGATGGTAGAGTGTGACCATGCTTGCCGATTATTGTTGGATGCTTCATCGCGATGTACCACATGCCATTCACCGACGAAAGTCGACTGCAAAGAAATTCAAGCCTACATAACTGTTATACTTCTTGTACGAATGATGTTGTAATACTGTATGCGTTGTTAAAAAACTTCAATTGCGTATTTCTAGAGATCCCGACCTGATAGAGAAAACCGGTTTGCAGATTTAAAAACAGCGCATTAAAATTGACCAGAAAAACATAGACGGAGGTGTCAGAGACGCAAAGTGGCAGTTTACGACAGCCTCTTGGAGTTACCGTAAGTGTTAAGAGAAGGGGAGGCTATTGCGTAGTTTTCGGAAATAGCGCACATCTTTGTCTGGTTTTTCATATATACTAGAGAGAGTTAGATTTCATTTTCACTCAGTAACTTCGCAGTCAAGACTAGAACAAGCCTTCGTTCGATTTCCAGAATCTCTGTTAACAGAGATGTCATTTAGTATGATCGCAGTGGTTTAAGTTCTTAGTAGTTCTGTGTTGAGGTAAATCTTATATTATTTATCTAGTATTTTGTGAGTGTTAAAGTGTTAAATCGCTTATTTCATTTTACTAGTTAGATTTGTGCAGAGAGTTAAATTATTAAGTCTGTTATATTCTCTAGTCGACGAGTTACAGTGGAAAGCGGAATAAATTATAATTTCTAGTTTAAAATCATGTAGCCATAATGGATTTAATTTAACTGCTAATACGCAGTCGAGAATATTTTAAAACTAACTTATTAAATGACTGCTACATCTTGAGTATTGACGGAATGCGTAGGTATTCCTAATTCAGGATGTTTGATTTTAACTATAACCTATTCCACGGGAAGTGTTAAACTATAAGACAAGCTACGCTTGCAGTTTAAATTATCAGTTATAGTATGTATAATTATTTGATATGTGTTCTTTCCATTTACATATAGTGAAACTGTGGTACCCAAACTTTGCCAGCGTTTTAGTACAGAGACATACCTGTGAGAAACATAAACAGTTTTTTTTTAATCTTTTAACCACGTGAGTTTACAAGTTAACACCTGTCTGACAGTGCGTGTGTCTTCATAAATAGACAGAGTACAACTCTCACTAACGGGTTTTATTAAAGACTAACTGTTTTATACTGGGCCTTTGAGCCAGATCAGATTTTCTGCACAAACTCTATGTACAAATTTAGCCGTTGTGGCAAGTAACATATTAACGTCAGTAACATTCCGACGGAGTTTCGACTAGTGGTGTGGTGACCAAATATAGTCCTTTCCTGAAAGTAGATACCGATCTGACATTCCTCAATTCTAGAAACCTAAGCTATTGACACTGTGCTCGTTGTTAATGTTTCGTGCCTGGACAATTTTAATGTGACCTAAACAGACATCCGAAAAATAAGAACACCCAAGGAGTCGTTCCCGGAAGCAGAGAATTCATCCTGTCTTTTTGGAACTGGGGATTTCTTGGTCAAAGACTGCCCTTGACGAGTCTGTAGGTGAATGTCCTAAAAATTGTATTACCAGAAGTGGCTATCTAAGCTGTGAGTATGAACATGTGCACGTGTGCTCGGCTGAATGAATAAAGTGAATGCAGGACGGAGCGATTTTTTTATTGTTGTAATTGGGCACCCATTTTGCTATCTTAACTTCCTGTATGCAAGTATTGCTAATCATATTTCCCTTAAAATAGAGCAGAGATATCAAGTCTGTCCATACCTTAAGAAGGGGAAATATTAGACCTAATCCTATGTATCCTTGTTTCCTTGGGGCTATCACTTTCTTCCAACAGGACTGTGGGCATACCTCGAGGGATAAGATCTAACTGTGGGTCTATCATTTCTTGTAGCAATTCCTTGATTTTTTTATGACTATTTGTTTATGCTTTGATGTAATTTCTATGTGTTGTGAAGAAATTTTAGATGATAATTAAAATTTCTCTTGAAATTAATCAGCGTGTTGGTCAGCTCGTTCTAGAATATTTATATAATCATTTGTTATAGTTTTCCCACGTCTGTACGTCCAACTGTCATCATATATGTGCGTGCACGTGAGTGGTTAGATATATATATCTGTGTGGTTAGACTGTCTGACTCCTCGAAAGCTGTCGTAGAAGATAGGTGAGAGAGAGAAGATTTCTCTTAATCACATTCTACCATCTCACTCGTGGAAATCTATTGCTATTAGTACTTCTCACTGTGACTATCACTTATTCTAATCTATTCAGAAGGGACCAACCCAAGTCTTAATTCCCCTATCGAAAATCTACGACACCCGCCAAATATTGACGTGAATGAAATATGATGTACTCTTTCTGCTACATGATCTGCTGACGGTACTATTTCTCTTGTAGTCATTTCACTCCTTTCCATTCCATGTCACCTTCATTAGATCTTTGTAGTCAGACCTACCTGGATGTATTGGGAATGAAAGTACGAATCAACCCGTCAAAAATGACGTGGGTAAAAGTGGGATCAAACCAGTGGAGTGAAATTTAACTAATTAATGAACAGCTCTTTTGTCACAACGGTTTTCTTAATGTACGGATATCTTTTGAAATCTTGCATTGGTACGTATACAACAAACAACAACAACAACACTACAAAAATTCCCAAAACAACCTTTCATTACTCCGTCTCCAAATAATTATTTAAGGGCGTATCGACTTGCACGACTCAATCGACTGATTTATCAATAATTATTTGGGTGAACTGGAACAAATGCTTCCACTAAAATTTATTTAAACCTCTTAAAACTATTCATTCTTAACATTTTAACCTACAGCAATGTTTATTGTATTGTACAGATCCGTTTGACTACAAATTTTCATGGACTCTATTCATTCTCTTCTGTTTTAATAAATCTAAGATATAGGTAAATACTTATACTTACTGTCGAAACTATTTTGAAGGAAATCTTTGTAAAATGAATTTTGCATCACACACACAAACATTACGGCCAGTGAGTTGTGCAAAATTTGCGTTTTGCAGGAAAAAAAAATTCGCTGGTGAGAATGTGTTATTGTACGTTTCGGTTTACTTATTTCTTAAGAAAACTTTTAATATGTAGATTGTGTCTGGAGCACTCAACAACATGTTAATTATCACCCTTACCAGCATAAATAAATAGTTAATAGTTTTGACAGGGATATTAATAAATGATTCAGGTACTCGCTAAAGCGGCGGTAAACAGTTCTTTCCGTGCAGTTATGTTGATCACAACAAATTAAAACTGACAGCAGCGCTGACATATCGTGTTAAAGCATTTACTTATTTACTTAGTCGTTCCCCTTCTACCGTGAGGTGTAGAGATTTGGAAGAGAGAGCGCCAGACTGACCTATCGGCTGTCTTCCTCCTGGCCTGGTTCCATTCTAGTCCTCGGTCCTTCAAAGATTGTCTAATGTTGTCCTCCCAGCGGACTCTGGATCGTCCTGGGGGTCTGGATCCCTGGCTCTTTGTTTCCCATGTTTGTCGTGGTAGCCGATCTTCTCCCATTAAAGCCTTTACAAAGAAACATAACACCTGCGATGAAACACTTTTGTTCTTAGAAAGGTAATGCTTTTACCTGTCATAAATTTCTCTCTGTGTCTCTCCCTTCTAGAATTCTGAAACACGCCAGGTATCATACACTCTAATGCTCATTCTATCCAGTTTGTTGGTGGGTTGTTTTTTTTTTAAAGCTATAGTTTTTCAGATATTTGTATGTATGTATCTATGTTTTATATTATTTACATATTTTATGTACACATGTATACTCTCATTTGAAATATATTTTTAAACTTTTTGAAATTATGTTTAATTTAGACAGTTTAATTCGGTCACATTATTTATGGTCCGTCAAAAAAAAAAAAAAAAACCATCACTGAAGAACTAAGAACACAAGCAGACATCAGTAGAAGGGACAATCTAGTCACAGTTTCCCAATGCACAGTGTTTTTTAACAGACGCACCCACAGTTATGTGGTAATGTGCTTCCTCCAATAATTATTTTAATTGGAGATTCCCTGTCCTCGAACAGTTAACTGTCTTTGTTCAACTTTCTTTTTTATTTTAATAAAAATTTGCCTCGTTTTGGCGAGGCGCACCCCGTTCAATCTAAACATAGTGTGCGTTGGTTATATTAGGGCACATGTCCAAATAGACAAAAACCTTGCGGTCTCTTTCAGTGGTATGGTGATAAGTACTGCTTGCTCACCTCTTCCATTGTACATCTTCCGAGTTTCTGTTTATATCACGTGCTATCTGCTGCTGCTAATTCTGGGACTTGTATAATTCTGACTTCAGGAGTCTCTATAAATGCTTTCTTGTATGTAGTTTTTAACATAAATTCTTTACTTTCCCGCTGTTGACATAGTCTGCAACTTCCATTTTGCTGTTTTACTGTCCGCCTGAAGGACTCAGTTCCCATTAGTAGGCTGCATTTCATCAGCACAATCTCTCAAGTGCGTGCCTCCATCAAGACGAAATTTAGAACATGCATCCAATGTTTTTGGTACCATCTTTATTTGTTAACTGCTTAAAGGTGGCTGGTCTATGTTCATCTTCACTAGCTTCTTACTACAGGATAATCTGGCTAGACATGACTAAATTTCTTTGAAAGCCGAAGTCTAATCTCTAGAACAGTGTTTTCTTAACCTTTTAGTGGTCCGTGTAGTAAGATCCCTGATACCCCGATCAAATAGATAAAATATTACTGCTTATAAATTCAAATACTATAGTGATAAAATAGGGAGTTGTGTTCAACATCGTCACCATCGCCCGCAGTCGTGTTCGTTCTAACAAGCAGTAACGCCATAGTAAACGATACACAAAACTGCTAGCTTTTCCCCTCTCCGCAATACCAATTTCCACTAACATAAAAGCCTTTTGACAGACCGAAATGCATAGTTAGTTTCAAACGGAATGATAGAATAAAGAAACGGAGGAGTGAAATGAGAGACGGAAGAATGCAACCTTGACAAGCGTTGGTTTTTTAATCTCGAACTAGAACGACAGGCGACAGCTGACGTCACAGACTTGCTTAGTCTAACACTAAACGGGAATAAATGGTTGAGAGATTGAAAAAACTACTTGGCGTTAGTTACGCTGTTGCTATGGCATAATTTTTTTTCCCAAAAACGTTAAAGTTAGATAAAGCAGTAGTATCTGCTAGTGAATGAGAGGAAAACCCACCGCTTTGTCTCCTACCCGTAGTGACAATTTAAATCTACGAAACCGTTTTGCGTTAGGCAAAACGCGTACAAGCAAGAGAGAGAGAGAACAAAATGTAAGTGGGGGATTTGCATGGAGGCATATTTGAAAAGATAGCTTATGCAGTGTGATACTGAAATTGAGAAAGGGTGGCCCAAAAAACCTCGATGAATAATAAAATAAAAGCAAGGACAGTTGACAAATAAAATGATAATAGTTGTTTATTAGAAGACAATACTACCCATAATGTTATAATATCTTACAGTAAAAACGCTTAGATAATAACAGAAATATTGTAAAGAAAAGACACAGAGACAGACGCATTGATGTTCCACTCAACTTTGCCAGTCTTGGGAAAGGGGGGGACGTTACATTTTTGAAAATGTAATTTATTTTTTGAAAAAAAAGAGGCTAGTGGGCATAACATAATTCGATTGGCTGTGGTAGAATAGACTAACAGTAGTAATAAAAACGATTTGAAACCAGCGTTAATTGCCACTCGAAGAAAAAAATCTCACAAGTAGTGTTAGCATCAGAAGCAAGGAATACATGACCAGTGCCTTTGCTGTTCTGCATCAGTGGCGATTTGAATGTGCCCATTGATCGCCGGTTAACCTACAAATTGTGTATTATTTCATTGATGCGGTAGGATAAACATTTATGTAAACCTTATTATTGATATGTATTTGTCTTATTGAATGTATATGCATTATTGATTGGGTGGAGGCATACCTAGAAAGGCGCCAACCTCAAAACTTTGTGTCATGCCACAAATGTTATTAGGAAAGATTATCACCTTGTATTAAAGCCAGACAGGCTTACTGAGACTTTGGGAGAAAATAAAAATACATAAAAGGGGAAATTGATGTATATTATTATGATGTAAGACCAGAAAACCACTGGCCGTCTTCAGCAAGTCACAGTGTTTGCACATGACTTTATAAATTTAACTATAATTTCTTCTATGACAAGGAATGTATCAAACGGATGTTTGAAGATTACCTGATGATGAATAGGGCACCAAATCAGATAGGAACGATAGCTATTTATTTAGCAACTCCACTGATCTTGAAACTGTTGATAATGTTTAATTGTTTAGAGATGGAGATAGGTGTATGATGTACTGAGGAGGCCTTAATCCTCTGATTTCAGGGTTCCATCGTGAAACAATCAGTGAGCCACATACCAAAATATACGTACTCCTGAAGCTGCAAGCTCGAGGCAAAAATTACCTGTTTGCCTTAAATACAAAGAGTTCTAAAGCAGTGCTCAGACGTTGCAGTCGTGAAGAAGGTGGTTGTGAGAAGGACATCACAGCGTTCCAGAAAAAAAAGTTAAGCCCAATTGTCCACGGGCGTGTGTTAGTTCATTTAACCATACTCTCCATCATTATTATATCAATCAGTATTCTTGACATGATGATACAAGTCGTTCATCAGAAGCGTGTCCCTGCATAGGAGTTATTGCTTCATCAGAACACTTCCAGTCAGAAACAATTTAGATTAATATTAACAGACACAGTTGTTGTTTTAAATTACTTTGCTGTAAATAAATTGCCTTCTACTTTGAGTTTAAACAGTCCTGTATCCCAGCAATTGAGATACAGGAAAATAAAATTGTAAAAAATATTATCATTTAAAATTTACCCAGTGACTTGTTTAATTACTTGTTCATTAAGTTATAGGTGTAGTTGTTGTCATTTTATTAACATTACATTGCATATTACCCTAGACACCTAGCCAGATAACATCCAGACACCTTAACATATAATTAGGATCAAAATATATAGCAGATTGAGGTCGTAGGGTGGTAGCAGACAGGTACCCTGAGAACAACTTCATCAACAATTAGACTCAGGGACGTGCATAGCTGACCTCACATCTGTAGACAATTAATACTTAACCTGTTAACATCGAAACCCACCACAGTCCGGCACCTATTTACAGCATCTTTAGTAGCCTCAAACCCCTTTACAGCATCTTTAGTAACCTCACACCCCTTTACATCATCTTTAGTAGCCTCACGCCTTTTTACAGCATCTTTAGTAGCCTCACACCCCTTCACATCATCTTTAGTAGCCTCACACCCCTTTACAGCATCTTAAGAAGCTTCGCACTTCTTTATATTCTAGCTCGCAAAACATGCCTAAAATTCTAAAAAAGAGGTAAAAGTTAATTTTGAGAAAATTTTATTTACAGAAGGTGACTAAAGTTCGATATCTAATTTACGTTGTCAATGATCTATTTTGTACAAATACATTTGAGTTCTGTGTATTATATATTGTTCATGATGATTCACTTTCTAAAATATATGGCATGTCTCGCACCCCCGGAAGGTGAGTCTCGCACCCCTGGTTAAGAATCACTGCTGTGGATTTACACCAACAGAGATGATTATCTTAGGGACAGTACTTTAAATGTATCTGGGCCTTTTGATCTTGAAAGTTTTGCGTAATAACCAACATTTTATGAGAACTGGATTGTGTTTTAAAGATTATGAAGAAAGCGTGGATAATAACTGTAAGACAAATGTAGTAAAATAATCATACGATTAACAGATGTCAGACAACAGATGAACGATTGGTTCTACAAGATTCGAGTAGAAAGAATTAATAATTGAAATCCAGGACTAGGAATAACAGAAAAAGACTATCCCTATGGCAAAAGATTTCGGAAGTGCAAAGAAGTCGAATACGTCCTTTACTCTTAATGATTCTACTCTTTCTCGATCTAACCACAATCCCAGAATCGCTTGCTGTAGTAAATATCTTCACAGCACCACCAAGCTTTTCGCATAAATCTGAAGCAGTCAAGGAAAATGTGGAAGCGTAACGAATTATGAGAGACTAGACACCTGGCGCAAGCCTAATCTTTTTGGTAATTAGAGGGGTTGTTTGTTCACGTCTGCAGAATCAATACGACATCATTCTTTCCCCTGAAAAAAAATATGGCGCTTGCAGTCAGATGATGTTAAAAATAAACTTTAAATTTTAAAGCTCTACAGGTTAATTACTGTTCCTTTCGATTCGGCTGCTCCATTCCTGAATGACACTTGAAAGAGATGCCTTTTAAAAAAAATAAAATTTACTTCAGAATCTCAGAAAGATTGCCAAAGAACACACAACGTTAATTATGCTGTGCTTTTTTGTGTGTTGTTGTTGTTGTTGAAGAATAAACAATCCAATAAAGTTAAATATTTCCTTGCCGCAATATATTCTATGAACTTAGCAATAAATTTGCTTTTCAAGAGGAATTTTGATTTTACTGTCGTGAGCAACTCAATCATTCAAAAGAATATATCATCTCCCATTTAAAAAAAGGAAATTAACAGAATATTTATGATTGCCAACAGAGAATTTGCTCTTGTCGAAGTGCAAACAAAGATCTACAATCTGCATGGATATACTTTGCTTCAGTTTGCGAAATTAAAACCAAAAATATATTATCTTATGATATCAAAATGTGTGATTATTGCAACAACAATTATCATCATTATTTATAATTTTCAAGCAGTGTATGTTTTAAAAAGAAAATCCTTCTCAATTCCTGCCCAGCATTGACATGCCCATTATGTTGTGTTCATCCTTGATAAGCAGTCTTAACATGTGTGCACCTAAACCTCTTTTCACAACATAAACCTCATCTTCACAGATGGAAATACTCATATCATTGAATGAAAGCGAAGTAATGACTTGAGAAAGAAAAGACAACATGCACTGTTTCTAGTATAAAAAACAAATCTGAACGATTAAATTGTACTTTTTATTTGTGGACTGGGATGCTTAAAAATTTCAGAAATGTCACTAATCTTGACACGTGACATAAATGAACGACTGTCACATTTCACATCAAGACTCAGAAAACATCATCATTTTAAAAAAGTCGTACCAAATTCTCCTTTCATGTGCCATCCACACAAGATGTTTCCATGTCTTCGTTATCTCTCTCATTTATGTCGTAGGTTCTTTTTTCCCTATGTTCTTCCGTCTCCCCCAACCTATCTTACCCTGTGTGTCCTATCCATCGCCAGCGTCTTCTTCTCATCTCCTGTTCCACAAGCACGTGTCTGGTTCTTGTCATCAGTTCCACATTAGTGATCTTGTCATACTTCTTCTTCTTCTTCGTACAATCTCAGACGTCAACTTGAATGTTCTCAAAGAAAGCAGTAGTCAGTTTGAGGCTGTTTGAATCCTCGTAAAGCTTTTCAACGAACGGAACTGGCGTCGGCCATATGCGCTTTCTCTGTACTGCGTATAAGGGGCAACTTTGAAGCAAATGTTCAGCAGTCATTTTATCAGTGCCACAGTTACACTGATCGGTAGTTCCTATCTTTAGCTTGTTGAATAGATGGTATCTCAATCTGTTGTGGCCAGTGCGGAGTCTGAAGATTACCACTTGTTCTCTTCTGTTGAGCTGGTAGTAAGCATCATTCTGTGTGTGACCTGAATGTTTTACATTCCATTTGTTTCTGTATCTGATTCTGATCAAAGGCACACAACTATTGTCATACCATTTCATTTCTTCTGTTCTACACAAACTCCCATTTATGAAAGTCTGTAACTTCTTGTTAGAAATGTAAAGAAAGACGATTTGCTTCTCCTCGATGATCCTCGCTCCAGCTAGTGCAGAATTTGTCCTTGGCTTGCGAGTGGGTCTAAGGAGGTTATGCCTATGAGCGTTACGGACAAAACGACTTTCCACAAGTTGTACATCAATTTGCGGGATCCTTGCTTGATGGGGTGTGACAGGTGGGGTTGGAAGGTACATTCACACTGGATGCTACGATTAACATTCACACATGTGTAGCAGGTTTAATTTGCTGGAGAGGTTATGATGTTATAAGAAAGAAAGATTGCTGGGTATGTGTCAACCGTGTGAGGTCAAGCTATGTAAGACCCTGATTCTAATAGTTGATGAAAATGATGATGAGTTTCAGGGTACCTAACGCTACCTCTCTAGATCTCACATGGTGCTGTATTTTATTTCTAGTGTGTGGTGTTTGATGTGGCTAGTGTCTAGGTAATGCAATGAAATGATGGTACATCAAAACAACACACTATAACACACTAATAGTAAAGTAATAAGTCTGTGGTTTATGTTTTTGAACATTAATTCTTTTTTTGTACAATTTTAATCTGCCTGTCCTGCAATCTCTTTTGGACAGGTCTTTGAAAATGAGGAAAATATATTTTACAACAAATGGTTAACTAAAATTGGACTCTTTGTCCGAAAAGAATAATATTAATATATTGTTCCTGTAGGTGTATTCACAGACTGTTATTTAGTACATAATAGTGTAAGTCATTTATATGAGGAGCTGTTACTGTCATCATGCCCCTATCTTTATAGTTAATTTTGGGGAATAACACTTTTTATCCCGATGAACTGTCAGAGTGCCCAGCTAATGGCACATCACCTTATGTTCTTTATGAAGATTCACACGCCCAACACTGCTCTGCCTAGAATATGTCAGTTCACAGAAGCTCCTGGCTAACTGCTGACAGTATAAACTTTCACTGGAGACTTTCTGTCTTCAAATATATTCATCAGGATTCCTGTCACCGGCTGGTAACAGGAAATAAAACCCACAAATTCCAATGAAATATAACACAAGTAACGATGACTGGCAAATATGGCCTAAGTTTCTCTGCCTCTGTCCAGACTGTTAGATTAGTATTTATTTTACAATCAACACTTCTGTTCTCATCGTACTTTAGTACTGAAAAATTATATTCAAATGGCCAAGAGCCTTGTAAGCTTTTGCTAATATCAATTTAGGCTGGCCAATGAAATCAGGCGACTACCAAATTTTGAATTTAGTTTTCAAAAACAAAACCCCAAACATACTATGTGCCTCGTAGTCCTTTGGTCAGTCTGCCTTAGCTATTCCAATACAAAAATATGTTAAGTTTTGGGCTACCAATTCTGCCTCTTCCTTCCTCCTAGTGCCAACCAATCAAATTGAATCACTCCTATGCCTCTTTTTCAAAATTGCGTCCTCAAATGTTACCAATAAAATAAGCAAGAACGATCATCCGTTTGTCACACTGTACTAAAATATATAATATTTCTACAATATCTTAGTTATTAATTGAGCGAATTTTGATATTGAAACATATTGTGGTTCAGAAGACTATAACCTATCAGCCTATATAAGTTTTATGTCAGTCTTTAGTGTCGTTAACATTTTTGTCTTTTTCTATGCATTTTGGGTGTTCTTTTTCTGAACCATAATATTAATAAACTCTATCTCTAAGATTCATCTAAGTTCTTGAGAGGACTATGGAGGATTTGATATATTGTAATAATATTAATTCTATCATTCTAACCATACTTTATTCTGTATCACTAAAGTCATTCTAAGTTTTCACTTTCAGTATCGTTCTATCCCCACTTCCCCTTCTCCCAATGGTTATTTGAATCGTAGTTACATTGTCTAGCCTAACGAAGTGGCGGGTAATACACAGTAAAGATTTCTCCACAATAGCCTTCAAACCTCGGTTACTAAGCGACTTGGATACAATACAATGCATTAGTTTATTTTTAGATTCATAAAAAGCATTGGTTTTATTCTTCTCTCACTCTCTGTCCTCCCCCTTTTCTATCGCTCTAGCAAGCGAAACCAGTATACCGCACGCAAACTGTTTCATGTCGATTACAAATTTTCAAGACGGAGTGACGAAAACGCGGGCGGGTTTTGGGATAGGCTTTTCATTTTTCTTAGCGCGAACACTTTTTAACATACAGCTCGCCACCAGGCATCGGTGATGATGTCGGGCAACAAACACGGGCTTGTAATAGATTTTACTACTTTTTACTCTTTAATTAAATATTAATGAAATTTTGATCAATTGTATCACTGATCTCACCACAACATGGAAAGGTGCATTTGTACGACATACCCTAACACAGAAATAGATGTTTGTACCAAATACACTCACACATAATAAGATGTGTTTTGTACTAAATACAGTCCAACACAGAAAGATAATTAAGTAGTGATCAAAATGGACCCTCTCCTTGTAATAAGGAGATTAAGGGGCCGAAACACTTGATCGACGGGCGATGTCTTCTGATGATCATATTGCCTCCTGTTGTGTCGCTCTGAATAAAGTTCCCTAACAAATATATCCTGCTAATTTCCCTTTATCTGTTTTAAATGTCACAGAATACCATAGTTTCTGGAAGCAGAAATGAAAGGGATAATAAGTCATGGAAATATCTTGAGCGAATGGCATAAGACAAGAGGACCTAGCACAAATATGATGATGTTCTATGCTCCTTGGGGAGCTGAAGGGTATTGATGATGAAGTAATTACATCCTTTATACAGATTTGCCGTATATTGATAATAGTTGTTTGAGCCAATTAAACCGGGGGCACCTTACATCGTAGAAACGCCTGTCCTCAGCGATTGTATCATCATGGACAATTACCAGTGTAGACAAATAAGGACATTTGATGGCTAATTGCCCCTCCACACCTGAGAGCACGTGCTTCCCTAAACAACCTCGTCAAGAACCATCAACATCTGCTTCTCGTTGTTAGGAACGCGCCAAAAAATGTGTTTCTGTTACTTTCTACCTGTGGTGGTTTTCATGTGGTTCTATTTTCTGTTGACTGAAAGCGACTAACTCGGGAGTAGATGTTTTTGTGAATGGAAAACGAAAACATTCTTTTCCCTCTCTATCTGTGTTTTCCTGTCATGTTCTGTGTTTATGAAAAGCAAAGCAGCGTGCATGCCTCATTGTACTAGGAATTCACTTAACGTGGCCTGGACAGTTTTCACGTAATTATTTTTTGTCGCTCTCACTGTCATGTTAAGCCAAAGATATGTATGGTAGTTTCAAAGTCTAAGCTTTTTATTACTAAATAGCAGGGGTCGGAGTGGCTAAGAGGTATGGCGTCCTCCTCTAGTTCTAAAGGTACCGAGTTTGCTACCAGTACAGGGAATATAAGTGATGGAACTTTTTTTCAGAATCAATGGTTCCTAATGTTGTCATACTCCCCCCTGATCTCCTGGGTAGTGAGATCGGATGCCTAGCCTACTCGGATACGGGTGAAAAAAATAAAGGGTCCCGTTTGCAAGCATAATGTCGCTGGCACTCAAAACACATTTTTTGCCTGAAAGTTCCTAGACACGAGATCCACCAACAAACAGGTTGAAAGAGAAGACAGATTAGCAATCTATTTTTAATGCAGCATTACAGACATTAATAATAGAAGGATATTGTTTCTGGGACAAAGATTTATTGTAGTGGTTTTGATGGTATTGTATGATTGAGATGTTACCTAGTGTAATGAATGAGGTCAGCTGTGAAGGCTCCTGAGATAAATGTTGATGCGAATTACAGAAGGCCCTTCTTACTACCACTTACGACCTCAAACATATCTTTTTTTTTCTCTACAAATATGAATGTAGCTACGTTAAAAAAAAAAGTCTAGGGTACTGAAATGTAATGTGTTGTAGTAGATTACCCACACAGATATTTAATAAGTCTAATAATAATAATAACATTTATAACACACTGAACTAACTCAGGCTGTTTTAGTTTTAAATATTAAATCTTTTGTTAAATTTATTTGTTCTGAACCAAATGTTTGTTGGTCAGAACATATGAAATATTATGGAGTTATAAATGGAATGCATAATTATATGACATAATAAAATGGAATGTGATTACAAAGGTATGTTATAAGTCTGGTTAATATTAATTATATTAGATTGTCCCAGGAGAACTATTACTGAATGTACTGTTGGGGTGGTATCATCACGCCCTGTCTGTGTCTACCAAACATTGTCCATTGACTTATGGGATGAATACATGGTTTATTTTCCCACAATGGTTTGTCTTTATTAGATGGTGAATTAGTTGGTAAATTAGTTGATAAATTCGTTGGTGAATTGGTTGATAAATTCGTTGGTAAATCAGTTGGTAAATTGGTTGGTGAATGTCCAGCAGGCCAGATCTCACTTATCTCGACTGCGTCGATCTTGTACAAGAGTCTGGTGCCCGCTCCTCTCCGTGCTGGAGTAAAATATACAGCTGCTCTGACACAATGTTAGACTGCACTGGTCCACGCTTGTGTAATTCACAACAGCATTTGGCACCTCTTCGGTGCCCAACAGAAACTCACAATTCTGAAATAAAAGTTTTGTGGCATGTGTCAGAACTCTACCTACTGAGCCACTTCTGCACACAACACTACACAACAACACCACACAGACTGGGTCAGATCTCTCTGACCACACAGTACATCTTACCCAGTTGTTTTCATATAGTACTAGTTCCCCAAGACTACCTTGCATCTGAGATATGTTCAATAGTTTCCTTCTATTCAATAAGATAGGTGATATGTTCCACTGATCTCAACAATAGATCCGCCTTCCATAGGTTTAGTAGGCGTCCATATATTTTGTTTGTCTCTAGACCCTGAACTTGGGCTGGGGATCTAGAGCGAGCACTTACTTGTCGTAATCATTTTATATGATATGGCAGTATCAATCACTCGAAATATTAAAATGTACAAAAGAATTGCTTTCATTCTTACCAGAATTCAGAATTGAGAACACAGTTAAATGCTAGCAAAACTCAGCTGAGCTGCTGGCTATCTGATGGCGTCCCACTAAAATTATGTATTATCTTCTGGAAACAACACCACAGGTACTACACCACTGTGTCTCTGGACAGTCTTGTAACGAATGGCAAAAATGCGCATCTCTGTCCTGCCAATATGATTTCATTCATCCAATCACCGACTACCCCCCTAACTTTCAAATCTACAACCAAAAGTCAAATTTCAGTCAGCTCTCAGTCAAGTATGTAATACTGTCTGTTGGTCCGTCTGTCTCTACTTGGTTTTCATACAAAAAACACGCTTGGTTCTTGGACCAACTCCATGCAATACCCTACACGTTTCTGCCTCCGAAGTTATTTTTAGCCACAATTCTCCCCCTTTTCCCCTCTCTTTAATTACAGCTCGATTTTAGCACTTGAGTGTCTCAAGGCCGAAAATTTTGAAACTTTAGTGACATTGGTTAACAGTGCAGTCGCTCGTCTGATATGAACAACACAGTCTTTTGTCAATATCTTCCTTATTATCTATCCGTCTGTATAATTTAAAGTATATTATTTCTCTGCTCAAGACGGGCTATCAAACTAGCTAGGTTTTATATTCATAACATTATTATTAAGAAAAAGTTACTTTTTCAAGCTTAGTTGTTTTTTGAAATATGTTCGAGAACCTTCTCCACGGCGTTTGCCGCTGAATTCAAATAACAATCAAGTATCGTAAAAGTCCAAGAAATGACTGTTTCTGACACGAGCTAAAGTCGTTTTTTGTCCATTTCCTTACCTTCTGTCAACTAGTGGCGTGAATTTTTTTCTTTTACTACCAATTGCGTCTTTTAGCCTTGCTATCTTCAAACACGTGTTCAGTCATATTTTTCCTTTTGTGTTCTCCGTTATCCCTTCCGTCTACAAAGGGTAAGCCAAAAACAAAATAAAAAGGCTGTTAACTGAAGGCGTGTTTGCATTCTTACTTATTAATCGGAATTATATGAGGCTTGCCTGGTTCACCTTAGACACAAGGTCGGTGGTTATATTAATAGAGCACATGTCTAAATATAATAGAGTTGTCTCGTATTAAGGAGTGACGAGAGTGACCTACATTTTGTTTATGTAAAATCGGTTGTTAATTGTTTAAAAAAAAAACAACTAATTATTTTAACCATTAATTCCCACTATGACTCCGTGTTTCAGTTTCCTCAGATTCCGGTTCCTTATTAAAATAGTTTTCCTGTGCTCTTTAAGTCCTTCAAGATGTTCCACAAAGTCCGGTCTAATAAATGGAATTCTGAATTCTAACTTCTGGCAATCTGCTTTCGTCTTGGCGAGCGATCCTCACAGTGAATTTTCACAGTGTCTTAAAACTGTAAAAAGGTCAGGTTATATTGCCTGTCTTCCCCCGCATTTGTTTTGTTACGATGCTAAGAATGCTCCAATCGTTTCAAATATGCGTGTTGTGAGGGTTAATTTCAAAATTATTTCCGCCTGAAATATTATGCGTGAGGCAAAAGGTCACGTCTCTCATATATGGAATGAAAACATCCGATCCTCTCTCGGCCATGTTTACAAATAACTTATTATTACTTTAATATAAAGTAATGTCTTTGTAACAAGATGTGCCGGACACGATGTCATGCATGTATGTCCAAAATGTGACGCACAGACGAGTAATCTCGTTATCTGTCGGTTGAGTACACACAATCCGTTTTTTTACCATCTTGACAAAGACCACACCCTGTCTTTACCAGCGATTAAACAAATGCGCTGGGCGATTATTTGTGTTAATCTGTAGTCTGATGTCGGCCACTCCCGAGATTAACCAACACGGTTG
Organism: Oreohelix idahoensis; assembly: GCA_024509875.1. NCBI lineage: Eukaryota > Metazoa > Mollusca > Gastropoda > Stylommatophora > Oreohelicidae > Oreohelix > Oreohelix idahoensis. The sequence continues at coordinate 149,914 of JAMPIV010012489.1, forward strand.
TCTTACTTACTTACTTAGTCGTTCCCCTTCTACCGTGAGGTGTAGAGGTTTGGAAGAGAGAGCGCCAGACTATCCTATCGGCTGTCTTCCTCCTGGCTTGGTTCCATTCTAGTACTCAGTCCTTGATAGATTGTCTAATGTTGTCCTCCCAGGGGACTCTGGGTCGTCCTGGGGGGGTCTGGATCCCTGGCTCTTTGTTTCCCATGCTTGTCGTGGTAGCCGATCTTCTCCCATTCTGCAGACATGGCCAAACCATCTTAGTTGGAACTGTTCTACTTGGATCTTAGGGGGTTGGATTTTAAGCCTTAACATATTGTCTGGTTGCGGACCATGTCTCTTCTTGTTACTTCAACTAACTTCCTCAGATACCTCCTTTCTGAGGTTTGGATCTGGCTTTTGTGGGTTGTAGTCATTGCCCATGACTCGAATCCATATGTCAAGACTGGGACATAGGTTGTCGATTAATTACTTTTTCAGCCGTTCCTTGCAAAGCAGGGATGAACTGGTCACCAAACAGACGTGACGACGTATCAGTGAGAGGAGTGTAAGAATGTTTGAAAATACAAAATATCTGCTACATAGCAGAGAAAGAAAGAGGTGCCGACCATGGAAAAGCACGTAAATAGTCAGTACAACAAATGTCCAGGATACAGCTGTAGGGAAGCAGAGAGCGACCCAAAAATAATTGTGACAATCACGCTCGTCGCTGGTCAAGGTTGTAGGGCGCAGCACGTTCCCATATGTGTCAGGGAGTGTCTACAAAGTTGGTTCCTTGTCTTTAAGCTCAGGCCACTGTTCTCTTCTTGTTCCAGAGATAGTACTCTCAACTGGTACCACCAACAACTATGGTAAAAGAATAGAAACAAAACGCTCTCCTGAGTATTGCGTATTCCGACACATAGTTATGGGTCCCTGTCTCCTATTCCATCATCCCATCTACCTCAGACTTTACCCTCGATGAGAATTAAACTTAATCCCTCGAGAGAAAACTTTCTTAACATTTAAATTGAATAGCTTTATATTTACTTTACATTCACATGAAAGGGTTAATAGTGTATATAGAATGTGGTTACATTAACATTTACACTGATTGAAAAGTGTTCACAACATAGATTGAATATATTTTCATTTACATCTTGAAACTTTCATTAATTTTAAAGTGAATGTGTTTGCACAGACATTTACACTAGTTTGAAAATGTAGATATTATAATAAAAATGTACATCATTTCTTTCATCTTTCCCTCCCTGCTGGATATGGAACTTGGGACTACTTATGCTTTTAATTCTCTGTAAGAAACTAGCAATAAAGCAGTCACCAGCCCTTGCAGTGGTGGTTCATGAAATCATCATTCTATATGCTGAGGTTGCCAGCCTCAAATGACTTGGACATCCACTAGAACTTTTCACATATTAATATTCACATGGCAATATATACATATTAGTTCACATGTTAGTAATGTAAAATGTAAAGAGTACAACTTACGCCAATCTTGGCTCACAGACTGTTTGCTCAGAGAAGTAGGCTTAAGGCACTGGCAGATGCCTTTTTTCATTTGTTTTTGGGGTCGTTATTTTAACAATTAATTCCCACTATGACTCCGTGTTTCAGTTTCCTCACGTCCCGATTCCTTATTAAATGATAGAGATTTCCTGGGCTGTTTAAGTCCTTCAAAATACTCCAACAAAAGTCCGGTCTGAAAAATGGAATTCTGAATTCTAACTTCTGGCAGTCTAGTTTCGTCTTGGCAAGCGATTCTCACAGTGTCACACTGAAAAGTGTAAGGTTATATTGTCTGTCTTCCCCCGCATTTGTTTTGTTACGGTGCTAAGAAAGCTCCAATCGTTTCAAACATGCTTGTTTAGGGGGGTAATTTCCGCCTGAAATAATATGCTTGATGCAAAAGGTCACGTCTCCCATATGTGGAATGAAAACATCCGATCCTCTCTCGGCTATGTTTTCAAATAACTTATTATTACTTTAATCTAAAATAATGTCTTTGTAACAAGGTGTGCCGGAAACGATGATGTCATGCATGTCTATCCAAAATGTGTCGCAAAGACGAGTAACCTCGTTATCTGTCGCTTGTGCACACACAATCCGTCTCTTTATCATCTTGGCAAAGAATGCAACCTGGCCTTATCAGCGATTAAACAAATGCGCTGGGCGATTTTAATGTTACTCAGTAGCCTGATGTCGGCCACACCCGAGATTAACCAACATGGTTGTCTATCAATATTATCTCATCTGTTCCTTCCCCAGCACGGAGGGACGGGTGACAAACAGACATGACATATCAGTGAGAGGAGTGTAAGAATGTTTGAAAATACAAAATATCTGCTACATAGCAGAGAAAGAAAAAAGGTGCTGACCACTGAAAAGCACGCAATTAGTCAGTAAAACAAATGTCACTGATTACTGCCATAGTGAAGCGGAGATCGACCCAATACTCTTTTAGCTATAATTTTCCTTTTCTTTTACTTACGATTCCTTGCATACTTCTGTGTGTGTGTGTGTGTGTTTGTGTGTATGTGCATGTTTTTATGTGTACTTTCATTATACACTGTCTTTTCTTTTCACTGGCTTGCTACTCTTCTGTCACATAATGGCTGCTGTGTTTTCGTTCCCATATTTACACTTCTCCTAGCCTCCTTATTTCCTGCTTTATTTACTTTATTTCCTGTCTTTCAACATTAGATTTTTGTGTACCTCATAAAGAATTGTCGACGTCTGTGGCCTAATGGATATGAACGCAGTTTCGGAATCCAGATATACCAGGTTCGAAACCTGCTGCAGGCGGTTTGGTAGCAGATCACTTTGTGTGGATTTTTAACAATGGTATAAGCGCCGTACCGTTCAGAAAGCAATGGCAAACTACTGAATGAAAAAAACTGCCTAGAAAAAACACAAACAGCCAATTAAAGCTGGGGTTGATTGCCACGTCATGTAAAGGATAAGCTACTAACTTTAAATTTTATAAAGAATTGGAGCCGCGGTAGCGCAGGGGTTAGTGTACTGGCTTCCTAGCTCTATGGTCCATGGTTCGATCCCCAGTTGAGGTGGGATTATTTAGACCGCAAACGGCTCCGGGGTCTGTAGCAGATGGCATCGTTGAAACATGTCGTAACAGTACCACAGCAACTCTGGGAAGGTTAAGGCGGCCGGCGTGATGCTCACCACATCACCCCTAGTGTGCCGATGGTCAAGAAAATATGGTCCTAACACCATATTCCCGATATGCCTCAATGGGCGTGTAACGGGATCTTTTACCTTTTTTTTTTTTTTTTTTTTTTTAAATAATAAAGCATTGTCTAAATTTTCTCTACTTCTCCATCTGAATGTTCCACTTTCTTTTGATACTGCTTTGTTCCAGTGCGTTCTGTTTTGTTTTACAGGCTAATTTAGATGCTCATGTCAGAGATTTCCAGTAAATCATAAGAAAAATTCCAGTGCACCGAATCCAGAATAACGATACCGCATTCTGTTGGACTAGATCTCCGGAGTGTGATTTTAAAACAAATTATAAAGCAGTCAATTTGTTTCCGTGAATAGATTCTTGGGCCTCCTGCAGGGAATAGAATGATGGACAGAAAAAGTATCGAACACAAATTAATTATAGAGAGAACAGAAGGAACCGTTACATATTTGCTACCCTGAACATACTCAGAAGAAACTGCAGAAAACTTAACATATTTACAATTCTAAATATAAGTTAGATGAACGTTAGAAAACGTAACATATTTACAATTTTGAACAACGCCAGAAAATTTAATTAATTTACAGTTTTGAGCGGACTTAGAAGTAACAGCGGAAAACGTAACAAATTTACAAATCTGAATATACGTTGACGGAAAGGCAAACAAAATGTTAACATAGTTACAACTCCGAACATTCATAGATGGAACGGCAGAAAACCTTTACACATTTACAATTCTAACCATAATTAGAAGGAACGACATAAAACATTACATATTTTCAACACTGAGTACATTTGATGTAAACGACAGAAAGCATTTGCATATGTACAATTCTAACCATACTTAGAAGGAACGACATAACACATTACATATTTACAACACTGAAAATATTTTGTGTGAACGGCAGAAAATTCACATTATTTACAGCTCTGAACATAATTCCAAGGAACTGATGAAAACTGTACACATTTAAAGGTGTGAACAGATTATAGAAATCCAAATTTAGTACATATACCAAATAAATAAACTTTCGTATTTCACAACATATTTCAATCTTTCACACTCAGATCCCGGCACATTTGAGCATCAAATTCCAACTGGATTTTTCTTTTAATGAAATTTTATTTGTTAGCGGGCGTTTTCTGAAACTCACCTGTTAATTTTGTCACGCTTACCTGGCCAAATCTCCTCTCCACCCAAACATTATGATTTATGCTCGTGTTTATTATGCGAGCTAAGATCTGAAAAGTGTTTTTGTGTGGGCGTTAATGATTATCAGCGCCGGGCGCCAGAATGAAAGGAAATAGGCGGTTCAGAGATGTTTACAGCACAGTCAGGAATATTAATGCTGTAATGCCCAACGATTTTTTGTGATAATGTATTACAGAAGTTGAGGTCAGTTGGTCATCAACATGTTGTTTATTGTTACTCCTAACGCATTTTATCACGTAAATTAACTTCAGCTTTTGATATTACCGTCTGTTTTGTTGTGTTATTTCGCTGTCAGTAACTAGATTGTTACTCATATCTGGATACACAAGTTCTTTATTCATTTGCAGTATCTGAACTGTTACTCATATCCCGATATACCAGTTCTTCGTTCGTTGACAGTATCTGGACTTTTACTCATGTCCCGGATACACTAGTTCTTCATTCGTTGCCAGTATGTGGACTGTTACTCATATCCCGATATACCAGTTCTTCGTTCGTTGACAGTATCTGGACTTTTACTCATGTCCCGGATACACTAGTTCTTCGTTCGTTGACAGTATCTGGACTTTTACTCATATCCCGGATACACTAGTTCTTCGTTCGTTGACAGTATCTGGACTTTTACTCATGTCCCGGATACACCAGTTCTTCGTTCGTTGACAGTATCTGGACTTTTACTCATGTCTTGGATACACCAGTTCTTCGTTCGTTGACAGTATCTGGACTTTTACTCATGTCCCGGATACACTAGTTCTTCATTCGTTCCCAGTATCTGGACTGTTACTCATATCCTGGATACACAAGTTCTTTATTCATTCGCAGTATCTGAACTGTTACTAATATCCCGATACACCAGTTCTTCGTTCGTTGACAGTATTTGGACTGTTATTCAAATCCAAGATCACCAGTTCTTTACTCGTCTTATTTTAAACGCTTTCGCAGTCACACGATCGTGCACACACATTAGCCCCGTCATTTGTGACATTATCATGTCAGCTTAAAACATTTAAACGAAATTACTGAGAGTTTTAAGGTCAACTGAACATTATAAACGACATTACTGAGCTTTAAGGTCAACTGAACATTATAAACGACATTACTGAGCTTTAAGGTCAACTGAACATTATAAACGACATTACTGAGCTTTAAGGTCAACTGAACATTATAAACGACATTACTGAGATTTAAGGTAAACTAAAAATTATAAACGACATTACTGAGCTTTAAGGTCAACTGAACATTATAAACGACATTACTGAGCTTTAAGGTCAACTGAACATTATAAACGACATTACTGAGCTTTAAGGTCAACTGAACATTATAAACGACATTACTGAGCTTTAAGGTCAACTGAACATTATAAACGACATTACTGAGCTTTAAGGTCAACTGAACATTATAAACGACATTACTGAGCTTTAAGGTCAACTGAAAATTATAAACGAAAGTGCAGTATCTTCAAGAATTAGAAATGTTCATTGAATTGTCTCGTGCCAAGACAAGTTTCGAAATGTAAAAATGGGTCGATAACCCAAAATGGAAAACTCTGAACAAAAATTTTACATATACTAGTTTAAATGGAACAATACAGCGGATTAATTTTTTTTTAAAGGAAATAATTCGTCGAGCAGTAACATTTAAGGGACACGGACAAAGTAAATAATGCAAACACCAAATAAATCTGGTTAAAGAAAACGCTTGCAGCCCTGATTTTATAATACATTTATTTTTTAAAAAGTGGTTTCTTAACTAACTGTTAGAGACAATGTCGATAAATAAAAACATTTTCATATAACTAATCAGTCAAAATAGTATCAGATTAAAAAACGTAAAATTGTCTTTAATCTGGGCATTGCATTGAATAAAAAAGTTCATTTCTGATTTAAAAATATCGAACAGCGTGAATAAATCATACCCTATATGGCCCCCTGAGGGCCTCTGTGGGGACAACAGAACCACTACTCCTCAAGCATGTCGTACGAGGCGACTACTGTAATGTTGCGCGTGAGACTGGTGGCTGCATTATGTAAAAAAAATTGCTGCAGAAACCATCACTTCAAGAGCACCAGTAGTGCTCTATCTCTGACTTCCTGCAAGAGGATCAACTGTAGTGCTGACCCTATGCTTCGTATGGAGCATAAAAGGACGGAGTTTGTGAAGAAATTATAGAAGTAGTAGTAGCACCTCAGTCATGACTTTCTATCGGGATACGCCCCTCAGGTGATAGCCCTCAGCTGTTTTTGTTCCAGGTGTTCCTTTCGGCATGTTCTTTTCTCTTCTGCTTGTTGTGAGAGCTTCTTTTGGCCAAATCTGAGGTGGCGCCGTACGGAGCATCGCCACTTGGTGCGATCGGCAGTTTCATCGTCCCAGGCTGCTGGATTTATGTCCAGTGCCTTCATGTCCCCTCTTGCACACATCTTTGAACCTCAGTTGTGGTCGCCCAACTGCTCGATTGCCATCTGCCAGTTGGCCGTGGAAGATACCTTTAGGGGTGCGACCATCTTCCATGCGGCGGATATGGCCAAGCCAACGTAGTATGCGATGTTTAAGCAGTGCTTACAAGCTTTGAAAAGTGACAGCACCTCGATATTTGTCACATTGTCCTTCTGCGAAATACCAAGGATGTGGCGTAGACACCGTAGATGGATCGTATTGAGCCTTCTTTCTTGCTTAGCAATTAGGTTGTCCATGTCTGGCGGCCATACAGATGCATTATGGTGACACAGGCATTATATACTACAGCTTTGGTCTTCATTATGAGTTTGGAGTTTCCCCAAACACGCGTTGTGAGGCGGGCAAAGATGACTGCCAACCCGGCTGTCAGTTTGTTTCCAGAGAGAGTTTGCCGTTGATGGTAGACCCCAGGTATGTGAAGTGTTCCACCACTGCTAATTCACAGTAATCGATAGTGATAACTGGTGCAACATCTACATCCTGACCCAGCACATTTGTTCTCTTTAAACGTATTGTGAGGCCAAAGTTCTTTCATGCCTGAGAGAAGCGATTCATCAAGCTCTGGAGATCCTGTTGACTTTGAGTGACGATTGCAGCGTCATCGACGAACAAACAGTCGTATAGTGATTTTTGTTTTTGCATTCATCCTTGCGAGGATAAAAGAGTCAGTCATCTGATCTAGTGTAATGGTATATTCCTTCAGTTGCATCTCTGAATGCATGAAGGAATTATAATACTCGTACAATATTTATCAGCTTACACGGCGGTTCTATAGATATTTACAAACAAGACGAGCAAATATACCCATCAAAATAATGGCATGTGAAGAATTAAAGCCAACATCTTAAACTTGCAGCATCTGCAGTACGATTTAGAAGACTGAGATGTTGCTATAGGTAAATAGTGCAATTGGACTAATCTGACTAACAGCTCTTTAACCATAACATTTGTGTAAATGTACGGTTATATTTAACATTTTAAAATGACCACACACAAAAATGAGTTATTATATTTTTTTAAAATCTTGTGACAGTACGGACTGTTACGTCGGATTAACACTAAGGTGCTGCCACTTAATTATAGTTAGGGTAAGAATACTTAGCAAGATTAAACACTAAGTATTTGAGCGAGTCTAGTTAGTGTAATAACACTAGTCACAAATCCTATGAGTGATTTAATTAAAGTGTTCAGGAATGACGTCATCGAACTTGGGGTAGAATTGCTCAGTAGCTAGGACGGAAGTGATGGTTTGAGAGAAGGGGGTTAAGTGAGTTGGTTTTAGGCACGAGACGAGCGAGGCAGTGATTTGGGGGTTTGGACCATCTTGTAAGTTCGATGGCTGTGTGTTATTTCTTGGGATGACTGGTTTGTATACCACAGAAGCACATGTATTTATGAACTATTATGAAGTTGTTAGAGTGTGCAGACACTTAATAAAGGTGTTCATTCATATTTAATCCAGCTTGAACTTATTTCCTGAACGTCAGTAGGAAGTGTCGTTTGTTTACATCAGGTAATTGTCTCGTGGAAAGAGAAAAAAAGAAATAAAGGTCCTAGAAAAACTGAATTAGGAAACGAGAATTGGAGAAGGACATATTATGTCCATTTAAAATGTCGTAATATCTTGCTGAAGACGATAATGAAAAAGAAGAGCTGAAGGCAAACGTGTAAGAGAAAGACAGCTCTATAAGTGGGAAGATAACGTCAATAGACGGGCAGAAAAGAGTTTATCAGAGTACACCATCAAGACGAGATAAGAGATAATCGGGGATCTATTACAGAAAACCTTCGTTGTGGAGATGGCAACTGATGATGATGATAAACAATAATATTGCTTGAATAAAGTCATTTAAAGAAATGTCAGATGTACCCTGGCGTCGGATTGGCTAAGAGCTATGACGTGCACCTCTAACTCTAAAAGTTAATGACACATAAGGAAGGGAAACCCGAGGCCTGTAAACAGTAAATTAATATTAGACAAACATAAAGGTATGTTTTCAGGCGCTCGTAAGAAATAAAGAAGTAGAACACCAGACAACAGAAAAACAACAGACGCGAGTGGCTTACCCAGGGTTCGAACCCCGTACCCTCCGTACGACAACACCACCTAGCCATATAAGCGAATCACACTATCCTAAAAGTACCGAGTTCGTTCCCAGTACCTGGAATATATATTTGATGGAAGTTGTTTTTTTTTTTCAGAATCAATGGTTTCTTATTATGTCATACTCCCCCTGATCTCCTGGGTAGTGAGATCTGATGCCCTGGCCTTCTCGGATAAGGGCGGAAAAAAGGAGGTCCCATGTGCAAGTTGCGCATGTTAAAAATCTCTCTAGGCAGTTGGAAATCGGACAGAGTAAGCCACATGGCCGCTGCCCTGGCAAAATTTAGGAAACCCTACCCCCCACAACAGTATTTATAGAATGTGTGATTTCTGTATATACACATTGAGCTGGTGCTACGGAGTTCGTGCACTGTGGTGAGATCCTCCTTGTGTGATCTAAGGGAGGAGATAAGAGCAGTGATGGAGTTATCCGTGTGCAATGGAGATGGTCCTTAAATCCCAACCAAACCAAATGTACACCTTTATTAATACTTACTTAGTCTTTCCCCTTCTACCTTCACCTTTATTAATACTTACTTAGTCTTTCCCCATCTACCTTCACCTTTATTAATACTTACTTAGTCTTTCCCATCTACCTTCACCTTTATTAATACTTACTTAGTCGTTCCCATCTACCTTCACCTTTATTAATACTTACTTAGTCTTTCCCCTTCTACCTTCACCTTTATTAATACTTACTTAGTCGTTCCCCTTCTACCTTCACCTTTATTAATACTTACTTAGTCGTTCCCCTTCTACCTTCACCTTTATTAATACTTACTTAGTCTTTCCCCTTCTACCTTCACCTTTATTAATACTTACTTAGTCGTTCCCCTTCTACCTTCACCTTTATTAATACTTACTTAGTCGTTCCCATCTACCTTCACCTTTATTAATACTTACTTAGTCGTTCCCCTTCTACCTTCACCTTTATTAATACTTACTTAGTCGTTCCCATCTACCTTCACCTTTATTAATACTTACTTAGTCGTTCCCCTTCTACCTTCACTTTTATTAATACTTACTTAGTCGTTCCCCTTCTACCTTAACCTTTATTAATACTTACTTAGTCTTTCCCCTTCTACCTTCACCTTTATTAATACTTACTTAGTCTTTCCCCTTCTACCTTCACCTTTATTAATACTTACTTAGTCTTTCCCCTTCTACCTTCACCTTTATTAATAACAGAAGAAAAGCTCAGAGAGACAAGTAACTATCTTCTCAGATGCCCTGTCGGTGATTGCAACGCTGAAGAATCAAAATAATATCGACCTGGAGGACCTAAGAGTAACACTTCACAAATTGTGTCAGCAATTCAAAATTGTTATGATACAGTGGATCCTTTCTCACTGCAACAACCCTGGAAATGATGCCACTGACAGATTGGCAAAGGAAGGGGGAAAACTACCTTAACTTGACACAAGTAAAACTTATGAAGAGGACAATAATTTTACTTGCGCAGATACAGGAGCAAGTGGGAAGCAGATCATCCAGGTAACAATAAAAAGGATGCGTATTACCAGCTCAGCAGAAATGGTAATCTTCAGATTTTGCACACAACAGATTGGGATACCATCTATTCAACCAGTTAGAGATGGGAACTAATGGTAAGTGTAAATGTGGTACAGATATAATGACTGCTGAGTTCCTACTTCAAAGGAGCCCAACAAATGAGAAACAGAAAAAGCGCATATGGCCATCAGTAGTTCCATTTATAGAAAAGCTCTACGGAGATGTCCAGCCTTAGACTGACCACTGCTTTATTTGAAGATATTCAACTTGACGTCTGGGGTGAACGAAGAAGAAAATTCAACACACCTGTGGCTTGACTCAAAATACTTTTGCCCAACTGCTCTTTCGTGTCTCGTTAAAACACAAGCATTGATTTATCTAAGGGAATGAACCATAATTTGACTAAAGTACGTATATCTGCATCGTTACTTCCCTTTACTACAGCCGACAACTTTCTTCTCAGGATAAATAAAAGTTCCTAAAATAAAGTTATAACAAATGGACTGAATACAAAAATTTTCGTTATGAAACTTTTATATTTAGATTGCTATCCAAATGCGATAATATTCTTTAGTCGCATAAGGCCATTAACCAGGTTACACGGCTTTTTTTATATTTAAACATGTGCTCTTATGTTTCTGGCCGGCCCTTTGTCAAGGTTGAACGGTGCGCCCCTCGCGACCACACAGAGGAAATATTCAGCAATATTTATTTAATATGTGCAGATATCTATGTGTTCTTGTCCATGATATTGTGTTGTTTCTATTTGTCTAGCCGGCATATTCCTTTTTGAGATGAACACGTGCCTTTTTCCCTCGTCACTTCATTGTCATGACAGAGGAAAGCACAGAGAGACAAGTTGCGTTCTTTAATGCACAGTCCGTAATTGGGGCGTTGAAAAGCCAAAATAATACAGACCCTGGATGACCTCAGAATAGTGCTCCACAAACTATGTCAACGATTCAAAAGTGTTGTGATCCAATGGATCCCATCTCATTGTAACATTACCGGCAATGAAGAGGCTGACAGATTGGCAAAGGAAGGTGGAAATCTACCTCAGCCTGTTGCAAGCATAACTTTCGAGGAGGCAAAGAGTTTTATCAGAATCAGATGCAGAAACAAATGGGATGTAGAGCATCCAGGTCACACACAAAATGATGCATGCTACCAGCTCAACAGAAGAGAACAAGTGGTAATCTTCAGACTCCGCATTGGCCACAACAGATTGAGATACCATCTATTCATCAAGCTGAAGATAAGAACTACCAATCAGTGTAACTATAGCACTGATACCATGACTGCTGAACATCTGCTTAAGAGTTGCCCAACATATGCGGAACAGAGAAAGCGCATATGGCCGACACCAGTACCATTCGTTGAAAAGCTCTACGGAGATTCAAATAGCCTCAAACTGACAATTGCTTTTTTGAAAACATTTAAGTGGACGACGTCTGAGAGTTTACGAAGAAGAAGAGGACTTTATTGTCATCTATGCTCGCTTTCTCGTCTCAACTTTTGATCTTCATTTTTATCCTGAATAATACTTTCGTCGTGTTTAAGGGGACGCGTTTTTTTCAACCAAGGCACAAGGCCTTTTGGTCACATTTGGCATGTGACAAACATGCTTACACCTTTCACTATTCTGCACTGGCAATTTTACAGTTCTCGTCATTTCAGAATTCAAAGATAATATGAGTACATTAATCCCTCAACGAGCGTCCGATTTAAAGAGTGGTTAGAGCGCTGGTCTCTCGCGGCAAAGGTACTAGGTTCTATTCACGGTATCATTACATTCCAGTCTACCCAGCTGTAATTTGGGACTTGACTTTGCTTTTTGGAAGGAAAAGGCAGCGAGGAAGAGAACTGGTCACCCCACCTCTCGACTTAGTATAACGAAGTCTCTAACACTTCCCTCCCCCACGGCAGTATCTGCTATGGGCTTCCTTTACCTTTACGTTTTGAATCCCTCAACAATCAATCATTTCATTGAACTCCTCTCTTAACGAGAGTGAGGTACAAGCAATGATGGTTTTAGCTCTGTAGGTGTATTCTTGTTGTTCTTTTCAAATGAGGCAAGCAAGATTTATTTAGTGTTAGGCTGGTCTCTCTTTGATAATTCACATTGGTGTAAAAAGTCCACTGGCCTATTTTATCATTTACCTTTCGTTCGAACTCTAAATAAAATTTAGGGTAGAAGTTCTCTATTTCAGGTTAATAGGTATGATTCACTCACTGTTTCTAGACACGCGTTCCAGAAGTCAACAATGAGCTGAGTCATATGGTGAATGGTAATGAAATGCGGTATTTAAAGATCAATATTATCTATATACCTGCCTGGGCGTGTCCGATTGACAGAATGGTTAGAGCGCTGATCTCTCGCGACAAATGTGGCGGATTTGATTCACGGTATCGTCACGCTTGTCTACCCAGATTTAAATGGGTACCTAAAATTTGCATTTCTATTTCTTAAATAGACATGTATATCTTACTGATTGGCAGAGTGGTTACAGCGCTGGCCTCTCGCGGCAAAGGTGGCGGTCACGCTCCAGACTTTTGGGGGAAAAAACATCCCATCTCACTAACAAAATTATACCTTTGTCCCAACAGCATATCTGTTACTCCCTTGCCTCTTAGCTAACTTACTTACTTAGTCGTTCCTCTTCTACCGTGAGGTGTAGTGCTTTAGAAGAGAGAGAGCCATACTATCCTATTGGCTGTTTTCCTCCGGCGTGGTTCTATTCTAATCCTCGTTCCTCCAGAGATTGTCTAATGTTGACCTCCCAGCGGACTCTGGGTCTTCCTGGAGGTCTGGATCCCTGGTTCTTAATTTCTCATACTTGTCGTGGTAGTTGATTTTCTCCCATTCTGCAGACATGGCCAAACCATCTTAGTTGAGACTGTTCTACTTGGGTCCGTAAGGGCTGGGTTTTTAGGCCTCTTAGCTTAACTATGTCTATACTGTACTCCCAGAAAAAAATGGCGAGTCTAGCCTTTAACGAAATAATCTACCCACAAAAGCAAAGTGACTTCATTTATAAAATACCATAAAAGAACCAGCAGGGCCATTTGCCCCGCACCTCATCTTACTGGGGGAACCTTACCTCAGCCACGGATGCGCGATCCTCCATGCATTTCTGTACATTTCATCATTTCTTACTTCTCTCTCAAAACAATGAACGGACCTCAGATTGTGTAATGTTCCGGGCCTCACCTGAGCTCTCGGGGGGGGGGGGGGGGAAGAGAAAGGGGGGGGGAGGAGGCTTAGCAGTATACGGAAAATGCTTTCAATTCATCGCTCACAACGCTTTAGTATGTCTGACTGACATCTCATCATCCCTTCACAAAATAACAAAGCAGACACTGGAAGCTGTGAATGAGGAAACCGTTCATATCCCACACACACACAAAACTGGTTGAACAGTTAAAGATAACCAGCTTCCACACAAAACACACCTGGGCAACAGATGAGAGAAAATGCCGAAACATGTAAAGAAATTATCACTATGACAGCAACAGGAGTTAAAATAATGGCAGAAATTTTAAGTGTAATAGCTTGTCCAAGTAAATATTTGGCATGACGAAACATATGTTCAGTGTGGGAGGGGTTGTACGTGGTTGATCAGTCGGCTTCCAAAGAGTCATTCGAACTTACTCGAATTGAATGTGTCACCTTAAAAATCTTTGGCCTATACAGGACTTGTGAAAAGGAAAGTTGTAGAAGCAATAGTCTGCAAACATGTCTGGACCGTTTAGGCTCTGTGTTCCATGGTTGCGAATAGTATCGTGAAAACGTCTACCTTCAAGAGACACTTTTTTTTTTTTTATTGGAGAAATCGTCTGGCTTGAAAATGGCCACGCTTGCCTCGAGGCTGTGATGATGTTCGATTGGGTTGAATCGAAAACGTGGAGTGTCTATTACGTCTATTGCTGTTCTGTTATCTAATTTCTTTCATTCATTCTCTCCAGTGCCTCATCATCACGGTCATCTTAATAATTTATAACACATAAGGAAGGGAAACAGGAGGCCTGTAAACAGTAAATAAATATTAGACAAACATAAAGGTATGTTTTCAGGCACTCGTAAGAAATAAAGAAGTAGAACACTAGACAACACAAAAACAACAGACATGAGTGGCTTACCCAGGATTCGAACCCCGGACCTTCCGTGCGACAACCCCGCCTAGCTCATCATAATAATAATCATCATCACCTCTCAGCTCCCCGTAGGCCTTCAAGAAACATATGTCAGGTCTTCCTGGTCCGTGCCATCAGCTCAATGTTTTTCCATGTCCTCATTCTTTTCATGTCTTCTCCAATTTTTGTCTCCGTGTGTTCATCAGTTCCCCAACCCCCCTTTCTATCTCTCTTACCCTGACGATTCAAGAACACGGACTGCCTTGTAAATCTATCACCGGATTTCCTCAGTATGTCCCATCCATCTCCAGCGGCTTCTCCTCATTCCTTGCTCTACTGACACTTACTTGTCTGGTTTGTGTCATCAGTTTGACATTAGTGATCTTGTCGACCCATTTCAAACGTTCCAGTCTATGCAAGTACCCATTTACGAACGTCTGTAGCTTTTTTGGTTGTTGTTTTTTTTTTTTTTTTTTTTCATGTTTCAGAGCCTTACAGCAGGACTGACTTGACATTTCAACCATTAATAGACTTAAAGGTCTTTTATATTTGTACATGCGCCCTAATATAACCGACTAGGTTGAACAGGATGCGCCTCGCCAAAATTTAACTATCAGGAGTCAGCCACCAAGGCCTCTGAGCGAAAAGAAAAACTAAAAAAAAAACTTGACATTTCGGTTGAAAATTCTTATTTTTATGTTGAATTGAATATCTTTTGATCTCCGTATATTTCCTAATGCAATGAAGAGCTCCCCTTGCCTTTTGTGTCTTTATTCTGATACTACCGTCTGTCCATCCAAATCTTTCTGTATTACTGCCAATGTAAAAGAATCATTTAGCATCTTGTAGGGGTGTTTCTTCAAGTGCAATATTTTTAGAATTTCCTGCATTTATTCTCATTATATTAGTTTTATCCAACTGTATTTTCATTCTGCCTTGCATCTGATTACGGATATGGGACAGAAGTGCCAGATCCCCGGCAGAATCTACATCGTCAAGTTGTTTATTTAACGTTTACTGAATTCCATTTCTGTTGGACGAAGTCGATGTTTTCATAAATTAGTATATAGCCAATAGGAAGAGAGATGGTAACAAGAGGCATCACTGTCGCGCTCCAGTTTTTACCCCAAACGGTTCTGTAAGTTGTCCTTCATCAAGAACTCTGCATGTGATATTTTGATATGTTTCCTTAATTACGTTTACGATCTTCGGGGGGGGGGGGGGGGGGGGGGGGGCGGTGAGAGGGAGGGGGGGGGGGGGGAGGGGGCTTCATAATGCCTCATCGGTTCCCACAGTGATTCTCTGACTACACTGTCAAATGCCTTTTCATATTCCACAAATCCAGTTTAAAGAGGTGAGTTAAATTCAAGACTTTCTTCAACCATTATTCTCAATGTAGCTGTTCATGATGTTTGTTGACGTTTTTGTGGTATTTTACTGGATGGTGTAACCTCCCACTTGCACAATCCTCCTTAGTAGCTTTTTACGACATGCACGGTAGTTATTTTTCTTTGCTACTCTTTCGGGCCCTTAGTAACACACGAGTGTTTCTTGTTCGTTTATTTTCGTTATTTGTTTACGGCACACAGGCTTGAATTCCCTGTTTACTTCTGTCTTTACACATTCGTTACTCTAACCAGTACTGTGGTCTATTATTCCATTGTGAGTGGGCTCTTGTGTGGTGCGGTCGCAACGGGCGACGTCTTAAGTGGGGGCACAGAAATAAAAAAAATTGCCGAAAGTATAGTGTAATGCAATTCAGTAGTATAAAATTGACCCTCATAAGAGAACAATACAGTGCGGAACGAGAGTTGGGGTGGGCGGGGGGCCAAAACGAGATTTCGCACCACCTTGAAAAATCCCCAATGGCCGGCTCTAACTCCTATTCTTCTATTATCTACTAGACGGTGCCACTTCAGATTGGGCGACAAGAAATCCTCACAACAAGTAGAAGAGAACAGAGCGCGCCGAAAAAACAGTCAAGGTCTTTCACCTCAGGGACGCATTCTCATATTCAGTTATGACTGAAGGAAGCTACTTACTTAATAACTATCTTTAAGACTAGAGTATTACGACCTCCTTCTTGTGATTCACTCGGCAAATGCTTGTGAATAGAAACATAATGGAAATAATAGTCCATACAGATGTTTCGACCTTTCTGGTCCTACCTTCCATAATTGTTATTCATGTCCCTGTGATGTTTATTTTTTCCTCTTCAAGTGCTTAGCTGAATGTGGGGCGTGACACACATTATTCTAGCAGATGCGCCGTTCTGATAAGCCTAGATCGAATCCCCGGAGGTCTATTACTGCTGTTACATTTTGTTGTCTACAGCGTTATTGAAAAATCACTTGTAATTTTTAAATTATTTCCTCACTCTACCCAAGTAATTAAATGAAGCTGTGGTGAAGTGGGATGTTATAAATATTTATAGGGGACTTAGTGTACTGACTGAGATCAGCTGTGAAGGTATCTATATCTAATAAAAGTAGTGTATTATAGATAACCTTACTTGCTGCCACATATATATATATCTCAGTCAGAATTATTCTGGAATAGTGTGATGACTACGTTGTATGTCTAGGGTATGTGTATGATGAAGTGTAAGTCATAACAACAACAGACAGATAAACAATTTAATTTATTCCACCACACTTGACAACACTGTGACACTCACATACATAAAACACTCTACAAGGATATCTTAAAGGAGTCACTGATAACTTTTCAAATAACAATATGTATTCATTGCTGTCATGAATGAATATGTGTCCTGATTCAAATACAAAGGGAACCAGGAATCACAATCAATTTTAATTACAAGTTATATGTACAGAATTTCTCAATATGAATATTGTAGTGACATATATTATTAAAAGTATCCTATGTGTGTCAGTTGTGTAGTAGTAATATGAGGTAATACTGGTTTTGTTTTGTTCAAGCTCTGTTGGTATTTGTCATCATGACTTCAATAGTTTGTCTTTATTGGAACTAGTATTGGAGATGTTCTCAGTTCCTGATATTAAAACAATTTACTTCCCCTCTTAAGTTTATGTTACAATGTTATTTTAAGATGGGGGTACATAATTTTGAGCTCAGCTGGCCACATCAGCTTATCTTGCGTGATGGCGGCAGGAATAGACTCCTCTGCTCGATTTCTCCCCTGTGCTCTGGAGACACCTCACTGATAGCTAAATGGACCAAGGAGTATGCTGTCCGACTCTGGATTCAGCAAGGCTCTGACCAGGTGCTGCTCAATAACGTCAAGACCACGGTCCCTGAAAACAAGAAGGATGTACCTTCTACTTCATAACTAATTGATACTCTAGTTCTACACGAGCACAATACACCACAAACATTGAGTTCAGAGCGTTAGGCCAACTGTCAGCTTCATCTGAAATACTTTATACCAGTATTAACCTCCTTAATGGTTACTACGCCTCTGCACTTCCAGCATTATTTCTTTCTAGTCAATCATCTAGGTGTCAGTGTACTGTGTGGCCATTCCATGCCGTTTTACTTTCCTCCGACACCTTCTGTTCAGGCTGGAGCATTATAGGCTTTACATCATGTTTGCTACTGAACTACACATATATACAGGCATAAATTAACAATTCACATTCAATTTTCATTAAAAGATACTGAATGTTTCAAGCTTACCACAATTCATAGAATAAACACAGATACGTTGACTAGCAATGAATTCTGGCACAAATTCCCATCTGCTTATGTTCCAGGCTTTTATTTAGCAAAAATATGAGCTGGCTTCAACGCACTGTTGCTTTATCAAGCTTATTTGAACTAGTGGTCTCGAACTAACGCTCCTAAGTGATTATATCAGCGAGTCTGGCCAATGGAGCCACGTTTCGACAAGTGTTTGAAAAAATTTTACCTTCCTACGTCTCCCCTAACAACCAAAGATAGTATTTATAGTCCGACCAATCGTGTTTAGTCTTATATTTGTTGCGCTCCAATCAATCATTTTTTGGAGTTTACATGGTAGGCTATTTCCGTACGCAAGGTTTTTTTCAAACACGTTATAAAAAAATTTTATGAGCAGAAATGATTTCATGCTGTCAGGCATCCCCACTATTTTATTTTGGTTATAACTTGTTAATTCCTAGACTATTTGCGTAACGTTTTACATATTCTTTGTCAGCAAGCCCTAAGGAACCCAAATATACAAATTTAAAAGAGCTAAGTGGCTGCGTTCAAAATATGCAATTTCTTCTACCTCCTGTTTCGAAGATGTGCTGTCTGGGTACTGTAATGTTTTCAAACGTAAACCCATCTATTGTCATCTTTTCTAATAAGCGTTTTTCGTGATTTTAAAACCTAACTCTGGGAAGGTTAGTGTTTTTATCACTGTCCGTCCGAAAAAGTTAGTGCATGTGGCCTTACACGCGTGATAGTAGTAAGTGTGTATCGCGTTACGCTTGTTGGGGTGGCATTAATAGCGAGACGCGTGTTCAATTTTGCATGCGTTCCTGATTTTCAGCCCTCCCTTCTCTCTTTCTATTTGAGTCCATCTGTTCGTTCGTTTTGGTAACGTAATATAATTAATGTTAGGATTAATTTAGGTCATTACGCAGTCTGCCTCTCAATGTTTTTCTCAGAAATGCAATACCCGTTTTAATGTGTTGTGGAAACGCTTGTATTTATGCAGTGGCTTATATTTAACGTGGAAACGTTACAATTTGCAGACGAAGCATAAAACAAAGGGGGATTTCGAGTACATTCTTTGTGACAGCACTGTTATTTTACCATTGCTCTTTTCTTTATTATAATTTATTTGTTAAGCTTTACATTTACCTTTTAATTTATATATGTGGATTAGAATATTTCACGACAGAAGCAAACGTCAAAAATTAACATTTCAACTCAGCGTG
The DNA here is from genome assembly GCA_024509875.1 of Oreohelix idahoensis. Lineage (NCBI taxonomy): Eukaryota > Metazoa > Mollusca > Gastropoda > Stylommatophora > Oreohelicidae > Oreohelix > Oreohelix idahoensis. Next base: position 169,416 of record JAMPIV010012489.1, read on the forward strand.
AGATCCTGTTTGTCACACACATGATGTTTTAGCGAGCAACAATTTTAGCTGTCTTGTAACGTTCGTTTATTGACACTTTAGATTTTATTTTGTTTTATCTGGTTTCTGGAATACAAAATAAAACTTATTATTTGTCACAATGCGGTTATCTATCGGGACAAATATGGGAAACCGAGAGCCAGGGATCCAGACCTCCAGGACGATCCAGAGTTGGCTGGGAGAACAACGTTAGACAGTCTCTAAAGGACAGAGGACTAGACTAGAACCAGGCCAAGATGAAGACAGTCGATAGTATGGCACTCTCTCTCTCTCTCTCTCTCTCTGGCAAACCTCTACATCCCATGTTAGAAGATGAATGACTAAGTAAGTAAATAAGTATATCCCCAATGGATATAAAAACTTAAAAATTGGATGTGGCTCTTCAGCCACTCTGTAGTATCTCACTTCTTTCTTTCTTGCCAGTCCCTGTTATTGACCTGTTTACGTTACTTGTTTAAAACTGTAACTTCACCGGTCGTAAATCCAACTGTCACTCGACTACTACCACGTTTCCTAAATGTAGCCAGTTAATTATGCCTTTCTAGGACTTCCTGGTAACCTTTTCTGAGTGTACAAATTATTTATTGTTGAGACTCACATCCACACACATATATCTCTCTTTGGCAGACAAGCCAAGATAATTATTTGTTTCGGCTCATCCATGTCTATCTTTGACAGACCAATCTGGATAGTTATTTGCATAGATTCACTCACATCTGTCTGTAACACACAAATCTGGATAGTCATTCGTTTAGATTCACACATAGTTCTTGTTTGGCAGACGAATCTGAATAGCTATCTGCTTAGATTCACACACATGTTTCTTTGGCACACGAATCTGTATAGTTATTTGCTTAGATTCACACACATCTCTCTTTGAACGATGAATATGGATAGTTATCTGCTTAGATTCGCACACATATCTATTTGGCAGACGAACCTGGATAGTTATTGGCTTAGATTCACACACATCTCTCTTTGACACACGAATTTGGATAGTTATTGTTTAGACTCACCCACATCAGTCTTTTGCAGGCAAGCCTGGACTAAGACAGAGAGAACAGAAAAATGTCACAAATAGAATTATTATTATTATGATAGTATTAGTTTCAACTTACACACTACACACATCTCTCGTTGGCAAACAAGTCAAGATAGTTATTTTTGATTTTTCAGCTCACACACAGCTCAAACACATATGTGTTTGACAGACGAGTTATTTGTTTCTACGCAAACACATATGTGTTTGGCAGACGAGTTATTTGTTTCTACTCACACACATTTCTTTGTCGCAGGCGTCTAAGACAAAGTTTGTGGACAAAGTTTGTAGACAAATGGCAGAGACAGACTTATTCTCATGGTTGTTGTCTTATTTTTTTTCCCCCATAAAGTGTCATAAGATCATGTCATCAAGGCATGTAAGGAGAGAACAAGAAAGTATTCAGTGGGGTAATGGAAGATGAGACAGGTCTGTATTTCAGAGCTGGCATTTGCTGATGATGTTGCCCTGATTGCTAAATCAGAGGTACATCTCCAATCCAACCTGCAAGTCTGGAAGGAAGAGCTGGAGAAAAGAGGGATGGTCATAAGCAGCTCTAAAACAAAATCCATGGTGATATCACGAGAAGAAAGAAGACATCAGATTAAGCTTGGAGAACAGGTCCTGGAGCATGTCAAACACTTTAAATTCCTCGGAGCTATTATAGACGGAAAGGGAGGCATCAAAGAAGAGTTGGCCACTCGAAAAGCAGCAGCTGGGAGACTTTTTCAGGACATAAATCGAGGATTCCTGAGCAAGAGAGAGGTTGGTAAGAAAACGAAGATGGCTGTATACCGCTCCACCTGTGTGCCAGTCTTGACATATGGATGCGAGTCATGGGCAATGACTACAACCCACAAAAGCCAGATCCAAACGTCAGAAATGAGGTATCTGAGGAAGGTGGTTGAAGTAACAAGAAGAGACATGGTCCGCAACCAGACGAAACGTCAAGGCATAAAATCCCACCACCTGCAGACCCAAGTAGAACAGTCCCAACTAAGATGGTTTTGCCATTTCTGCAGAATGGAAGAAGATCGGCTACCACGACAAGCATGGGAAACAAAGAGCCAGGAATCCATACCCCCAGGACGATCGAAAGCCCGTTTGGAGGTCAACATTAGACAATCTTTGAAGGCCCGAGGACTAGAATGGAACCAGGCCAGGAGGAAGACAGCCGAAAGGATAGTCTACTTACTTAGTCGTTCCCCTTCTACCGTGAGGTGTAGAGGTTTGGAAGAGAGAGCGCTAACGTCATAAGATCAAATCTGTAGTATAAAGGAAGATATCTTTTGAAAATACATTTCAGGTGTGCCATGTTCTACAATTAATAGGTTTCTTAAAACACACCGATGCATCTTTGTTGTAACTATTCACGAGTAACAACCTTCACTTTCTTCGATTTCCTTATGATGAGATTAGCATTAAACTTTATGCTAGGTCGAGTTCATGGCACTCCAATGTTAAAACTCGAAGTTTGTGTTAACTAGAACGGGAGAATTATCACTAGAGATACTGTGGGAAACCCGTATAGTTCCTGGGGGTGGGGGGGGGGGGGGGGGTCACTTATGAGACATACAAAGAATAGGAAAACAGCTCCTTCAGGCGTGTCGTACAAGGCAACTAATATGAGTTTGTGCATGAGGCATACAACCTCGTCATGTGAAACAGGTTGCTACACTAATCACTGTTCCAGGAGCATGTGTTTAGTACGGGCTTCCAGGTGGGGGCCTGCTGTACATGCTCATACATATGGAGTGAAAGGGAAAATGGCGATGATGATGATGATGATATGGTGAAAACATGGTGGTTATGTCAAATTCTACACGTCTAAATCCTCAGAGGCTTCAACTTAACAAAATTCAAGCCTCAACCCCTTCTCTTCTCAAGCTGACATCAGAAGTTGGTTAGACTTTAAAAATTCAAGCTGCTTCCTCTACTGCCGCTCTGCTAGACACGAAAGGGGGAAGGGGGGGGGGGGGGGGGGGGGGATATCGCTGTCTCCATAATCCGCCAATGGTAGCTCTGTTTTTCAAACTTTCAAAGGACAAGTTTCAGTTTTACTACGCCGCGCGACTTATGACCTTTACTGTGAATAACTTTGCAAATAAACCGAAAAGACAAGGGGTGGAAATGGGGGAGAGGAAAGGAAGCGAGGGGAACATTTTAATTCTTTTTATTTTTTAATCCTCTGATGTGTTAGAAACACTGTAACACGGTTGTTTATTGTGAATTTGTTATTGAAACACAGCATATCACTAGCGAACACTTTCCGTCATAATTCTGGGTCATCAGTAAAACTGTATTAGCTCTATAATTAAATAAACCCAGAAAACTACAAAGAACGGAACGCAGAATAAATAACTAACAAATTGCTATGAACTGTCCGCGTGTATCTTCTTGTAAATAGAAAGACCTGCTATTAAAGTAAAAGTAACCAAGTTGCTGAAACAGAACTTTCTATTTTTGTTGTTGTTGTCGTCAGCACATGCGAAATTCATAAAGGGAATTCTAACAGCTAGGTCGCCATCTTCACAGATTCACAGCTCTAGAAGGTTAGTGTTGCAATACGGCTTTATTATTTTGATTAGCCTATTCAGTTAGGCCTAGACTTTCTGGCTATTCTGACACAAATTATAATCGGTCACATTGTCCACTGTTCATATTTTCTTGTGTCAGTATTTTGTATCTAAAGCGAACTATCTCGCAGGACCGGTTTAGCCATTAGGAGGTCGCCTAGGGCGGCAAAATAGAGTGAACTAAAATATTGCTATTTGTGGTGGATTTTGATGTTATGAATTGGTGTTAGGTATTATTATTGTAATAAATGAGATTAGCTATGAAGGTCCCTGAATTTACCCAATAGTATTGTGAACTTTTCAGGGTACCTTTCCGCTACCACCCCTTTTATCTCATTCAAAATGTATTTATATTATTATATTAAATGACTTCGTGTAGTGTCTAGGGTTATGAAGGTAGAGTGTAATGTACAATAATCAACAAACATACAAACAAATAGTTTATTATTCACAACAGCACACAGTACTACCACAATAACATACAAACGACACTTTAAAAGGCTATCTTATTTAAGACTGGTTGAAATTTGTGTAAATATAATTTTTACAATTTATTATCCTGATTCTAATTTATTTTGAACCAGGACTGACAATCAAAAGTGAAATCAAAAGAATCATTTACATCAGTCAAATAACACAGTGGATCTTCTGTCCATACATAAAAATATTATTCGAATATACGTATGTAGTTGTATTCTCCTACTTTAAGGTAATACTGGTAGTACCCCTAGGTTGTTGTTTGAAATCACACCCTTTTAGTTATGTTTGTTTTCGTTTGTCTCTTGTGGGACTATTAAATATTTGTCCCAGTTTTATTCACTGTCACTTTATATTCCTTTTTAGTTTTGTTGAGCTGTCAGTTGCCGAACAAGAACTTATCTTGGCAGTAGAATACAGGTAAAACGTTTCCTCTGCTCGCTTGACAATCTGTTCCCTGTTTGATAGGCAATGGCCACTAGCATGGGCTCACAGTATACAGACAGAGTCCTGAATTAATCAGTTTTCAAGCGTTTGGTACCACATTAACGTCAGTACCCAGGACCTCACAATTTGTTCAATGAAATACACAGTGACGATGACTGACACAGTTTCGATCTGTTTTATTGTCCAGGCTGCCTAGAAATTGTATTTGAAAGCACAGCCTGATCTCATCAATCGCTGGTATAATTTTTTCAAGAAATGGCGTCCCCCCTAACGCTTGTTCTGACAATATCGACTCAGTTGGCCAATCACTCTTAATATTACAGTGTAAACAGTCTTTTCAAAAAAATATCATTCAAACCTTTCTACGTTACTAGGCTATTTATGTTTATTCAAAGGTCAGGCAATAATATTTCTTCTCACTTCAAATTCCACCCAATCGGATTCACTATAATATCTTAGCCTATCTGTCACCTACTTTTTTCCCAAAAAATATGCGATCCAATCTAAGCAGATATGACTTGACCTCTATGTATTGTTTTATCAATATTTGATTAGTTAAGGGACTATTTAGATAACTAACAACATATTCTTGGTCAGCAAGTCTTCAGGTACACGAATATACGATTTTCAAGGGGCTATGTGGTTTGGTTCAAAATTCTATCTTTTTTTTATGTTAGTTTGTTTATTTTTAAACTACCTCTCGTTCACAATCTTTTTCCATGTACTTTCAAGCTAAATACGAGAGCTTAGGTCATTCACAATAAGAGCTAAACATGTTTCCATGACCGTAGTGTCCCCACAATTCTAATTTTTCATCGTATTGGGGAAAACCCCTAAGGCAAGGCTTGCCCACTGTGCTATTGAGTTGGCTTTTAGTTTGAAATCAATGCGAAACGAATTAGCATTTTCAGCTATCCTTGCTCCTCCTCGTTCCACAATGCATTTTAGGCAAATATTATCTTAGAACTAGGAAAAAGTGGGTGTTTATGTCAAGGACGAATTTGAAAAATAAAGTACCGTTTTGTTCGGCTATTCGTTAGCAAATAATAATCTGAAGGCGTAGGCGACACCAACCGTTCTAGCAGCAATTTTGTTTGGTACTTTCTTATCTTTGCCTTTATGCCGCCCACTATTACTGTTATACTTTCTAATTTAGATTATTGTATTAGAAATTCACTACACATACTACCCCCTTTAGAACAGACGATCATATTTCAGTTCCTACTTCTAAATACACATAGATGAATTTATATCTATGCTCATGGTGATTTACTCTGATGTTCGTCGTACGGATGTCTGCTTTATAAAAATCAGCGCCGGACATTGGTTTTTACGGGATGTTACTCTTATGGTAAACTGGAATGGCTGTTGGAGCACAATGACCAGCGTGTAATAATCTAGCATTTTCATGCAAAACATTGGCTTGTGACAGACATACGAGTGGTTTATGGTCTGTTTGAGATCTTAATTGATTTTCCATAAAGAGTAATTCTGGAAATCTTTGTATACCCCATATAATGTCCAGGACATTTCTTTTTCACTCGTGGACTATTTTTGTTCTGCTGTGTTCAACTTACGGCTAGCATTTAATAAGCTACTGGGGGTTAATTCCCCATCAAGTGAATTTTGACCGTTGTAATAAGCTGCAACCCAAATCCGATATTGACATAGCATCCGTTCTCCACAATGAGAATTCTTGACTTCATTAGTCAGTTAATTTCACAAATAGGCTCACTGCTTGTGAGCATTTTCTAATTCAATTACTTGGTATGCTTATTCACTATTGCGCTGTCCATGTAATTATTCTATCAGGATTTCCTTGTTTGCGCTCCCTTGTTTACAACCTTCAGTCAATGGTAGCACTTTATGGAGAGTTAAAGTTTTTAATATTACTTTTGGTTAGATAAAACCACATAATGAGACGGAAAAGACGCCACATCTTTTTTTGTTTGTTGGTCTTGGTGCTTTTTTTTAACTTCTCACAGGTTCTTTGGGGTCAGGGGTCATGGTCTGCCCTGCATTGTACTGTGTGTCCCAAGAAATTCCAGCTCTTTACTAATCCGAAAGCAACAGCATTTTCGTCGGTTAGCTGTCAAATTTGGTCTCTCTCAGTCGATCAACATCAACATATTCAGAGAGTTATGTGTTGAGCTCCAAATGTACATTTCTGATTGCTATGAGGAATATCATCCATGAGTCAAGTGATGCATGGATTCTTCAGGGTAAAATTCCAGTAACTTCTCTCAATTCATGTCCTCGAAAACACACTCGGTGCATTTTTTGCAGCGAATGGAAGATATATTCAAATCACATACTGTCCTTTCGAGGTGCTAAAGGGCTAAATTAAGGTTTGACTCGGCTTTACGGGAATCTGAGAGTAGCCTTTGATTTAGATCCACTTTAGACGAATATATTTAGCTTTATTCAGCCTGGCAAATACAGCTGATTTGGATCTGTTAATGGGATCCAGCTCCTGACCTTCTGTGACCAGCATTTTCCCATGTTCCTGTAAATCTATGCACCAGCCTGTGTTCTCCTGAGGCTTTCTTCTCAACAGAATCCACTACTGGAGCTGTAAGGAGATTCACTGTGCGAGAATAATCCCTTCATGCGCAACAGATGTTGTCTATCTCCTCCCTTTAAAGCTCTTTTTCCTTAGCGAACGGAGATCGTAATAGTGCTTTCATACAGATTTTTTGGGGTGTAGGGTCTATCAGTTTTCAGTTTCATATCATACTCTAATAAATTTGTAGATGCCTCGGTCGGTCCGTTTAACCATATCTGTATGCAGTTATTCAAGAACCTGTTGAACCCGTTCTTCTCTGATTTTATGTTAATGTGTGTGCTGATTTTTACCTGGAATGCAGCGGTCTCACAGGAAGATGTAAAGGATTCACTTCATTGAGAAGTGAGTGGGATTCCTTTTTTCATCTTTCCATTGGAACAGCCAAGGTTAAATAGGGTGTCTCCTACTCCTGGATTTCTACCTAAAATCTTTTTTTTTCGGTTCTCCCACATATTCTTCACTAGTCCCTTTCCTTTTCCGGATATTCCCGTTCAGGAGACTTCAACATGATAGGTTTTCTCTTTTCCTTTCTTAGAGTATCTCTATACTTTGTACCTCCATGACACCTATCTATCGTGAACTGTATCGTGGACCTTGCCATCCATTTGCCAATTTATTCTGGCTGCCTGGCAGTAGAAGGAGCACGCTTCTCTCCACAGCTTAATCTCGATCCTTCGCTTTCTGTTTTTTATTGTAATAGGCGCATGCTTTTTCCTGGCTTGTCTCTCAAATTTTCATTGCAGCACCCAGTAGCTTCCAGCAGTGCCCCCCCCCCCAATTAGGACGAGTGCCGTCAGCTACGTTCAACATACCCCCCACATATGTTGAGGTGAATATTTGCCTGTCTGCCTTTTTTCCATCGGTGTATAGTAATCCTTGACAAGGCTAACAATATGGACCTTTAAATGTTGTTGATCCTGTTTTTCGCAGGCCACCGGTATGTTCTCTCCACTGGAAGCTGCAGATAGTGATAGACTTTTCTTCCTTAGAATCTTCATTCCACAAATCGACCACTACCCCCAATCATTTTGCCCCTCTTGGTTTTCTCGCCCACTTTAAAATTCCTTGTGGAGAGATTTTCTCTCTCCTTTATTTTCACCCTCCCGTTCACATGATTCCGGACCCGAGGGGATCTGTCGGCTTGTTCCTGGGGTAAATCACATTTCTTTGTACTCGTTGGCATCGTGGCCATTGTTAAAAACATCCAAGTGTAAGGGACTGTCTGTGAAAAGGGGGCTCCCATTCCTCTGGGTTTGTTCTACATTATGTAATTTTATTTTTCTTTCTCATTTTCAGTCCTAAGTTTGCCCGTGTGTCGTGTCTTGTCCTGATCAATTTTCAACCAACTTGTGGGTGTTCTTACCTCCATGCTAAAATGCCACTTATTGCTTCTACAAAAATTCTCAATTGTACAATCACTTTCTGATCGGGCCAATAATAATTTTTGGAAGAATCTCTTTGGCATGAGGTACCTATTTTCTCATGGTCCCCATCACTTTTCCCTAATGTAAGCTCCTTATTCCCTCTGCCCTATTACCATCCTCATACCTAGGAATATTGTCCACCTACTCATTTCCCTGCCCCACCCATTGGATCCAGTTCCAAACCCTTCCCCCAGAACACTCAGTTTGTTCCTACATACCCCCCTCTCCTCTCCTATCTCGCTCCCAGGGACCACACGCCCCCTCGGCGACCCCACCCCACTCCCCAACATAGAGCCCTCCCCCCCTAAGCCTCCCCCCGGCCTCCCCCCCCCCCCCACCCAGATGGGTCGGGCCGTATTATCCCCCCCCCTTGTAGTGACTTATCCATGGTGTCTGATGCGTGCCATGTACACAGGTCTCTTTTTACACATCTTCGGTTGTTATGGATATGTCCCCATCCTACACCAACTAAAATACCTCTTCCTTGGTTAAAATTTTTTAAACCCTCAAAGACCATCCATATTTTCCTTTCAAAAATTTTTATTGCTGAGTGGTGGCATAATTTTGATCACAACCTTCGAGGAGTAGTCAATAATATTGCTTAGTTTGTCACAGATTGCCTTTAATTCTGGTAAGACATTATTTATTGTTGAGTGTGCCTGGCTAACAATTGCGATCATACTGTTTCCAATCTAACGAAGAAAAACTACCCAAATAATCAAAAAGGGCGGCCTGAAAAAAAGAAGAAAGGCAAAATTGTGAGTAATCAGAAAAAAACTCTGCAAATGAAGAGCAAAGAGAAAACATGCAACATGGAACTCATGAGACTTCTTAGACTGTCAAAAAAACATAAAAGTTCTCCCAAGAGAGCCTCGCCCCTTCCCCTGACTGCTGCATTTGACCAAGCTATGTCTCTTTTCGGGGGGGGCCCCCCCGTGATAAGGCCCCCCCCACTTCTAGTGGGTGAAGGCATTTTGGTATATTGGTGTGTGACCGCCAACTCTTATCGTGTCTTGATGATGGTATCTTACACGTAAAAGGAGCCCTTGTGGTTTATCTTGTCATTAATTTGGCATGGTCATATCTGCTGATCTTGGCCAAAAACTTAGCCTAAGCGTTCTCTAAACCCCCTGTGGGATAACTGGGGTCCTCCTCTCTCTCTCTCTCTCTTTCGACTCTGCTCTCTCTAACCCATATGTTTTCCCAGCTAAAGCTTCAAATCTTGACTTTAGTACCCTTTGAACTTTCATCTTCTCATTCCTCACACAATTTGGGTCTACATGTTTTAGACGGTGGCTTGTATGACCATTGAGGCTCTCTGACTCCAGCTCTGTGGCGTTCCAGGAATTGAGGGTTTGGCACCATTTGTTAGGAGAATGGCCTAGATTGCGCAGGACGGTCCTTAGTCTTTTCTCGGGGTCCCTTTTTAGTCTCCTGTCGGCTCCTGTCTGATTGTAGCAATCTCAGATCTGGGCAACTCTTTTCGGACAGCAAAAAAATGTCTCAGCTCGTGAAATACTGAATCCGGGTGTCTTTTCATTCTCTTTCTGCAGGACGCCCACTTGAATACTTTTCTTCTGTTCTCGTCCCTTGAGCATGTCTCTTTGGTATGTACATGCTATCTGTTGACGGCTATTGGAGGAGCCCTATGAAATGCCCTAAGCCTCTTTGACAGGATCAATCTGCAAACATCTTGTCCGTACACCAGTGGTCAGTCCTGAACACTTCTGTAACTGTACTTATGCGTTTTCTTGCGGGTAACTTTTTTGGTCTTCTCCTTACAAATAAAATTGTCACATTCCGAAGTTACATATTGGATCAGAAGACCTGACCCTCCAGGGTCATTGGAGATGTAGAAAGATCAGTTAGAGAAGCAGAAGCGAAACGTGTTTGCCAGTTTTTTTTTTTGTTTGAGCTATGAATTTTTGAGGTTTGGTTTTTCTATACATATCTCTTGTTGATGGCACTCGCTAATTTCGTGCTGGTGTTGTGGTTTGGACCACAGGCACTGGTATGCTGCAACTACTGTTTTCATTTCTCCAAAACTGTCCACATGCTTTTAGTTTTATGCTATCCAGGGGACCTGTTCTAATATAACGGCTAATATTTTCAGAATTATTGAAAATCCAAGAGATGCAATCTTCACGCAAATATATCTCTAGGGCCCTTTTCACTTGCAGAACTTCTGTAGTCCTCAGGCTGTTGAGACCCCAATATCATGTGTTGATTTTGATGTTATGAATTGGTGTTAGTGATATTTTATTGTAATAAATGAGAGTAGCTATGATCAAGTCCCGGATTTTACCCAATAGTATTGTGAAACTTTTCAGGGTTTCCTTTTCGCTACCAACCCTTTTATCTCATTCATAAAATGTATTTTATATTATTATATTAAATGACTTCGTGTAGTGTCTTAGGGTTTGATGATAAGTAGAGTGTAAGGTACAATAATCAACAAACATACAAACAAATAGTTTTTATTATTCCCAACCAGCATCACAGTACTACAACAAAAACACATACAAACGACTCTTTAAAAAGGCTATCTTATTTAAGACGGTGTTTGAAATTTGTGTTAAAAATAATTTTTACAAGTTTATTATCCTTATTTCTATTTTATTATGAACCAGTGGACTGACAATCTAAAGTGAAATCAAAAGAATCATTTACGTCTGTCAAATAACACAAAAAAGGGTGGATCTTTCTTGTCCATACATAAAAAAATATTATCTAATATACGTATGATAGTTGTATTCTTCCTACCTTTTACAGGTAAATTACAGGAAGTACCCTATTAGGTTGTTTTTTTAAATCACACACCTTTTATTTATGTTTTTTTTCGTTTGTCTCTTGGTGGGATCTATTACAATATTTGTCCACAGTTGTATTCACTGTCACTTTTATAGACCTTTTTAGTTCTGTTAGTTGAGTCTCGTCAGTTGACGAAACAAGAACTTATTCTGGCAGTAGAATACAGGTAAAACGTTGTTCCTCTGCTCACTTGAACAATTCTGATTTCCCTGATTGATAGGCAATGGCCACTAGCAAGGGCGCACAGTATACAGACAGATGTCGCTGAATCAATCAGTTTTCAAGCGTTTGGTTTAACCACATTAAACGTCAGTACCCAGGACCCTCAACAATTTGTTCAAATGAAATCACAGTGTGTAGTGACGATTGAACTGGACACAGTTTCGATCTTGTTTTATTGGCCAGGCTCCTAGAAATTGTATTTTAAAGCACAGCTTGATCTCATCAATCGCTGGTAGATTTTCTTCAAGATAATTGGGCGGTCCCCCATAACGCTTGTTCTGACAATAATCGACTCGAGTTGGCCAAACACTCTAATTATTAACAGTGTGTAAAAACCGTCTTTTCAAAAAATATCAATCAAACTTTTCGTACCGTTACTAGGCTATTTATGTATTATTCAAAGCGTTCAGCCAATAATTATTTACGTCCTCACTTCAAAATTCCACCCAATCGGATTTAACTGTAACTATCTTAGCCGATCTGTGCACCTAACTTTTTTCCCAAAAAATATGCGTATCCAATCCAAGCAGATATGACATTACCTGACAGTATATCTCTGATCTCTTTGTATTGTTTTATCCATATTTGATTATTTATTGGACTATTTTGCGATCACTAACAACGCTATTCTTGGTCAGCAAGTCCTTCAGGTACACGAATATACGTTTTCAAGGGGCTAGGTGGTTTGGTTCAAAATTCTATCTTTTTTGTCTATGTTAGTTAGTTTAATTTTAAACTACCTCTCGTTTCACTCTTTTCCCATGTTCTTTCAAGCTAAATACGAGGAGTTAGGTTATTCACAATAAGAGCTAAACGTGTTGCATGACCGTAGTGTTTACATTCAACTTTTTCATCGTATTGGAGAAACCCTGAAGGCAAGGCTTGCACTGTGTTGTTGTTGGCTTTTAGTTTGAAATCACTGCGAATAGAATTAGCATTTTACATCTATTCCTTGCCCCTCCTCGTTCACAATGCTTTTTAGGCAATATTTCTTAGAATTGGAAAT
>JAMPIV010012491.1:0-45465 GCA_024509875.1 Oreohelix idahoensis
AAAATAATATCTGCCCTATCAACAACAATGGCTAATTAAGGATGGTCTACGGCTGGGCCACCTGAACATTTTACCAATTTATTAGGCAAAAACTTCCCTGAGCTTACACAAAATTCTAAAATAAAAAATTTTCATGAGTTTTTTTTGGACTTTCCGAAAGTCGCTTAAACGACAAAAATATCAGATGGTGAAATTGCCCTAAATAGTTTTAAAACAGATTTCGGCGAGACTCAAGTAGAAAGCTAGAAACAGGTATTGTAGAATATAATATTTCCACTCTCTATTAGTTATCGTCCGCAGAAGCGATTTAGAGACAGCAGAGACAGGTGCAATATGGTTAGAAAAATAAACTACTACCGACTCAGGGACAATTTCTAGTCGGTATACGCTTTATAGAAAATCCCAGTGCAAGGAGCCATCTGGTATGAAGATTTCACCACTATGATTGGATAAAGTAGTTTACCACTGCCAAAGAATTATTCACTTCTAGGGCGATTTCAACATCGACATGCGCAACATAAACCAAACATGGGAAACATCATCCTATCTTACAACCTAAAACAAATATCACCAGCCTACCAGGGGGTAACAAATGCACATCCACAATAATTGACCCCATCTACGTCACCGTGCAGACAATATTAAAAATGCTCTTTCCTCACTAGTCGCATGAGTGACCATACCCTATATGTTGCACGTTTCAAAGAATCAAATAAAGCTCCAATAAATAAACATATCAGTATCTAAATTTAGAAAGTTTTAAAAACATTCAACCGTGAACTATTATTTACATGATTTGGCGCACTGCACCTCTTGCCAGTGTTTTACCACCTTCTCTGATCCCGATGGACGCCATTGCGCCCATTGACACGTATCTTTCTTTGTGTTTTGATAACCACGCACCACTAAAGAGTTCGTGTGAAAACGAAAAGTCAAATCTCCTTGGATCACACAAGCAGTGCTAGACACCAGGATCCGGCAGAAGAGATCAAGCTCACAAAAACAAGACTTTACATATACAGAGAACAGAGGAACAATACGTGCAATATTAATTCTAGAGAAAAAGAATTACTTAAAAATTTGGTTCAGAACATAACAAACAGTAAAGATATATGAAAGCAATCAATACCTTAGCAACAAGCAAATCTGTCAGTCTCGGCAAACTCCCTAATACTCATATTTACTCCCACAATTTCAGCTATTACCTACAGCAGAAATAAACCATCCTAAAATCTACCATACCAAATTCACCTTGTGACTTAGGCAGGCTGTTCCCAGTAAATGTTAGATAGACTTAGAACAGTAATGAACAGACACAAGGGTCAGGAAAAAAAATCCAACATGTGCGCATTTATGTGCAGTTATTTGATAGTCATAACTATCTCCGAAAGACTGAATAGCGAGACTTTACTCATCGTGACTTTGACGTAGTCTGTAATTGAACTACTGCGTTATTTAATCAATCTATTTAGTGATTCGCTTTCATACATATCCTTATCAATGTATCTTTCTGGCGCCTAGTATTTTGTTTGCACGTTTATTGTAAAATTGTCGATAAATCTAGAACTGAAGAACTCACAAATATTACCAATTGTGCATCTTCCCGACCAATAAGGCAATCCTTGGTTTATGACTTTAAGCCAATCTTTTTTATTTTTTTGCTCTCCATACCTTTAGAAAAATGACATTATTTGTCAGAATGGTTAACTCTCAAAGGTCGCTTTCTCCTTTTACTGGTGCTATTGAGAGGTATTGGACTTTTCAAGTGGGGTTCTTAAACGTAGTAGGTTCTTGTTTTACATGGGTCTAACTAAAAAGTACATCGTCCCCGCGGCGGATCTAACTATTAATAGCGATGAGCATAGTAGGGTCCCAAGTCACATTTTTGTAGACTTGAACAATAATACGCATTCTGAATCCCAGCTGTGATAGGTCACGCTATTCTCACCCCCACTTAGAAAACTTTTGAAACAATCAATTTTTTAATCGCTTCAAAACCATCCCTCAACACCTTTTTTTAATCATATCCTGTGGTGTGACAGAAAAATATGTGGGGGCACTTTTCATACAATAACATCATGCTTCACTACGGCAGTACACACTATAATATCTTCAATTATTCTCACTCATCGTTCTATTAGGTGCTCATATTTCTTGTGGGCCCTTACATTTCTTTTGCCATAATGACATTAATCCCGAGACCGTATTTACGTTCCGACACATGTGAATCGTAACACGCATAATCCAGGACTTAAATTAGACAGGTCATGCACTAATACTTTCTATCACGTTTGAGTAAGCTAGTCCCCTTGTTATAGACACTCTTTTTTTTCATAACCCAATAATATCCCACAGGAGCATAGGCCCTTCAATTAAGTGGACCATCGAAAAACGCAAGTCTTCCTGTCCCGTGCCATTCAAACTCAGTTTCTTTCCATGTTAATCTCAAGACTAGACAGAAAATTTCCAACCTCTGTTTCTAGAACTCAACCACTTCATGAACTATCTTGGTACTCCTCTGCCTCTCAATTGCACCTGGGGTTCTCCCAGAAGCAAGGCACTGCCTAGGAAATAGTCGTTGTCACAGGCATCCTAAATTGTGAACTCACATGGTTCATCGTCACTGACTAAGCAAACTTGTTCACAGACTGGCACTTTACCAGTTAGCTTGAAATCATACATTTCCTAGATAAGCCTTGGCACGAAAATTGTTTTATTATGGTATCTCACATACAAACAAACTTGACTATTGCTCCACGAGTGTATGGAATCCGAATAACCATATTGCGGTCCTGTCTACAATAATCCGTCCTGGGCGGAGGCTACTTAAAGCGTGCAGTGTGTCTATTTCTGACAATCGTTTTCCCGGGACCAATCACAGGAGTAGATCTATATAAATATCTCAGAATAACCTGTCCGGTGCTGAGACATATAGAAGGTAGCATCTTCACAAATCAAATTAAGTTCAACGAGATTTTTCCTGTCACAGAATGCTTCCCAGACAGTATCCTACAGCCAATTTATTCTAGATACAGTGAAGTTACGCGAGTCAAACGCCTTAACAATGTACATATTTTTAAAACACTCGCTTGGAAGATTATGAATTAAACACCCCAACCTTGATAGTGCAAAAGAGCTTACCATCATTTTAACTATCTGAGAGCAGAATATACAACATAACAAACCTCAGTCCTGAAAATTCGTCGACATCGTACAATCTGGGATTTTAACTGAGATAATTTAGTGATCTGATTATCTAGCCCCCGAATATATATTTTTCCCGAAAATCAGACTGCATCGTAACGTCAAATGTAGCAGCTTCATGATGGAGAAAGTTGACTTTTCACATAGATTTTGTTTAAGGATTCCAAATACTTATGAAGTGAAAGAATTTCACATAGTATTTATTTCAATGTTTATAACTCCTAAAGTAAGACCTTGCATCTAAATATAAAGTATGCTGGATTATTTTAAAGGGCAGAATAGATAACAACGTTGGGGCAACTTTTTAAACTTAAAAAAAGTTAAACTCGAATGGGTAAATACGAAGACTGTGAGTCCTAATAATTGAAATCACCCGTCCCATAAGACGGAATCATAAGGAATTTCGACCAAGTGATTCAGAACGGCATCTAATAAAGTGCTGTGTCCAATTCTGCAACAGTGTCGAAGAAAAGTTCGTTCGTTCCGAAATGTCTACTCTTGGGATCGTGGTACTCTAAGTATCAGACTCTCTCTCCGAACAAAGCCTCTCTAGATTCTGAAGTTGGGATATCTCACTCTCGCAGCAAAAGATACCGCATTCAAATGCTACTGATGTAGCTATGACTGCCTGCGTCATGAACCAGCGAACATAGCCCTTGGTCATAGATGCGCAACTCCAGTACTCCACGCTGGTGGTTTCCTGGAATACAGTCTGCATGCTGAGCAGTCCTGAGCGAGCGAAGTGTGGATCGAGAATGTCATCGGGCAAACTGCGTGCCCAATTCTTAAGCCGTGCTTTAAGGCGGAGTTGGAGGGTCGACCGTTCGTGCAGATATCGTTCAGTTCCTACGTAAGTAAACAATACACAAACAGCAATCCTATTACCGAATCCTTTTCCCAAAATTTGCGTTTCGAATTTATCGAGAAGTGAGACAAGAGAAGATTGTGAAAATTGATCAATCATCACAGAAGATTTACGAAACTCAAGCTGGCAGGACTCCACTCATTCGCAGCTAAGTGCTTCCCATAAAACGAGCCCCCCACTGTGGCGAGAAGGTTTTAATTTGGCTCTTGGATCAAGCATAGTACTCACGACAATTACGAAATAGAATTTCTGCAGAAAATGGTGAAGTCCCAGTGTCCTGAGAGGACGTGACTGGTATCTGACAAATTTAGTTACGCCTGTGAAATGTTCTGATCTCGAACAATAGTATAGAGGAGACCGACATAAAGTGCCACCTCCGCTGGTAAACTAACTTGTGATATTACAATAAACAAGGAAACAGAATTTTTACTTAACACTGATAAAATTGACAAGTCGTTCAAAATACAATTTCCCTTATTTTTATTTAGTATTGCAATACACTATCTACTCTTGTGCTGAAAGGTGAATGTTTGAAAAATGGAATGTAATGAATTTGTAAGGTTTACATATGATTTACAAATATTTATGATAGTTATATATATAGACTAAATATTTACACACAATTTTCCAATTATAAGAACAAAAAAATTATATCAGCTGTGCTGTTAAATTAATATATAGTACATGGTTATCAGCTGTGCTGTTATTTAAGGAAATAACACTTATCCACCTATGCTAGTTCAATTTTGTCTCTTGCTATGCTAATTTTCACGTTTTTCTTTCATTGACATTTTTCTATGCTCACAATGCCGACAGAAAATTGTACTAATGTGTACTCATCTCCCTTAAGACTGTTCTATCTATGTATTAGTTCACACAACAACGGCAGAGTATCGTTCCTTTAGCCACCCAAGACCTGAGTGGGCTACAAAAGATGTAGAGTCTGGTCCCACCCTATTGCTCCTGCGGAGTTCCAGCAGGCGGATTGACTTCGAACATAACGACCACAGGAGGTTTTTGGACACAATTAAACCCTGTAACAAAGCAAAAATAGGGCTAATTTCTGTCCTCAAGCCCACCTATATTTTTTTCTAGTGTGCGTGAAATGACCGTGTCCTACTCCGAGGTATGCATGTGGGATGATAAGACAACATGGCTCGATATGAGATAGCAATAGCGAGGACAAGACAGGTGTCTACTTGCAAAGCATTCTTTCTGATAACCTAATTACTTTGAAACATTCAAGTAATATAGATTCGAATACAAAATTTCCATTTAATACATGAATAAATCCCATTAATATATTTTATTTTCCCATGAATAAGCCTTTGTGCCACTTAGTAAGTCGAAATTATGTTATGCTGTATCAAAATAACGAATCACCATGGACTTTAAAAAGCATATGCTTTAATACCCATGGTGCCTCTCTGACCAATAGGCTGCCCGTGCACCTATATCCAACAATATTCAGTATCCTTGGGTTTCATTCCTGATAGGAGGTATATGAGATCGCTTGACCTTGTTGGCGCCTATGCCCCGCTATCAGGTCAGGAACTATAGGAAACAAGTAGAAATCGTACGTTAGATGCGACACAAAGATTCGATCCTGAGCCCCAGGACTGTTTATGGGCCATCGGAGTTGGTCATAGCTAGACACGCAAGAATCAGTTTGTTAGAGACGGGGATGCAAGGCTATGACTACACGATAGGAAGGACCACACATTGAGCCACTAAGACTTAATGGACATCGTTATAGACCATAGCCCACAGTATATGGAATCAGTCAATTACTCCTATAGACGGAAGACTTTATAACACAAAACAGTACTACAAAAGTTCTAACTAAGAAAGAGTGCCAGTGAGAAGCTAATAAAGAAATCGCGAACTGCTATAACACAGAAGTATATCAAAAAAAATACGAGATTCAAAGTAACAGATAAAACAACACAGTTCGTTGTAGAAATGTAAATTAGAGCATTAGTGAAGGCCGCGTTGAATACGAGGGGGGGACGATGAATCTCACTAGAAGGAGGGGGGGAAGGGGGTTGAAATGTACATGCCGTTGGAGGTGATGGGTGCTCTAAAAATTCAGGGTGGATAACAAATTTCGAGTCCATAAACAAGACCAGGGGGGGGGCACACACTTGTGTTGTTGGGTGGGGTGTTTGTATACGACTGGGGTTAAGGTTGTTGGAAAGTCTAAAAAGGCACCTTCGATTATAGTGGTTAACTAATCATACCATTAAGATTAGGTAGATTTGTAGTGTTGTTATGAGGCGCATGTGGTAATCGTCCAATAAAAAATGTAAAATTTTCACTACACGAGTGAGCTACCTGTCAGACTGACTTTATAATGTTGTAGTTAACTAAACAGTATATCCTCTTGTTCTATATGTAGATTGGAGTAGATCTGTATATATGAAATCCAAACATGCCTTGTCAGGACTCAATCTATAGTAGCATAAAGCTAGGAGAACTACATCTAGGAGATAAGAAACTTCTATAATGTTTCACATCTAGGTTGTGCTGAGTTGTATCCATATACAGCTCTGTCAATTTCGAAACTTTTCTGGATAAAAAAAACACAATAGCTCTCATGTAGAGCGCACGGAATCTAGCTGAGGCTGACGGCGCATCTTACTCCCAATCTATTGTCTCACTGGGGAGTAACTCCAACGCTGATACCAGATCACCTAAACATCTACCGGTCGTCAGCTGTAGCGGTCATCTATCATAAGTCATTCATAATTTCTTATGAGAGGGTAGGTTAGGATTTCACTGGTTCCTTATGTGACGTTAACAGAGGAGGGTGAGTGATTAGGGACATGACTTTGTATTTAGCTCTATACAAGGTAAGTCACATAGTATCTGTATATAACATTGCTGTGGCAAGACAAAGAGAGGTAGTTATGGCTCTAGTTGGCAAGTAATGTTTAGTAAAGACTAGTATAAGTTTCATTTCATGAGTAGTGTTGATAACGTATAAAAATTATCATTGATGGTGGATTTTTCGATGTTAAGATTTAGACTAAGAAGCACTTTTGCTGTCAAGTTAGAGGCAAAAAGACAAACTGACATAGAGCTCCATCGATGTTGCTAGTGAAAGATCTGACACATGTGGTGAGAGTTGGGTCATTCATCCACTCAGCATACATCGAGGACAGGCGGCTTCATGTTCACCAAAGGCTCCGAAATTAGAAGATGGGCTTTAAAGGACAAGTATTTTAGAGAGCATTTTTTGCTTTGTTTAAAGTTGACTTGTGCTGGCTAGAAACCTGGAAGGTCGGATGTTCCGAGGCAATTCCCCCAGAGACTGGATGCGCTCGCCAA
The DNA here is from genome assembly GCA_024509875.1 of Oreohelix idahoensis. Classification (NCBI taxonomy): domain Eukaryota; kingdom Metazoa; phylum Mollusca; class Gastropoda; order Stylommatophora; family Oreohelicidae; genus Oreohelix; species Oreohelix idahoensis. Next base: position 7,400 of record JAMPIV010012491.1, read on the forward strand.
GTAAGTAGAAGTAGACAGAAAGAAAGTGATTTGGTGTATTGTGTACCGCTAGGAAGATCCTTGAGTAGCCGAAGAAATGTTAAGTATCAGACTGTAGAGGCTGAAGGACTAGGAAGAAGGAGCAAGAGATCTTAAGTAGCTGCAGTTAGACATTAGGTAAGCATCGTGGTAAGAAAAGATGATGTGCCTGGGCGATGAAAGAGTGATAGAGTCAATGAGAAAACGTATGGCTGCGAGAAGAGGAAGATAGGAGATGCGAGGGAGACACGAAATTATCGACTAAGGGAGATTGTGACGAATTTCGGCTAAGGTCTCCCTTGCGCTATCACTGCAAAATGGTGGCTCAGACCACGATCCTGTTACTCAAATGGTATGTAGTACAGGGAGCCTACATGCACCTATAGCCTATGACGGTTGTTTCATTTCCGACGAATAAGGGGTTGTTGAGAGGGAGCTTTGATTAGGTGAGGGAGTGTGTTTGAAGTAGGTCTCTCGTTGAGACATCGATGATCACTGGCATTGAACAATATACGTTGAGTTTAGAGACAAGAGGTGAGAGATCAAGTTATCACGGTCTAGGGTGTAACACAGCATTATCCGATGTGGAGTTTACTGTGGCCAATTCGAGGCGCGCAGGATGACCATCGCGTGACAATTAACAGCGCGCGAATTAGAGCGAGCAGCGCTTTCGCGTAGAGGCCTCGTGAAAGCCAAATGGAGGAATCTCTATATAGCTGGGCGCAAATGATACTGCTGCGTGTAGCACCGGTAGGCTGTTGAGACCTATCACAGGTGGGGAGCAGGTTAGAGTACATCACTTGTGAGAAAGGGACGGCTTGGGGGAAAAACGACAAGATTATTAAGGAATATGAAGCGGGGCGGCGGGCACGAATGGAGAGTGGAGAGTTCGTGGGTCTGTTGAGGACTTGAGTAAGATTGGGTGAGCGCATGGAGAGTGAAGGTGATGCAAGAGAGGTGTCGGGTGAGATGACCCCAATGTGAAGTGATGGAGGTATCTATGCAGCTAGTAAGCAGAGGTAGCCTGCACTTACCAGAAACGGTTGATAGTCTAATGCTCAATGAAGGTTTTACACCTGTAATTTTGTGTGGGTGATGGTTTGGACTATTTAAAAGATCGGTGTGTATTACAGGTAATGTGCAGAAAATTTATGTAGTAGGCCAAGGGATATAGTGGGGGTAGATTACTTAGGAAACCCCACGGTACATGCAAATGAATGGGGTTTGGGGGTAGTGACAATGACCTCTTGGGGTGAGGATGGTAGATTATATGTAGGGTGTGTAGGTGGAAACATAACACGGAGTGTTAAAAAGAAACTGTGGTATGGCCACGCTTAGGGTCAAGGTCGATCTGTATACCGTCAATCTATCTAGATAGGAGGAGGAAAAACCAAAAAATATGTCTCGTGTTGTAAGTGGGGAAGGATTAGGTGGGGGGAGGGTGGGCATAGATCATGAACGGGGTGTGGGAAACTCAGGATTTTGTGAGACTCGCTCCCAACCCTCCTGTAAGGGGTAATGGGAGAGTAGTGCTATATGTGGGGCTGGAGGTGGCGTAGTTAGCGTGGGTTAGGAAGGGGGATGGTCAAAAATGGTGGTTAGGAAGGTTGTGTTACTGAGCTGTAGGTGTTGAGAACGTTAGGAGTATCATGGGGTGTAAGTGGGGGGGAGTGGGATGAGGGGGATGTAGGGACTGGGGTGTAGGTGGGTTCATAGGTAGTGTTGATTGGATAATTGTATTGGGTGGGGTTGACATTAGGTGGTTTAGGACAGACTGGAGGGTGGTAGGTGGGGATGAGGAAGGGGGGAGTGTGTTGGTGGAACGTGGTTTTAGGTACATAGAAGAGAAAATTTAAGAAGGATTGAGGTGATGGTATCCGCGGTTTATCAGGCGCGAGCTATGAAAGCGTGTTGTATGGCAGATGGGGTGGAGTAACAATTAAGCAAGATGGGGTCGGAAGGATAGCATGAGTAGGAATAGGATGGGTAGAGGGAGTACGGATGTTTTAAGGGGGGGTGGGAGTAAAAGGGCGAGATCGAGGGGGATCAATGGTTATGTTGGAAGACTAGAAGGAGGAGAGGTCGTAGAGTTTTGCGTGACTTCACAGAGGGTGGAGGAAATGGGGGGGGGGGGGGTGGGAGGGGATGTACAGGGTGGGTACGGGTAGTTTTGTACTGGTTGCAAGTTATATGGGAATGTTATGGTTGGTAGTGTGTGGGAAGTGATGAAGCGGGATTTATACTTGGGAATGTAATTAGGGTGTTTACCTTAATTATGGGGTAGCATGTGGTTGGATTATCAAATGTAGGGAAAAAGATAGGAGGGAAAGCTGTGTAATGGTAGAAAGTCAAAAGCAGTTAAGTTCAGTTTCAATGGATATTAACTTAGTGGGTAGAAAAATATTGAAATCTTACTTGTATGGGTGAAGTACAATATATGTTAACCTTAGAAGAAGTTACATGGGTTATGTTATAAGTGATGTCAAGTAAGGGGGGGAGGATAAAAAATGGTTGTACATGCGTAGATATTAGGGAGGGAGTGGTTAAATGTGAAATTTCATTAAAGGAAGAGTTAATGTGATTTATAGGGGATTTTGAGATTGTAGCTAGGGGATATAGGGGTTGATGTGCCAAACAGATAACAGGTATCTATGTCTTTATGGGGGGGTGTGGTATGGGGGGGATTGGTGGGGGGGGAGGAGAGGTGGTGAATATGTCGATTGGGAACAAGTTATTTACAAAATCGTGTAGGGTTAAAAGCAAGGGTTTTTAGGCCATTTGTCAATAATGCGATAAGTCAGACATTTGGTTCCCTTAACTTTTCCAACGCAACTTTGCGTGGAATTTTTTCTGATTGCCTCTGGTCTTAGCAGCCTCGACAAAAGTTTTTCATGTGTTTGAAACCGCGACTAGTGAAATCCAGTAATGCCGAACATAATGTCTTAATAAATACAGTGTGCGACCATCACTCAGATGTCCCCCCCGTTCACTTCAGAACATGTAGTCTGTTCGCGCTCATAACGATCAGTTCCTAAAGCGTTCCATCATCCAAATAGAATTCTCCTTTTCTAGGAGGGGTATGGAGTTTTTGGAGTTTGTCAAAACAAGGCTTCAGTGATCTATCTTTAGCCTGTGCCTTCCTACACTCTTTACGAGACATAATTTTTGGTGGTTCCTCCTTCTTTCTAGGAGTCGACCTGACCTGAAGCGTGGCCATTACTACAGGTTTCCTATTACAATTTTCGGTGTTATGGTTGTCCATCCGACACTTTTTACACCACCTCTTTCCTTGGTTAAAAGATTTTCTTTCATCATATTTCCTTTCATTGAATTGTGGGGTTTTATTCTTATATTCATTGCGTGGCCTATCAAACTGGTGCTTACCTTTGTTCTGCTCACTATGGTCAAACCTATTAAAGTTTTGTGGTGCCTTAAAATTGTCTACCTGTTTCTTTTTAGTGCCAGCTACTTCTGCTTGGGCTGCCTGATACCTCTCAGCGACATTGAGTAACTCACCCAGCCTCTCTGCACCTTGTTCCATGAGAAACATTCTCCGGTCTGGAGCCATGGACTCTCTTAGCTGCTCAATAAGGATCATTTTCTTAAGATCTTGGGTTTTCCCCAGAGCAGTAAATTTCTCCAAGTAGGTCTCTAACCGTGCAGAGAACTGGTAATAGGTCTCACCCGACAGTAGTTTGGCATTCCTAAATTTTTTTCTATAAAATTCTCCATTTTTTTCATATCTTAACAAAAGAGCCTGCTTTAACATGTCATAATTGTCTTAATCATCTCTGCTCATCTTGGCAAAAACTTCATAAGCCGTTCCCCTAAGACCCTGGGATAACTTGAGGCTCCACCTCTCTCTCTCTCTAACCCATAAGTAGTAGCCAAAAGCTAAAATCTACTTAAAAACCCTTCTATGTCATCGTCTTTCTCAACAAAATGGTCTACATGAAAACCCATAGCTGAGGTTGAGGCTCCCTGACTAGCTGTGGCATCTGAGGCAAAAAGGCTGGCACCATTTTCAGGAGCATGGCCTTGAATTTCCAACTCCCTTAGTCGTAACTCGTGCTCCCTTTGTAATCTCTTATCTTCTCTTTCTGCGGCCAGTCTCTTTTCTTCTCTTTCTGCAGCCAGTCTCTTTTCTTCGGCTTCTCTTTCAGCCTTTTTTTCTTCTAATTGGAGCCTTTTAATCTCCGCCTCCCTATCTGCCTCCAATGCCCTAGCCTCCTTGTCAGCCTCAATCTGCAACCTCTTAATTTCTTTTTCAGCCTCTAATTTCTTAATCACCCAAGCCTCCTCTAACTTTCTTTCTGCTTCCTTCTCTAATCTTTTATCTTCCCGGGCAATAAATTTATCCACCTCTGAAGTTACATATTGGACCAGTTCTGGTCCATCCATTCCCATCTCTTTAGCAGTCTGTACAGCGGTAGATCTGAATTTGGCTAGATCAGCCATTCTAACTCAAGTAGATCTACTAAAGTTCTAAGACAATTTTAAACTTAACTAAACTAATTACTGACTATAATTAACTAATTACTACTGGCTGTGACAACTTATCACTGTAATCTCCTCTTAATTATTTTTTATCTTTCTTAGGGGGTGTTCCTAACCTCTACCAACACTAGTAATACAATCTTGAATTTATATCCTACTTCTAATTTTTTATTCCTGAAGTTAGTTAATATATGCTAAATGAGATTCCTATTTCAAACATTCATATATATATATATATATATATATATATATATATATATATATATATATATATATATATATATATATATATATATATATATATATATGCCAAGTTCAAATCTTGGACTTAGAGACCTCAATATATGTGGTGGGTTTAGATGTTAAGAAGAATGGTGTGCATATAATTGTACTTGAGTGAGATCAACTGTGAAGGTCTCTGAGGTAAACAATGGACAACTGTGTTACAGAGTACCTTTCTTGTACCACCCTACGATCTCACTCTAAGTTCTATTTTTATTGACTAGCGTGACTGAAAGCTACATAAAGTGTCTAGGGTATTGTAAGAGTGTTGTTAAAGAATCTCAATACAAAAACATATACAAACATATATTAATACTATGATAAACTCAACTAACTCCAGCTGTTAAATTTTATATTTAAAATATCTTTTGTTAAACTTTATTGGTCCTGAGCCTAAATTTGTTTTGGGTCAGGACTACAGTCAATGAGAATCAATTTAGATGGATAGATATATTTACAAATGTATAGATATATACATATATATATATATATATATATTTACAAATATCTATATATATACATTTGTATATATATAGATATTTACATACAACAGACAATATGTCCATAGTACATTGTTACAAATGTTCACTTTGATGTTATTTACTCTATTTAAATACTGGTGTTGGGAAGCAGGTTGAGGATTTTCATCATCCCACTGTCTTTTGTTTCACTATGATGGTTGATTATATTCTTTAGGATGAATGTTTTTGTAAGCACAGGAGATTATTCTTTAATAGTGATAGGTTGTCCCAGGCCAGATATTCAACTTATCTGGATCCTGGAATAAGCCGCAGTTGTAGTCGGTTTGGCCAAACACTTCAGTCTCCTCTGGACTTGAACTTTGTTTAATACAAGCAGGTGCCAGAGACTCTTTGAAATCGTGCAGACTTCTTCAATGAGCGAGTACTAGCACCAGACAAGTGCCAGCAGGAACCCCTGTCAATGCAAGTTATGGTTCGGTCTTAATATCAAACTAATTCCTCCTAATTTACATGTAAACATACATTCATTTCAAAAGAACATGGTCAGCTCTCTCTGACAACCCTGCTTCTCCACTTTAATTTGATGGAACAAATAGTACCAGTTTTCTTTTCTCATTCCCTAATGGATGCTACGCCTCTGTCATTCCTGCAATAATCTTTTCCATGCAATAAGATAGGTGTAATGTTCCTGTATGACCATCATATATATATAGTCCTGTAGATAGTCCCTTCTATGATGGATCAACATCTAGGTCATGCCCAAATCTGCCATGGAACCATTTAATTACAATCTTTTACATGACCTTTTCTTTTTTCACACAACTCTTTTTAATTAAAAAGTCAATAAAATCAATCTTACCACATATTAAGGAAATATAAACAAGTAACGATGAATTTGCAATAGAATAAGGCACACTTTCATCACTGCCTCTGTTCAGACTGCTTTCTGTTGTATTTATTTTAATAACAAATCACAAGTCTGCTCATCGCTTCTTGCTCCTCTGAATATTTTTGAAAAAATGGCAGCGAGCAGCTGACTATTTCGTTATAGTAAACGGCTTTGGCCAATGAGACCAAGCATCTCTTTCATTGAATGAACTCCTTTAAAAAAAATTATCTCAAACCCTATGCGTTACTACTACCAACTAAATTTGTATATTTAGGTTAGCCAATAATATTTCGGCTTCCTTCAAATTTCAAACAATCCCTTTCATCGTACTATCTTAGCCTTTCCTTCACCTACTTTTTTTCGAAAAAATATGCTATCCAATCTAAGCAGACATGACTTGACCTGACAGTATCTCTGATTCTCTATGTATTATTACCAATATTTAGTTAATTAGTGGACTATTTATGTATATGATAATATATTCTTGGTTAGCAAGTGTTCAGGTAAACGAATATATGATTTTTATGGGGCTAAAGGGCTTGGTTTAAAATTCTATCTTTTTTCCATGTTAGTTGTTTATTTTTAAACTACCTCCGGTTCAATTCTTTTTCCAAATACTTTCCAGTTAATTACGAGAGTCTCTCGTAATACACGAGAATTTACGTCATTCGCAATAAGAGCTAAGCGTGTTTTCCCGACCGTAGTGTCCACTTTTTCTAACGTTTACATCGTAATTTGAAAAACCGCCTAAGGCAATACTAGCAAGTAGTTTTATTTTTTTGAAACAATGTGAGACGTGATTTGCGTTGGTTATCTATCCGTCCCCCTCCCTTCCACAATGCATTTTAGGCAAATACTTAGTTGACCTAGGGAAGTGTTTCGTTTGTCGTCAAGGACGAATTTGAAAATTTGGGTACCCTTTTTGTTCGGCAAATGTGTTTTCAAATAATAAGCTGAAGGCGTAGGCGACGACTAAGATTCTCGCCGAAAATTTGTAGTACTATCCTATCTTTGACTTTATGCACTATACTGTTATATTCTAATTTAGATATTGTATTTAGAAGTTTACCACATTCCCTGCAACGCGTGTGATGTTCCACTCCAGGCCGTGTGAGTGGAATGCCAGGTCTGGTGTAGAGGTGGTGTGCCATGATCTCGAGTAGAAGGTTGGTGAGTTGATTGGCTGGTTAATCAGGATAAGCCCATTGTCATCCTGCCAGTTTTCAAGCTCCTCACCTCTCCTGTCCATGTGATCATAGCCCCAGCTCTGTGAGTGGCTGTTGAAGTCTCCGCATACAATCAGTCTTTCTTTTGCTGTTATTGTATCTAGTGCCAGTGGGCGGTCGCTCGGACAGTAGTAGTTGAGCAGGTGGAATTCTGAACTTTCTGTCCTGAGATGAAGCATCTGGTATTCCGCCCCCTCCATATATGTTTCAATCTGACATGCACTGATGTTATTCCTCACAAGTGTCAGTATTCCACCCTTTCGCCTGTCTATTCGGTCAGATCGGTAGCACTGGTAGCCTCTGATTTTGAAGGCTTTGTCCTTGTTGAGGTGGGTTTCTTGCAAGCAACATACATTTACTTGCTCTTCATTCAAGATATTATCGAGCTCTAATTTTTGCTGTAGCCGTCTTTTTTACTATTGACGCCTTCAGCATTCCAGTGCATTATTTTAAATGGTCTTTTCTTTGCTTGGCCAGTAGCTCTATTCTCATGCCTCCTGGCTCCACGGGGCAATTGAGAAGGACCCCCAGTAGTAGCGGTTGGGCCCTTCCGAGGCAGAGGGCCCGGCACTGCGTCTGCCTGGGTGTCCGTCACAGGGCGAGTGCCATAACGTTTTGCAGATATAGGCATACTACCATGGCGCGTGTGCGTGGCATCCTGATTGCTGTGGTGCGCCTCTTGGCTGGTTGCCTCCGTCTTCAGCACCTTGACTTGCTAGGGCAGACTGTGGTCTTGCTCGAGTGTAGGAGGGCCTGGCCAGTCTTGGTTTTTCAGCCGCTGATGGCTGTACTTGAGCCCCCATCTCCACGTCAAGGAGCTGGCCTCGATGGGGGCTGAAGTAACAAGAAGAGACATGGTCCACAACCAGACGATACGTCAAGGACTAAAATCTCATCCCCTGCAGACCCAAGTAGAACAGTCCCAACTAAGATGGTTTCGCCATGTCTGCAGAATGGGAGAAGATCGGCTACCACGAGAAGCATGGGAAACAAAGAGCCAGGGATCCAGACCCCCTGGACGACCCAGAGTCCACTGGGAGGACAATATTAGACAATCTTTGAAGGACCGAGGACTAAAATGGAACCAGGCCAGGAGGAAGACAGCCGATAGGATAGTCTGGCGCTCTCTCTCTTCCAAACCTCTACACCGCAGGCTAGAAGGGGAACGACTAAGGAAGTAAGTGATTGATTTCAATTAATGCTCTTTCAATATGAAAATGCATTGACAATGTATTATAGCGAAACTACTGAAAACTATTAAACAATATGAATAAAAGTATAGCCGAAGACACAATGTTATACGAGACTGAAAAAAAAACACTTTTTTTTAAAATCACGTTCTCTCGCGTAACCCCTAGCGAATTATCTCGGTACCCTAGGTTTCCTTTGAACTCCGGTTGACAAATGCTGGGAGAGATGGACAGATGCTATGAATACATTATTTGGTTTGTAAGCATGAGTGAAAAAGTGACAGTTTATAATCGACTGAAACTGAATGAGATGTGCAGATAGAGTTACATGTGAAGCTCAAGCGTTTTGTTACAAGTAAGTGATTACTTTGAAAGAACCAGTCTATGATAAACTGAAGCACTAAGCCAGGTAGTTAAAATAAAAGGTTTTTGAGAGTGTTTGCTCAGAAATATCTTGATGATATCGCTCATGTTGTGTTTTATGTTTCTGACGACAGACATTTGTGACATCACATGCATGTGCTGACACTGTTATTGATGCTTTAGTTCACAACATCTACAAGTGAACTGTTTGCTTGTTCGATTTTGCAACTGAGAAAGAACTGGAAGTTTGGTGAATTGTTATATATTGTTGTTGTCAGTTTGGTGTGGCTTAGTAGTTATCTCAAGGCTTTGGTGAACATCGCCCAGCACAGGACCTGATAGGGGAGCAAATAATTATAACACTGTACCTTTTAACGCATATCATAAAAGGTGACTAAGGAGAGTTGGGTGTGGAGACGACTGCTCGTCGCTATAGTAACTTAAAATCAATTTTTGTAAACTTCAACAATTTGGGAAGATCGTACAAAGCAATTTATTCAGGTAATTCAACTCAACCATACAAGACGTAATAACAGATGTCTACAACACCCTGTTGAAAAGGTCTTTATTATGTGAACGTCCATATATATATATATATATATATATATATATATATATATATATATATATATATATATATATATATAGAATATAATATATATATATATATATATATAATATATATATATATATATTATATATAAGTAGTAAAGTACCTCGTACAACGTTACAGTACCATGCAGCAGTTTCATCTACAGCAGATGTTGGAAATGTCCACCATAGGCCTCAAGACATGTCTGAACACACTTCTTCATATTGTCGAAGGTCACGCCTAGGGTAGAATGGACAACTCTCACATCAAAACCCTATTCTTGTCTGCCGTATATTCATGTGCACAGTAACGTTTGGGACACCCTGTACATATATATATATATATATATATATATATATATATATATATATCTATATATATATTATATATATATATAATATATATATATAGCGTGTGTGTAATAATGTGTAGCTAACCTGTAAGCTTATACAGGTACATAATATTTCTTAGATTACAAGGATCGATCGTTCCATTTTTCTTTAGACAATACAGTCCCTCGTCACTTCCTCTGACGAAAGCGGCCAGTCTGCTAAGACCGCTGTGGCTGATCATTAATACGTCATAATTCATCAGGACGTGTTGATCAAACACAATCTTTTCTTCAGCTTCACAAACTTCAGTGTTACTCACACCTACAGATCTTTCAACATGCAACAATGGTCCTGGGTTTGTAACTATCCGTGATTTGAAAGACTGGAGCGCTGCTTGTGTCGATGTGTCTATGGAGTCAGCCATGATAAATACTTTATGGGCATCTGTCTGTGAGTACTCTGTGATAAACTTCCAAACTTTGGACAGATTTTCAGGAGAGTTTCTGATTTCTGAGTCATTTGGTAACGTTGGATTTCTGCCCATGCGAACATGAACGCAGATCAGTTTGTGCTGCGCCGTTGGTAGTGTCCGGAGAAGGAAGTCTTGCAGCCTGGACTGTAGCCGGGGATGAAGAACAAACAAGCGATGGAAAAGTGTGGCCAAAACTTGGTCCTCTGTCAAGTCTTTCGTCCACGAAAGTTGATTTTCATACAACTTTGACCTCTTGAAACCGAAACTGTGATCTAAATTAGTCTTGTAGTAAACAAACCGCTCAGAGCCTATCAAGTCGGTAAAATTTGTTTTGCTTACATCCCAATACAACTTTTTGTTGTCCATCATTGTGACGATCTTGGTCTCAGTTGGGGTCTTGCCTAGTGATGGATGGAAAGAGATGGGTAGTGTCCAGTTGACCAGGTATGGCATCAGGTACTGACTTAGCTCACAACCTCGTGCTAGCAGCTCAATTTTAAAGTTGCGACCTGATAAGAAGTAAATAATGAAGAAAACCTGAGCCCTGTGCGTAGTAAATAAATTAATACAGGTAATTAACAGGCACTCATGTGACCTGAATGGAGAGGTCATAACAAATAAAGTAATTATTTATATACAACATTTACTAATATGTTAAATAAATCATGGTTTTACATGTGATAATCTGAAATGTAATATAGGGTAATCAGAAATGTGACATAGGGTAATCAGAAATGCGACATGAGATAAGCAGAAATGTGACATAGGGTAATCAGAAATGTGACAGGAGATAAGCAGAAATGTGACATAGGGTAATCAGAAATGTGACATGAGATAAGCAGAAATGTGACATAGGGTAATCAGAAATGTGACATGAGATAAGCAGAAATGTTACTTGGACTAATGAGAAATGAGACATAGGGTAATCAGAAATGTGACAAGGGATATTCAGAAATGTGACATGAGGTAATTAGAAACGTTACATGGAGTAATGAGAAATGAGACATAGGGTAATCAGAAATGTGACAAGGGGTAATCAGAAATGTGACATAGATTAATCAGAAATGTGACATGAGTTAATTAGAAATGTGAGATGCGGTAATCAGAAATGTGACATGTGGTAATAAGAAATGTGACATGTAATCAGAAATGAGACAATTGGTAATCAGAAAAAGTGACACTTGGTAATCAGAAATGTGACATGGCGTAATCAGAAATGTGACACATAATCAGAAATGAGACAAATGGTAATCAGAAAAGTGACATGAGGTGATCAGAAATGTGACTTGGGTGTAATCAGAAATTTGACATAGGTGTTATCAGAAATATGACATGTGGTAATCAGAAATGTGACATGGCGTAATCAGAAATGTGACATGGAGTAATGAGAAATGAGACATAGGGTAATCAGAAATGTGACAAGGTTTAATGAGAAATGTGGCATGAGGTAATTAGAAATGTTACATGGAGTAATGAGAAATGAGACATGGGGTAACCAGAAATGTGACAAGGGGTAATCAGAAATGTGGTATGAGGTAATCAGAGATGTTGCATGGAGTAATGAGAAATGAGACATACGGTAATCTGAAATGTGACAAGGGGTAATAAGAAATGTGACATGAGGTAATCAGAAATGTGACATGTGGTAATCATAAATGTGACATGAGTTAATTAGAAATGTGAGATGCGGTAATCAGAAAAGTGATATAGGGTAATCAGAAATGTGACATAGGGTAATCATAAATGTGACATAGAGTAATTAGAAATGTGACAACTATCGAATGCTGAAATAAAAGGTAAATGCGTTGTCAAAGAAGGCAACGTGAACGTTGGTTGGTTGTTACTGTATCAGTTGTTATTGTAATTATTTGTGGCTGTTGACGTGGACACTTTTGATAACGTGTTCCTGACGCAGATTGCGTTAGAACTATCAGTGCAGTAACATTTTTTTTTGAAGAAAAAAAACGATTGAGGACGTATTAATGTAGCAAATGTAGGAAAAGAGGATATAGTTACTGTGGTATGTTACTTCACACTGTTATGTTTTTATATTTTATGGATCTGTATTTTGTAAGTAAAATCCGAAATAAAATTAAATAAACTTTAATTAAATGTTTATTTTTGGTTCTCCGAATAAAAGGATTGGAAAAAACTAAAATGATAGATAGATTTGTTAACGAACATAATAAATGCGTGGGTGGAATTACTGTTCATGAATAAAAAGTAACAAAAATAAATGCTGACATTGAATGTTGTGTTTTCAGTACATTAACGTCCAAAATCCTTCCGAAAATTGGCTGTCCCACTAAATTTCTGGAAATGATAAAGTCATTCCACGAAGACAGGAAGGGACCAGTCCAATACGCTGAAAACACATCACAGCTCTCTGATATACGCTTCACTTCACTTAGTCGTTCCCCTTCTACCGTGAGGTGTAGAGGTTTTGATATACGCAGTGATGTCAAACAAGGCTACGTCCTGGCCCGGAACCTCTTCGGTATCTTCTTTGCCGTACTCTTAAAACTTTACATTTGGAAATGCAAGCGAAATAATATGCCTTCTAACTAGGTCAGATGGCCCAATGTTTAACCTCGGAAGGCTGAACGCAAGAACGAAAATCAGAAGGGTTACTTTAAAAGACCTTTAGTTCATCTATGACGCTGCAGTTGTCCATCAAGGTCTCTCAAGCATGCAAGGACTTTGGCCTCACAGTACGTCCAAAGAAAACAAAAGGTCTGGGTCAGGATGTGGATGTTGCACCAGTTATTATGGTGTTGATATTCACCAGTGAATGAGCAGTGCTGTATCACGTCATACACATGGGATCTACTGTCAAATAGAAAATCTCTCTGGATATAAAACCGCTATGGCAAGGCAGCATTGGCAAAGATGGTCGAATCCCCAAAGATATTTTCTACAGACAACTGGCAGATGACAAAAGAACAGCCGGGCCACCACAGCTGAGGTTCACAGGTGTATGAAAGAGAGACATTAAAGCCACTGGACGTAATTACAGCAACGTCGTGGGTCAACGCTGCCAATAGCACCCAGTGGAGATGCTCCTTAGGTGCAACCTGAGACTGAGCAAAAACATGTAGCTATTCTCTTCGATGGCCCGGACCACCAATGTCCTATTGCAATGAATACAGTGGTCAGATCCTGCTCCTCTAATGTTAAAAGTCATCTTGAACAGTGCCTCAAACCAGATGATCTTTTATTTTTTTTCCCCAACACCCTTTCTTATGAAGGGAATTTTTTCTCTTGTTTTTTTTTATTTATTTATTTCTTTATTTTATATATTTATTTATTTAATTATTTATTTATTTATTTTAGTTATTTTCTGGAGGCGGCCTTACATGTCCTTTTCCTTATTTGGGAAATATGTAAATTACTTCTTTTTTCCAACAAAAATTTAAAAGAAGGAAAAAAAGTAACGAAAGCTAAATTCTTGTTTAAATATTAATCCTGTATTTATTTAAACTGTTTGATTTACATTTATTTTATAACATAATTTTGCCTATCAACAGTACTAGAGATCAAATCTGTTGTTGAATTCTTTTCCATGCCATGATTTCAAACTGTCAAGAATCGTGTGTCGTCCCATATCTCTTTGTCCTTCTATCCTTTCCTATTGTCACGAAATACCCAACTTCCTTCGTATAACATGCCCAAAATAAAGTGGATTGCTTGTTTCTTACCTGAGGAATAAATTTCCTTTCCACATTGGCATCTTTCAAGACATCCCCATTTTAGGTGCCCATGTTATTTTAACATTCTTCCTGTAAAACCATGGTCTCTGTGGCATAATAGTGTTTTTTTCCTACTTATTAGCTAATTGTCAGTAATCTCACATTCGTATGTCTGGATTGGTCTTATATAACTCTGAGAAGCTCTCTTTCTTACTTCCCCAAACAAAGTGTTGTTGCATAACATGCTCTTCATTTTAATAATAATACTCGCTTTTTTACTTGGTCTATTCTCACATCACACTCTGAGATACAACTTCCATCAAATGTAATAAATGCCCTGTAAATGAATCATGACCTGATTTTAAAATTTTTCAATTTAAAAAGCCATTTCGGAGAAGTCGTTTTCTCTTTGAGAAACTATAGCTCTGTCTTTTTTTCTATTAATTGCTACGGCTTTTATTTTAACTTTCTGTCACTTCTGTATCAATCATTTCCTACAATTCATTTTCACTATTTGCCGTTAAGAGTGTCTCATCGGTGTACCTGAAGTTAATTATATTATGCCTATCCACTGATATTGCTGGCATGTCCTGTATGGAATTCAGTTTTTTCCCACTGTGCTAATTGAGAAGATCTGGTGAAAGCAGACATACTTGTGTAATACTTGTTTTTTTTTGTTGTTTTTTTTTGCCTGCTGAAATGTTCATATTAGGCTGCTAATTCTTACAGCAGCTATTTGTTGCCAACACATGTTTTTTTTTTTTTTTAATTCTCAGGGTTTGCCCGGCTTTCAGCGACGTCGATCCTGATCAACAATAACAGTAACAATGAATATTTCCTTATTTAGCCTGCCGTTTCCGTATCTGTCTTGATTAGTCTTTGGTCCTGTATCGATCAGTTGTAACATTTCTTTGCTATTCTAAACAACATCTTGAAGTCCTCTCAGTACAGCACAAACACTAAATTAAGGTTATATGAGAGCTGTATACTTTTTGTGCTTCTCTATGGTGTGGAATGTTAGAGAGTAATAGAGAAAGAAATGTTGAAATGGTCCTTTTTCCTCACAATCTGTTTTAAAGAAAATTGTTTGAATCTTTTTGGCCGAATACCATCACCAACCAAGATCTGCTTACCCGGAGCAACCAAGAGGACATGCACACTATCATAAACTGGTGGACTTTATAGTTGGGTTGGCCACGTTATCAGAAGAGAACCCGATACCATCACAACAACAACTTTGCAATGGACCCCGAAGTTTCCTTTAATAAAATTGTATTCTTTAATATAAAAAGAGAGGTCGACCAAAAACAACTTGGCAGAGAACTGTCGAGGCCGAGATGCAATTAATGAACCAGAGCTGGGGCGTTGCATGAAGGATGGCCGCTGACCTAGAAAAAAGAGAGCAGTATGTTTCCTTGTTGCCTTACAAGACGCTTACCAGACGTGATGGCTACTGGCTGCTTTGACAGTCGGCGGTTAAGGACCAAAGAAGAAGAGGAAGATTGTATTATAGTTCGGTATATTATAGATTATAATTATAGTATATCACAGATATAATGATTAAGCTGACCGTGCCATTTGAAAACTCGTTCAAAAAAAGTGGTCAAGTATAATGATCTGGCCACAGACTTGAGACACGATGGGTTCACTGCAAGGGTCATTGCTGTTGAAGCGGCTGCAATAGGTCTCGTGCCTTCCTCAGAGTACGGCATGATCTACCAAAACTGTTGGGGTTGAGGGGACAGTCAAGAAACAGGGGCACTTAAGAGGCTCAGCGAAACTGCATTAGTGGCATCGTGCTGGCTGTGGAACAACCGCAACGGGCTATGGAACTCGGGACAGTAATTTGTTTTCAACATGGGATTACTTTCACAATTGCTGACAGAAAATAGGAGTGAATTTGAAAGCTGCAACCAAGGTGGAGTGGGTTCAATTATCTGCACTAAAAGACAGGGGCTGACCCAAGTGGACCCCGCCCCACTTAGTGCGTAAGGAGATTAAGGAGTCGAAACACTTGATCAACGGGGGGAGTCCTTCTGATGATCATATTGCCTCCTGTTGTATCGCTCTGTATAGACACTTCCTATCAGTCAGATATATCAGCACAGACAGTCAACCGTCATGCGTAAGATGAACAAATATATGTCAGTAGTGTCTAGAGAACCCCGTTGCTAGCGAAAGTCACACAATGGTATTTGTACAGAAACGGTAGAAATGGTCACTACAGCGTGGAGTGTATTTACACACATAACAGAATGTTAATGTTCACTAAAAAGAAAGATAATTCAGCAATTATTATCAGTCACCTGCAATAAAATGCAAAAAATGTTACTTATATACATGATATTAATTGGTATAATTACAAGGGCTAGTATTTTAATGACCTAACAACGGCTAGAAAATGACCTACAAAAATGTAATTGTGACCTTTAAAAACATAACAAAAATACCCTTTAACAAATACCAAAACACAAACATTACTTCAAAATACACCTTTCTCTTTTAGTTTCCATGCTCAAAACTAAAATTTGTTTGCAATATTGTAAGAAGAAAGTTAGCCGCAGAAAACAAAAGTAGAAGAATCTACTTTCTATTCTGGGGTTCCTTTAGGCGCAACGCAAATATTTCAGCCCAACGTCAACTTCAAAGCAATACCCACCGAGTTGTCCCTTCACCTTTCTCGCTGTGTCGCGATACACATTTTTTTTTACAAACAAAGCAAGTGGTACCAAATTTTGCTACGAAAAAGTAACACTTTTGAAATGTTTTGTAACTAGATGAGTCATGCAAAATATTTCATCATAAATTTAAACGTTCAAAATAAGATTAGTTGATACTTTGAGGCGCGAATAAACAATTGCGTGGATTGGTCGTTTGTCCAACAGCCCGGAAAAGCGGGGACAGAAAACCTACAATATAATCTTACACTTTTTGCAAGTCTAGTTCACTGTGAGAATCGCTTGCCAAGACGACAACCCAGACCTTGTCAGAGCCTAGAGTCAAGATTCTTATATCGGAACCGGACCATTGTTTTTGCAATTTTGTGGACTTCAGAGCCCAGAATAAACTCTACCATTTAACAAGGACACCGGGAATCTGAGAAATCTAAAACACGGAGTCAAAGTGTGAATTGAGTGTTAAAAAAACGACCCCTAAGAACACGTGTAAGAGGCCTATTCAGGGCCTTTAATCCTCTGAGCAAAAACATCCTTGGGCCAAAATTGCTTGGTGGTTCCAGTGAGGGGGTACTAATTTCTGGAACAAAGTGAGGGTAAAAGTGACCTGACGTAGAACTAGACACCATCATCAGAGGGTTTAGCAACACGGGACCAGCTTTGCAGTTACTCCCTGATCTTACTTGGAAACGTGCTGCGCCTTTAATCTAGACCAGAGACGCGAGAAAACTCCAGGGGACCTATCTGCACAGAACCCAAAAACCCAGCGGGAGCAGAAACTAGAATTTGCAGCTAAGACAAACTTAAAAGCTACTAAGTAACTTCTTACATAAAACTATCATTCCATCACAACAGTGATATTTTTTTCTGACAGGACTTCCCACTACAAGAAAAAGGATTGGCCCTAACGACAATTACTTGAACCGGAGAAAAAGAATGTACTTAACGAACCACTTGTAGAATCCCACAACATCTTGCTCCCTCCTTTCCACATGAAACTTGGACTAATGAAGGATTTTATAAAGGCCGTGAATCGAAATGGGGCAGGATTTTTATAACTTCGTGATAAATTCCCAAGACTTTAGTGAGGCCAAAATCAAGGAAGGTGAATTTGTCTGTCCACAGATACGTCAGCTCTTCCTAGATCAGCGTTTTGATGATATCCTCACAGGAGATGAAAAGTTAGCTTGGAATGCTTTCCAGCAAGTGGTCACAAACTTCAAAGGAAACAATAAGGCTGACAATTACCAGGGAGCTCGTAGAAACCCTCTTGCAGCTCTATGAGAGACTAGGGTGCAACATGTCTTTGAAGTTACACTTTTTACACTCTCATCTGGATTTCTTCCCTGCTAACTGCGGTTCTGTCAGTGACGAGCATGGGGAACGATTTCATCAGGACATTACTACACTAAAAAAAAAGTACCAAGGGAAATGGAACGCTGCAATGCTAGCAGACTACTGTTGGACCCTTGTGAGAGATGCTCCAGAAACTCATTACAAGCGACAGGTAAAAAGGCGTTGCTGTGATTCATTTCCGCTATGAGCATAATTATCATATGGTATGTATATGCAACAGAATGTTCAGACTTCAGAACAATCAGCCTGATGAGTCATGCAATTAAGATACTGCTCAAAATCATACAGGAAAGAATAAAAAGTAAAGTAGACAGCGAAATCCAAGAAGAACAGTTTGGTTTTAGACGGAACAGTGGAACAAGAGAGGCAATATTTTGCCTAAGAAGATTAGCAGAAAAATATACAGAGGTCCAAAAAAGTATGTATATGTGCTTCATTGACTATAAGAAGGCTTTTGACAGAATCCATCATGAGAAAATAATTGAATGCCTCAAAGACATAGGTATTGATGGAAAAGATATAAGAATACTCAGTAACCTTTATTGGGAGCAAACTGCCACAGTAAGATCGGGAAGGAATTATTCACCATACATAGACATAAAAAGAGGTGTCAGACAAGGTTGTGTGCTGTCCCCCTGCCTATTTAATTTATACACTGAAAAAATTTTCAAACAGATACAGGAAATACCAGGACTGAACATCAGTGGAAGATCAATAAACAACCTTAGATATGCAGATGATACCGTGTTGTTAGCTGAAAGCGAACAGGAGTTACAAGAACTAGTGAAGCAAGTGAACAATATAAGTCATGAATATGGACTCGACATTAATATTGAAAAAACTAAAACTATGATAATTAGCAAAACAGACGATAAACCCACATTAAAGATAAGCGTAAATGGGAAAATCCTGGAACAAGTCAAGAGCTACGTATATCTTGGTCATATAATAACAGAAGATGGCAGATGTGAAACAGAAATCAAGAAGAGAATAGGAATGGCCAAAGCTACATTCAACAACATGAAACATATACTGACATCCAAACAGTTATCTCATAAATTAAAAACTGAGAATCATAAAGTGTTATATATATTCTGCATTTCTGTATGGTGCAGAAACATGGACGATGAATAAGCATTTGGAAGAAAGAATTGAGGCTCTTGAAATGTGGATATATAGAAGAATGGGGCGTATCTCATGGAAAGAGATGAAAACAAATAAGGAGGTCCTAGAAAATCTAGGTATGAAAAGAGAACTAATGAGAGAGGTCAAAGTTCGGCAGCTAAAATACTTTGGCCACATAAAAAGGCATAACACCTTGCAGAAGACCATAACAGAAGGGAGAGTTGAAGGTAAACGTGCAAGGGGAAGACAGCGCTATAAGTGGGAAGATAACATCAAGAGATGGACGGGAAAGAGTCTATCAGAGTGTACCACCAAGACAAGAGACAGAAGACGTTGGAGATCCATTACAGCCAACCTCCGTTGTGGAGATGGCAACTGATGATGATGATGATGTATATGCAAATGTGTAAAATAATAGCAAATCTGGTGTTTTAAAGGCCATTTTCATTTTTAGCAGCCCAAACAACATAAAGGTACCTTGGTTTAATCTCAGATACACAAAAAAGTCAAAATTTGTTGTCCAGTGTAATTATTCATTTCTTTAAAACCTTGTTAAAACTTAAGTGATTATTAAATCTGTTATTTGTAAATATACAAATTTAACGTCAATTTAATCATTTTTGATGTACTGCATGTTTGTCTCAGTCAATTTACTAATTACACTCTAAACAGAGCTATAACATAATAAGAAGAATTCCACCGAGTAAATCAGGGTGGGGGCTTGAACGAGCTGAAATTAATAATTGCTTAATTCTTCTTAAAAGGCAGCGGATCAGATATAAATTAACAATTGCCCTGCTCAATGCAGCATTGGTCTTGACTTCTGAAATATCTTATGAAAACTCCCTTGAGATAGAAGCATCATTACTCTTCTATCTACAACTCTGCCAAGAGTAATCTGGTGCGAAGGTAGACACATTTGAAACTCCATATTAGATACTCTTGAGTTTTGGCCACTGTTGTACCACTACTGCAAAGCATGGGAGAAAATCTGTGACACAAGCAAAGCATTTAACTCTAGCTCACTAATCATTGTGAGTTAAGACTCTGCTAAGGCACTTTAGACCAGACATTGAGAAACTAATGTCACTTCATCCTGGGTATCATTCACATATAGATATTGCCAATATCAAAGTAGTTACTAAAACATGATATCTAAGATTCTTGTTAAAAGACAATGCGATTTTGAAAAGCTCGTATTGCTGGATCAATTTCGTGGATATTATTTCATTAAATAAACTGAGACTTTTTCAGGCCATAAATCGAGGATTCCTCAGCAAAAGAGAAGGTGATAAGAAGACGAAGATGGCTGTATACCGCTCCACCTATGTCCCAGTCTTGACATATGGATGCGAGTCGTGGGCAATGACTACAACCCACAAAAGCCAGATCCAAACCTCAGACACGAGGTATCTGAGGAAGGTGATAGATGTAACAAGACGAGACATGGTCCGCAACTAGACGATACGTGAAGGTCTAAAGACCCAACCCCTGCAGACCCAAGTAGAACAGTCCCAACTGAAATGGTCTGGCCATGTCTGCAGAATTAGAAAAGATCAGCTACCACGACAAGTATGAGAAACTAAGAGCCAGGGGATCCAGACCTCCAGGACGACCCAGAGTCCGCTGCAAGGACAAATTAGACAATCTTTGAAGGACCGAGAATGGAACCAGGCCGGGACCCCAAGATGCAGCAAACAGAGAATGCAGTCAGCGACCCGTAGCTTGACTGCTTGCGTCAGGGTCAGCAAACCTGAGCTGATCAAGACCCTACTCCACCTCCAAGTGGTCGTCCTGGAGACAGGTTGCGTTACTGCAGTCTGGCTGAGAGAGTAGGGATCGAAGAGGGAAGGCAATCCAGGTCCCAAAAAATGCCGTGCTGAAGTCGGATGTGTCAGCCGAAAGGCGCATATATCGAAGCTTTGCTGTAAACAGACACATCGCAACCAACGTCCTGTTAAGGACGAACGAGGAAGAAGAAGAACCAGGCCAGGAGGAACACAGCCGATAGAATAGTATGGCGCTCTCTCTCTCTCTCTCTCTCTCTCTCTCTCTCTCTCTCTCTCTCTCTCTTCCAAACCTCTCCACCTCACGGTAGAAGAGGAATGACTAAGTAAGTAAGTAAATAAACTGAAAAGTTTTAAAAGTATTTTGAGTAAATAAACAATTAATTGTTACGGTTTTGAACTTTATTTTCAGTATTTCTTTAGGAGATTAAGCTAACTGCTGTTCTGAAGAATGCTTTTTCATAAGATAAAGTAAGAGGCACTAGGGGATGAGTTTAGGGAACAAAGGGGACATTGGCTCAAAACAATCTTATTTAAAGTACTTGTAGTGATGTGCCCACAACTTTCCCGATTTATCAGCTCTAATGATTACGTTATGGGGGGGGGGGGGACTACGGCAATCCTTTCGCTAATTTGTCTTGACAATTCGGACATCTGACAATGCCTGCAATAAGCTGAACATAATTGACACTGAGGAACTGAATTTAGAAGACCAGTTTTTGGATACAGTATGTTTTTTTCCGATTACTTAAAGTAGAAATAGTTTTACTTCTAGCTCCACAGACACGGCGCCTAGCTTACCTGTAAGGTTGGCAATGACATAAGCAGAAATCATGCCCTTGATCCTGTCTGCCCAGCCACCACAGTAAGACATTCTACCAGTGTCACACCTGTAGATAAGGTATTTGCTAGCGTTAGCTCCGTGGTCAGAACCAATGACAGCTGCAATATCTGGTCTGGCGTGATACCAAAGCAGAAATCGTTGCCGATACTTTGAAATGTTTGGTATAAATGGTTCATTATCTTGACTATTCATCTTGTCGTCTTGTCCTATGAGAATCTCCTGGCGACATTTTGAGATATTATCGACATTACTGAAAGGCAGGTTTTTATATGTCCATGAGAAAATTTCTGACCGGGAGTACAGAAATAGATAACAGCTGAAAATAATCACCACGAATGTCACCCACGCAACCATAACATACATGGCACTGGATTTTGTCATTGTCACCTGAGCACTTTGAATTTGAAAAAAATATAGCCAGATACTGCAATGGGATGTTTAATACTATCAATCTTGACAACACCTCGTTCTAGAAAGCTTTCAACGTATGGCATTTCTCTAAGCGTCCAGCAGTTTTTATCGACAAAAACCTGGGTCGATACTTTTTTTACACTTTCAGTACATGCATATATTTTTCAGTGCAGTCATTGCAGATCTATAATAATAATAATGATAAATTCTTTAAGCACCAAACACGGCGCATAAGGCAGAAACCAGTGCTCTCCAGGTTGTACTTTGTGACGCCACTCCTCTTAGCTCTTGCACATTATTTAGGCCCAACGTTCTTCCTTCTCTTATTATTGTTCTTCTGAGTGTTTCTTTTGGTCTTCCTTTTTTTCCTCTTACCCTCGGGAACCCAAGTAAGTGCCTGCAATGGTATTCTGTTGTTTTGCATTCGTAGGACATGACCGATATATGACCATCGTCTTTTCCTTATATAGTTGGAGACATATTTCTGCCTAGAGTCTTCTCTTATTTGTCGATTAGTCTTGAATTCTTTCCAACTGATGTTCATGAGTTTTCTAAGACATTTGTTCTCGAATGTATTCAGCTTGTTCTCCAATGATTTTGTTATTTTCCAACTCTCACAGCCGTATGTTAACACTGAAATAACATTTGAATTAAACAGACGAAGCTTGGTATGTATATTCAATGATCGTAATTTCCAAATGTTAGATAATCTATTGAAGTCGCTGGCTGCCAAAGCAATTCTAGTAGACCTATACAGATTTATTAAAGGACTTATACGCGTCAAACTGATGATTAAATAGCAACATGGTAAAAATGCGAATGGGAAAATAGTTGTAATTGCAGAAGTAATTACAAGAGAAAGTAGAAGGGTTATTCCCTATTAGAACCTGCAAACATCACTGCTAGGAGACTCACACCATCCAGTTCTCTTCGTGTTCCAACAGTCAACCCTGTTCAGCTACTAAAAACTAGACCATAACGTCCTAGTATTCCCCACTGTCCATGTATCATAAATCATACTGTCACGTTTCTGACTAAACAATATGCCGATTTGATGTAGGTTTTTTGTTGTTGATGTTTTCATAACCCAATCTATTGCTAGTAAGAAAAGAAATGGAGACAAGAGGCATCCCTGCCTCACTCCCGTTCTAATCCTAAATGGTTCTGTAAGTTGTCCTTCATGAAGAATACTGCATGTCATGTCTTCAAAGGTCTAGTTAATTAAGTTAATGATCTTCATGGGAACTCCATAATGCCTCATCAATTTCCAGAGTGATCCTCTATCTACACTTTCAAATGACTTTTCGTAGTCCACAAATCCGATGTATAGCGGTGAATTTCATTCCAGACTTTGTTCAACTATTTCTCAGTGTGGCTATCTGGCCTTGCAGGGTCAACATCACTCAATAGAAATGGAATCCAGAGGAATCTGAATAAACAGCTTGATGATCTAGATTTTGCAGATGACTTGGCTCTTCTGTCCTATAACCGTAATCAGATGAAAGAGAAAATGAATATACTCGATGAGAGGTCACAACAAGTGGGCCTGAAAATACACAGTTAAAAGACAAAGATTATGAGAATAAATGCAAGAAATGATAACAAGAACTTGAAGAAACACCACTAAAAAGATGTAGAATCGTACACATATCTTGGCAGTAATATACACAAAGTTGGAAGGTCAGACCATGATATCAAAATAAGAATACAAAAAGCAAGAGGAGCTTTCATTGCATTGGGAAACATACGGAGAACAAGAGAAATTAACCCCAACACAAAAATAAGAATCTTCAACTCAAATATGAAGTCAGTCCTATTGTATGGCTCTGAGACATGGAGAACAACAAAAACAACAACCAAAAAGCTACAGACTTTTATAAACGGGTGCTTGCGTAGAATAGAAGGACTGAAATGGTATGACAAAGTCACAACTGTGGAATTGATACAAGAACCAGACAAGTGCCAGTGGAACAAGAGTTAGGAAGAAGACGATGGCGATGGATAGGACACACATCGAGGAAACCTGTTGATAGCATTACAAGGCATCCTTGTTCTGGAATCCCCGAGGAAAGAGAGGCAGAGGTAGACAAAAAAAGCACATGGAGAAGAGAGCTGGATACAGAGGTGAAAATGATGAGGAAAACATGGAAAGAACTTGAGCGAATGGCACGGGACAGGAGGACATGGCATGTGTTTGTTGAAGGCCTATGCTCCTTGGGGAGCTAAAGGGTATTGATTGATTGATTGAATATGCCGATATGGATTTTGTCACTACCTGCCTCTTCTGTATTATAACTGCAACCTCATGCAAAACAAAATGGGAATAACTGATGATGCGTACAGCCGTTGCATTTCAAGTAACACAGAAAAAGAGGTTATGAAAACAAGTGTGACAAACGATTGCACTGAGAGACATATCCATATGAATTTGGAATTATAAATATGCATGATAGCAGTGTAGAAAAAGTTGGAGGAACATATAATGATATGGAAATATTAATTTAAAAATATGAATCTTCAACACTTATGTCAAAGCAGTCGTACTTAAAGGCTCCGCGGCATGGATGTGATATGCAGGCACAGTGACAATGCCACGACAGAGAAGGAAACAAGGCTTCGGTTCTGTGGTATCCTCCGCCATGGCATCAGTGTGGCTGGGAATATGAAAAGGAGCACACCAGTTTGTGACAGGAGAGAGACCTTACGGAAACACTATGAGAGAAGCGGAGAAAGGAGCTATATATGGGATCATACAGCATGTTAAGCCAAAGTCTGCCCAGCTCGTGTCGATAGATGTTCAGTTCGTGGAATAAATTGAATAAAACTTCACGAAGTAACTCATAAAATTGTTATCATCCTTATAAAAGCCTTCATGTCTTCATTCAGGTTTTTAATCAAACAAGAAATGTAATCAGTATTTAAAAAATCTCGTTTTCAAATGAAAATGTGACATTCTGTTAATTCGCTCTTTCTCTTCTAATTTTTATTGATTATATAGTGTATCTTTTCAACTAAGGCAAATCAATATTTATCCAACGGTAACTATAATGTATATAGATTAAGTATTCCACGTACATTCAATCTCTTAGTTCAAAGATATTAACTACATAGAATAATCCGACGATCCTCTACCAATCAAAAATATTAGTTCTGCATGGCTTCATTATATATGCTGAAAAGTTTGGTAATACCGACATCTGGTTCAGAGAAATAGTTACGGCAACTTGATTAAAACATCTCTTACACGTGATATGGGGTGTTACTTTATTTTAGAACTCCTCTATGACTTAGTGTTCAGCTTCCTAGGATTCCGGGCTTTCCGTATTAATAACTATAGAGTTATCATTGTGTAGATCTGCAAGATGCTCAAACATGTTGTCCGGTCCTTTAGAGAGGAATTCTGATCTTATTTACTCTGGCTTGTCTGACTGTCTTCTTGACCAGTTGAATTTCACAGTGCCGTAAACGTTGTTGTTGTTTTGAAGAAGTGATGGGTGTAGAGCGGGCACTTAACAGCTGACCGTTATTGCCTCTTCTCGTTCTACCCTGTTCAACCTGAAAATTGGTTATAATTGGGGTATTTAGTGTCATTTTATTTACTAATTTTGTATTCAATTTAAATAACTATTGTCTTTTGCGTTGCTGATTTTTATTTATATTAGTATTTGTCCATTTTATTTTCTCTTTTGTATTGTTTATAGATAACTATTGTCCTTTACACTTGGTTTTAATTTGTATTAGTATTTGTTCTTTTTGAGTTGTTGCTTTTTTTGTTTTGTTTTTTTAAACCTCGTTGTCTTTCCTTGTCCCATGAGCAGTTAGTAAGTTTTTTTTCTGTTTTTTTTTTTAAATTATTTGCTAGTTCTTGCTGCTTAATCTCTATGAAGTACTAAAATTATATGTTTTCCTTTGTTTTATGTATATATCTTTTAAGTATTGATTGGGCATCTCCTGGGGCATCTATACTTAAAACCTTATCACCTGTCATGTCTACATTGGGATTTCTATAGCAAGTTTTTAATTCAAGCCTTTGTTGTTCGTACTTTTTACAGTGGATCAGGTAGTGGTCTATGTCATTCTCTTCCTGACATTCTTGGCAGTGTGGTTCCTCTATCATAAAGTATGCTGCACCGAGACGGAGACGCCACAGTTTTTTTGTTCGCTGGTATCTATATTTCTTCTCTGACCTGGCACGTCCTTGATGGTTTTTTCAGCAGTTTGAATGCTTGTCTGCCTTTTTTACTGTTCTTCCATGTTGTCTTCCATTCCTCGTTTATAGTTATCTTCACTTGGCTCTTGATCTCCGACCTTCCCAGTCCTGCTCTTATATTGTTTTTACTTATTATACCATTCTTGGCGTTCTGGTCTGCCAACTCGTTACCAGCTATACCTATGTGTGCTGGAACCCACACTAGCGTCACACTACATCCTCTGTTCCCTAGTGATGTATTAATTGCTAGAATTTCTTCCTTTATGTCTGGCCGGCTACATTTACCTGGGTGTTTTAGTGCTTGTAGTGATGATAGTGAGTCTGTAATTATCGTAACAGCTTCTGGTGGGTTATCTTCGATTATTTCTAAACTTTTTATAATTGCTACCATCTCTGCGGTAAAAATCGAAGAGGAAATACAAGTACCAGCAGAATGGAAGGAAGGTTATCTGGTCAAGTTGCCTAAGAAGGGAAATTTACAAGAGTGCACAAATTGTAGAGGAATAAAATAACTATCAGTACCAGAAAAAGTATTAAACAGAATCATCCCTGAGAGATTAAAAGAGTCCATAGACAAGCAACTGAGAGATGAACAAGCAGGTGTTCGACAAAACAGATCCTGTACAGACCAGATAGCCACATTGAGAATAACAATTTTTTGATCAAAGTCTGGAATGGAATTCACCGCTATACATCGGATTCGTGGACTATGAAAAGGCATTTGACAGTGTAGACAGAAACACTTTAGAAATTGATGAGGCATTATGGAGTTCCCATGAAGATCATTAACTTAATTAGGAAGACCTATGAAGACATGACATGCAGAGTTCTTCATGAAGGTCACCTTACACAACCGTTTAGGATAAGAACGGGAGAGAGACAGGGATGCCTCTTGTCTCCACTTCTTTTCTTACTAGCAATAGATTGGGTTATGAAAACATCGACATCACACAACAGAAATATAATCCAGTGGAATCTGTCTAAACAGCTTGATGATCTGGATTTTACAGATGATTTGGCTCTTCTGTCCCATAACCGTAATCAGATGAAAGAGAAAATGAAAATTCTCGATGAGAGGTCACAACAAGTGACCAGATCCAAACACAACCAAACAAAGAACTGAGAGTAACAAACACAATAATCAAACAACGTACTGAGAGTTAACAAGCACATCTACATGTACATAATCTGAACCTTCTCAAATTTTCTCTCTCCACTCCGAAGAGACCTTCATCTACTCCATGGCTCGTGCGGGATACGGTTGTTTTCAATATTTTGATGAAGTGGATAGAACACAACCATAATCAGATGAAACAGAAAATGAAAATTCTCGATGAGAGGTCACAACAAGTGGGCCTGAAAACACAACTAAAGGATGTAGAATCGTACACATATCTTTGTAGTAATACAGACAAAATTGGTGGGTCAGACAATGATATCAAAATAAGAATACAAAAAGCGAGAGGAGATTTCACTGAATTGGGAAACACATGGAGAAAAAGAAAAATCAAGTCCAACACGAAAGTAAGAATCTTTAACTCAAATGTGAAGTCAGTCCTATAGTATGGCTCTGGGACATGGAGAGCAACAAAAACAACAACCAAAAACCTACAGACTTTTATAAACGGGTGCTTGCGTAGAATAGAAGGACTGAAAGGGTATGACAAAGTCACAAATGTGGAATTGATGACAAGAACCAGACAAGTGCCAGTGGAACAAAAGTTGAGAAGAAGACGCTGGCGATGGATACGACACACATTGAGGAAGCTTGTTGATAGCATTACAAGGCTGTCCTGAAATCCACAGAGAAAGAAAGGCAGATGTAGACCAAAAAACGCACGGAGAAGAGAGCTGGATACAGAGGTGAAAATGATGAGGAAAACATGGAAAAAAACTTGAGCAGATGGCACAGGACAGAAAGACTTGGCAGGCGTTTGTTGAAAGCCCACGCTTATCGGGGAGCTAAAGGGATAGATTGATTGATTCCCCCCCCCCCCCCCCCCCCGCTTCTCACGGAAAATCCCTGCGTGACATCCGCAACAAAAAAGTATGGTTTTCAAGTCACCTCTGCATATAAGGTATGTCAACTTCCGTCAATCACGTTTACACTCACGACTTCATAATCTATCTCAAGTAATCTCTTCTAGGATGGATAATTATCTTTTGTCAAGTCTGTGCGGAAAGGATTATGACATTACCCGGACCAGCAACAATCAACAAACTGGTCAGACAAAACTATTATTAGGGATAATGTAGCGAAGTGTATCTGTATGACAACACGCTCAAAAATTCCCCGCTCAAAAACTAGTTAACGTATTTTTAAATCTAAAAATAACTACAATATTTGAAATTAGTCTGAGGGGCTAGTCAAACTTACCGCCAACAATTTATCTAGTGGATTTGAAATTTTTCTAAGAAAAAAAGTTAAAAAGTTACCACCCACCCTAAAAATTATCTAAGACCATAGTACAAATTTAACAACCAATCAAATCGTTTCCCTTTCTTGTAGTGTTAAGAAAATTTTGGTTGATGTGGAAATATGCCTATTTTGTGTTTTTGACCGAACGAAGATATTTTATTTCTTAATAACTAAAGATAATTAAAATGAAAGGGGTATCTCGAATTATAGAGCTGATTTTGTTTAATACATAAACATAAGATTCCCTCATAATAAAATTATATTAACTTAGACAAATTTAATTTAGTAATATTTTCACATCAGGGTCAGGCCCAATTTAATTACTTAAAAATTACCCATATTGAAATGCAAAGGAATAAATAGGGGAAAACTATATAGAACGAAAGAGATTAATTGGCCGTTCAATTATCACTTTTGATAATTGAAATCGGTCCTCAAATAACGTTAAAATAAAATATTCAAATTTGGTCAGATTAGACAAACACGCTTAGGAACCCCAATATTTTCAAGTCTCAAAAAGTTAACTTTTGGTTTTTGACTTTGCTCTGATTGGTCGGGTGGGTAATGCTATAAATAGTATCAACTTCTTGAGGTTTTCCGCCATTTGAATCATAAACACCACGCCGAGCTGACGTATTCTAAAAGACTGTATGACCAAGCCTTTGCCGTCTGCATTGTGAAAGCAGTAATAAGAACCCATTTACATCAAGTCAGCTTGTGTGTGTGTGAAATTATTTGCCTGAGGGTTAGAGAGATAATTTTATTTGTATAATTTGTTAAATATTTGACCTGTAAATGAAAAGGCATATATGTTCCATATTCATTCGAAAGTGGATACTGCCGGCGGGATGTGTTGTATCACGATGACCTAAGTAGGAATGTGCAGGCTTGTTCGAATTGAAAATTTGTCTAATGTTTGAAAATATGGCACAATTACGACTAGTAATTGTTATTAGTGGTTTAATTTAGTATTTCTTCTAGAGTGACACACTGTTCATAGATCATGTAATAAATATATAGGGAAGGTCAGAATGAAGTAATCAAGAGGTCACATGTTGTATTGTACTTGCCATGCTTATGGTATGGAAGCCAAACATGGACGAGAGACCTAAACATTGAATCAACACAAGAGAAAGAATTATTTCATGAAACTGATGATAGACAACAGAATTCAAGGTCTTGTGCAACTTGTTAGCACACATCTCTGAACATGGTGAGTTTTAATATTGTTAGGGGTGAATTGATTGAGGCAGATATATACATGGAATGGGTTGTCTTTCTATTCCAGGCCGTATTACGAATTTACATCGGGGCTGCATGCTAGTGAGAAGAGGGGCGTGTGGAAGTTAAGTGCTTCTCAGACACTTGAAGCTAGAACCATCGTCTCAGCCAGGAGTCACAAAGTTGGTGATCCTGACTAGTATTACAAGAACAGCAGCGGCATCAGTAAAGATAAGTCCTTTAAAAAAAGGCAAATGGTGGTTCATCCAAAACTGGTTCATCCAAGTAAACTTATAAAAAAACATACTATGTAATGATGACAGTAGCAGACCTTACATTGTAGGAATATTAAAAAGTAGTAATATTTTGATCAAGAACTGTGTGTGTAGACACTCCAGTGACCCTTTACAGAAACGAACAGTTTTTTTTTTTCATAATATTTATTTGATTCTGTAATAAACATTTTCTTGATTTTGAAAGTCCTGACCAAAAGATTTATGTTCAGGACCATTAAATTGTACATATAAATTGTAAACAGTCTTTCTTTAATAATTTCATTAAAGTTGAAGTTCTGTTTGAAATTAATCATTAATTATAATAAATACATTCCCCTAGATCCGTAGCTAAATCAATTTGGGATCAGAAGAAGTAGCAGCAGGGATTCAAACATCATCATCATCATTTTCTCTGGGAACTTGCATAGCTTGACCCCACCTTGATTGTCCATACACCCTTGCTCTTTTCAGAGAAGGGGATATTACTTATAAGACCAGTCTCTTATCTGGCACTATCCTAGTATCCTCTGATACACCTATGTGTCCAGGATAATAATAATAATAAATTCTTTAAGCACCAAACACGGCGCATAAGGCAGAAACCAGTGCTCTCCAGGTTGTTCGTTTTGACGCCACTCCTCTTAGCTCTTGCACATTATTTAGGCCCAACGTTCTTCCTTCTCTTATTATTGTTCTTCTGAGTGTTTCTTTTGGTCTTCCTTTTTTCCGCTTACCCTCAGGAACCCAAGTGAGCGCCTGTAGTGGTATTCTGTTGTTTTGCATTCGTAGGACATGACCGATATATGACCATCGTCTTTTCCTTATATAGTCGGAGAGTATATTCAATGATCGTAATTTCTAAATGTTAGATAATCTATTGAAGGCGCTAGCTGCCAAAGCAATTCTAGTATGGATTTCTCTTGTTGTATCACCATCCTGAGTCATTTTACTGCCTAAATAATTGAAACTTTCAACTTTCTGTAGTTTTTCCCCCGTTCAAGATGATATCAAAGGTCTCGTTAGAAAAGTTCATAGCTTTAGTTTTAGAGGCATTTATTTGGAGACCTATTTTAACCGAGAGATGACACAAATTATTTACTGCTTCTTGGGATTGTCTGGGTGTTGAACTTAAGAATGCTAAATCATCTGCGAAATCCAGGTCCCCCAGGAATTTTCCATTTGTCCATTTTATACCTAATTGTTCATTGTGGGTATAGTTTCTCATAACCCAATCAATAGCTATTCCAAAAAGTAGTGGTGACTTAATACAGCCTTGTTTCACCCCTGTTTCTACTGTAAACCATTCTGTATTCCCTTTATTTGTTCTAACACAACATCTTGCATTGTCATATAGCGCTTTGATTATATTCACATATTTTGTTGGAAAACCATAGATTGTAAGTATCTTCCACAATGATGGGCGGTGTAGACTATCAAAGGCTTTTTGAAAATCGACTAAGGTGATAATAAGTGGCGATTGCATTTCCACTGATTCTTCTATAATTGTTCTTAGTGTGAATATTTGATCAATACATGATCGTCCAGGATAGCCTATACTCTTATTAACATCAAAACCTCTTATCACATATAGGTGTCCTGTCCGGGATTCTTCCATCATACCCTGGGGCTCTCACTGTAAGGAATAATAAATATAACAAAATTAAAAAACTTGTGGTGAATTGAATGAGCTGTCATTGGCTATAGTTAAGTTAGTTAGTTAGTAATTGCTAATTGATAATATAAGTGTTAATAATTTGTGTAAGATTAAAAGAAAATGGCAGACTTGGCAAAATTTAGATCTGCTACAGTGCAGATGGCAAAAGAACTTGGCATGAGTGTGGATGCTCTGATTCAGTATGTTACTACTGAATGTGATAAATTTATAGATAGGGAAGATAGGAGGTTAGGAACAGAGAGCAGATTACAATTAGAGGCAGATAAAGAAGCCAAGAGATTACAATTAGAAGCAGATAGGGAGGCTAGGAAATTAGAATCTGATAGGGAGGCTAGGAAATTAGAATCTGATAGGGAGGCTGAAACTAAAAGATTACAGTTAGAGGCTGAAACTAAAAGGTTACAGTTGGAGGCTGAAAAAGAGGCTAGGCAGATGGAGGCTGAGGCAAAGAGATTGCAGGTGGAAGCAGAGGAAAGAAGACAGGTTGCGGAAAGGGAGGCAGAGGAAAATCGTTTGCAAAAGGAACATGAGTTGAGGATGAAAGAAATGGAACTTCAAGGACATGTTACAGATAATGGAAGCAGCCCAATTACCCCTGACACTAGTGTAAGTCACGGGGCCTCAAATTCAGCCATGAACTTCCACTTAGACCTATTTGTAGAAAAAGAAGATGACATTGAATCATTTTTAAATAGATATGAGAGACTAGCTACTAACTGTAGTCTAGAGAAAGAAAAGTGGAGTTTAAAACTATCACAAGGGTTGAGGGGAACTTCGTATGAAGTTTTCTCTAAATTAAGCAGAGAAGATCAAGAAAACTATGACCTCCTAAAACAAGCATTGTTAGTTAGGTATGAAAAGAATGCTGAATTTTATAGAAAGAAATTTAGAACTACTAAGCTGCTGGCTGGAGAGACTTACCACCAGTTCTCTGCGAGACTAGAAACCTACTTGGAGAAATGGACTGCTCTGGGGAAAACCCAAGACCTGAAAGAAATGGTCATGATGGAGCAGTTAAGAGAGTCCATGGCTCCAGACTTGAGAAAATTTCTCATGGAACAAGGTGCAGAGAGGCTGGGGGAGATTCTCAATGTTGCTGAGAGATATCAGTCAGCACAGAAAGAAGTAGCTGGTATTAGAAAGAAACAAACTGATAGTAATAAAACCACACCAGACCAGGATCATTATAATAATAGGGATCAACCATCTAGATTTAAACAAAGTTATGATAGGTCTAGATTTTATCCTAGAGATAGAAACCCTCAGGTAAATGAAAAGAAATCCTACAGACCAGAAGGAAAATGGTGTAAAATATGTAGGATGAACAACCATAATACAATTGAATGTGGTAGGTAAGTTCCTCCATATCACGCTGCATGCATGATAACAGTGGATAAGGGAAGGAAGGACCTGACAGGCAGTCAGACAAACCTCCATCATCCCCCCATCTGTGAAGAAGTAGTATGTAATGGTACTAAAGTCAAGTGCCTTTACGATTCAAATTTGGAATTTGACTCAGTTGTGAGTGCAACCCTGGTGCACCCCGACCAGTATACCACAGATAAAGTGGAGATACAAGGGGCATTAAAAGGAACAGCCACCATGACACTTCCCGTAGCCCATATCAATGTTAAAACTAGGTACGTGGAAGGAGTGATTAGAGCAGCAGTGTGTGACGAACCTAATTACCCGCTGGTGTTAGGAAAGAGATATGTGTTTCTAGGGAGCCCTATAAAACCTGTGATCATGGCCACGCTCCAGGTCAGGTCAACCCCTAGTAAGGAGGAGGAACCACCACTAAATATTCATCCTAAACAGATGAGAAAGGCCCAAGCAAAAGATAAAACATTAAAACCTTGCCAATGGTACATTCACATGTTGGAAAAAAATTAATACTCAGGAACGATCAAGCATTGTGGCAGGATAAGGTAGATATCGTGGATAGGAAAACCCCTTTTCACAAACAGTCTTCCAATAAACCAGTTAGAATGGCAACTCTTCGGATAGCACCGAGTGAAATTACAGACCAGTCCACCCCGGCCCAAATTGGATCAGAATTCCAAGAACTGGCTAAAAATAGAGTGGTTAGTCCGCCACATTTGAAAACGAAACTGAGGGATTCCCCTAGAAAAGTTGGGAGCGGGCGTTTGGCCAATTGGCCTAATGTCAAGTTCACCTCAACATACGGCTATTAACTTAGCATTATAAGGGTACCGGTGACAGTGGTAGTTGACCGGACATACACAGTCCAGTGGAAGTATTGTACGGACATGGACTGCGAACACATATTACATAGAAAAGCGGACGGGAGAATTGATTTCCTGAGGCAGGAAAAATCATTTCCCCATATATGATATTATTTTTCGCCAGTGGCGGTAGGCTGAGAGAACACTTGGTGAAAATGGACTCTACCTGAATTGCAGGAAATTGAAAGAGCCATTAGCGCATAATAAAGGGTTTTTCCAGATTCCGTCAAGCTTGAGCGCAGACCAATTGTTGGCTTTGATCACATCGGAGGAGCACATTGAATTCATATGTGTTGCTGCTAAAAACTTGTCGCAACTTATTCGGAACCATGCATTCTGACTATAGTTAATTTTTAATGCATGAGAAGGAACTCATGGAATTGTTGTCACTTTTATTTCTACAGTCGTCTAATTTTGATAGCTATCATCAAGAAGTTGTCTTATCTTGATAGCTAGGGTTGCCGATAGTTGTGTGAACGATTTTTGAGTCATGTCCATTTATGGAGCGCTCAGATCGCCAGTTCTTTGAAAACAGTTGGCAATCGCAATGTTTCAAGATTCATTTCCTTTTAAGGTAAAAGGTCTTTAGTCGAACATCGTAGAACATTCTTCGTTTCGTAAATTTGGCTGAGTTGTATTCGATTCGCGTGTTCTGCGCATGTCTCTTTTTGTGGCGTTGTTTAAACAATTTCCGCCCAGGTTAGTCTGAGCAGAGAAGCGGATAAGGCGAGACGTAGCTATGTGCTAGTCTTCGCTTAGATTATTCAGGAAGGAGTTCTCATGATTGTTGTTCCTTTTTTTGAGATGATATATATCTCCATGTTATTCCTAATGCCTGGAGGCATATGTGAATTTGTGTATTTATTCCTGATGAACAGGTAAATGAATCCTTTTTTGCTAAGTGACTTTATCGCCATCTTGTGATGTTGACTTTCGCTTAGCCTGCCTTATTATCAAGTCTGTATTATGACGAGTTTGCTCAGCTCACGATCCACTTGTATTGCCACGCATCGATTGATGCCTGTCCTACGGACTACTTGCTTCCTGAACTTTGTTGATGGATCTAGGTTTGATACCTTTGCTGTATAAGGAACATAGAGAACGATAATGTGGCGCTCAAAAGACATGCCTGTCTTGTTGAGGTCAAATCGAGGAGACCATATTTAATCTCCTAGCTGATGTCTACTAGCTCTTATGGAAAGGGGAAGTTTACTACCTGACTACATGAACAGCGGTTTACGATATCCTGAAAAGGCACATAATGTACATTATTATTATGCTGTTTGCTGTGCCTGTTGAATCGACTACTTCGATGATACAATGACTGTTGTACTATCCCTGTGATGTTTTTCTACATAACGATGTCCATGCATTTTGTCATTGTGGCGTACAATATATATTGCAAAAAAACCCATCACTGCTGTTTAAAGCTTGATTGACTTCATACGTCGTGATTTGGTGTGACGTTCCTGTTGGAACTGTACCTGTATGACTGTGCAACTATTTTACACATGTACACCAGTCCTAAGTCTACACCATACTTTAAGTGCCAGCACTACCTGCCCTTGGCAACAGAAGTTATATACTTACATCACACTTAAACCAGACTACAGACACCAAGTTACTACGCCTCATCATCCCTGGTGTCTGAGGGTGGCACACTACTCTGCAAAGGCCAGTATCATAGTACCTTTGGGAAGCAGATGAATTACAACATCCTCAACGTGGTGTGGCACATGTGACTTCATCCACAGAACATTTATACACATATAATATAATATTACACTAAAGAGATACGCAACAAGAGCCACGCAACATTTGGTGGCCATAAGCTGCTTTGTTCTGGTACCAGCATACTCGGGGTCCCTTACCCACTTCATTCAACAAGAATTCAACAAACTGCATTGTTCCAGAAATCAACATACAGCGATTTTTCAAGACATCTACATACAGAATTATGGCAGTACCTGGCGTTGAATCATACATTGCCAGTTGAAACGTGTTGCTGTCGTTTGTGAAGGTCAAGTGCCGATTGAATAAGAAGGCCAAGTACCGATTCAAGCAATTTACGATTGAATAAGAAGGTCAAGTGCCGTTAGTTACACTACCTGTACTGTTTAGAAGCTCAAGTACCATCGTCATGGCAGTTGAAGCAGTCCAGATGTACCATCATCGTTGGATCTTCATTCCTTAGGACGCTGATTGTCATCTGTTTTTTTTTCTGCTGTGGCTGACGTTGGATACCAATAAGTTAAGTGGCCTGTTTGTTTGTGAACTGTGCCCTTAATACTTCTACTGAGTCTTCTGTGTTTCATCTCATTCTTTTGTTTACATGTTATATGTTTATATGTTATTTGTATATTTATATTTATAGGTTTATGTTTCTGCGGGTTTTTCGGTTGGGCGGAGTCTCCCTTAGATCATACCACGTGATAGAGGTCGTCTATCGTGAGCGTTTCCTGTAGGGTGTGCAAATTTCCGATACTGGAATTTGCAAAGCGACTTCTGTTGCTATTTTTTGTTAGTTGTGACGATATGGTCAGTGTTGTTTTCGGGATTTTCTTCACATTCTTTAGTTTGTTTTGATTTGTTTGTATTTGTAAGCCTCCTCTTTACTATAGTTTAGTTTCATACAACATTTTTGTTTATACACTGTGGTGTCATGTGTATTGTGTAATATCCTCGTAGATATCATCACATTTTTTGTGATATTTCTTTAATTTTCGCTTTATTTTTTGTTGATTTCTACGTATGTTTTCGTATTGTTGCTAAATCTTTATTATTGTTTACATTGTATTGTTTACATTTTATTGTTTACAGTGTAAAATTTACATTGTTATTGTTTACATTGTGATAGTGTTTATATAGTCATTGGTTAGACTTATAGTAGTTAATTCACATTTAATAGTGGGTTATGCTTATGCATTACTACTACACTTATGATTAATGAATGATGAATAGTATTGTGCACTATTGAATGGGAAGTGCACCTATGATCAAGAGTTGATTGATGATATTTCAAAAAAGTCTATACACAAGTTCTTTGATATAAGACTTGTTTCCTACAGAGATTGGGATAATAATATAGTGTTGTGAGTAAACCAGTGCTTCATTTAAGACTTGTTATAATTAAGTTTGAAATAAGATAATTAATTATTTCAGGTTGTGGACTCATATTATTACTCATCATGGCTACATTTGAGCACTTTATTGAGCAGGGTAAATTGCTTGGGAAGACTGGTGATAAGTTAGAAGAATTTGCATATGCTCAATATGATAAAGCAATGGAAGCTGAACAAAAGAAACTGCAGATGCAGGTGGAAATTAAAAGATTAGAAAAACAAGCTGAGGCTGAAGAAAAAAAGTTACAAAGAGAAGCAGAAGCAAAAGCTGAAGAGAAAAGACTTGAGGCTGAAAATAAAAGACTTGAAATAGAGGCTGAAAATAAAAGACTTGAAAAAGAGGCTGAAAATAAAAGACTTGAAATAGAGGCTGAAAATAAAAGACTTGAAAGAGAGTCTGAAGAGAGAAAAGCAAAAATGGAGCATGAGAAAAAAATCTTAGCTTTGGAAGTTGAGAAATTAAAAGGTGATGAACATGGGTAATGCTAATGATGCAAATAAGGTCTAAGATAAGGCTAATGCAAGCACTTTCAAGCTTTATTTACTACCATGCGATTCTTCCATCGCCGATATTACATTCTGTATGGACAGATTTGAAACTTCATCTAAACTACATAACATAGATAAATCATTGCAGGTTTATCATTTGTCCAAAATACTTAGAGGTG
>JAMPIV010012492.1:0-74980 GCA_024509875.1 Oreohelix idahoensis
TAACGCCGATAGGTCTCCCCTAAGATCCCTCGGTCTGTATCTTTGATCTCGTGCTTTATCCTACATGAGTCACGGTGGAATGCGTTCGGCAAACGGAAAGTTACAACAAATGTTTCAGGGGTTCTAAATGTTATGAAAGCTAAGGGTC
Source organism: Oreohelix idahoensis (assembly GCA_024509875.1). Classification (NCBI taxonomy): domain Eukaryota; kingdom Metazoa; phylum Mollusca; class Gastropoda; order Stylommatophora; family Oreohelicidae; genus Oreohelix; species Oreohelix idahoensis. Next base: position 149 of record JAMPIV010012492.1, read on the forward strand.
CCTTAAATATCCCTCAATATCAGGTAAATTCAATTGTCTAAACTAGCGTACGTCACACCCAAATACATCTTATTTTTAAATAGTATAAAAAGCTATTGTTTGGCATAAGACAACAACGTAATTAAAAAATATATTCACATAATTTGGAGAAATAAGATGGTTTAGGATGAGGAGGACAGCATTAACTGGCGTGGAATAATGGTACATTTGAAATTTTCCTTCTGTTAATGTTAATTTAATTTAAGTAATCCCCTTTTCCCAATAATAAAGAAAATAAAAGAAATTAACAGGATCAAAGAACAAAGAAAAAAACAAAACAATGATAGATTTAATGTATTAACCAAAAAAATTAAATATCGACGTCATCCACTGCGTTCAAATAAAGATTGGTTTAACATTTTCTATAGACTTATTTTATTATTCGAATGATATTCATGGACGGAACACATGGTACAAATATGTATGTTGTTATAATTGATTATATGTAGATATAATTCATTCTATTTCTTTGTTCGCTGCTTGATTGGAGGTATAGAGCAACCACTCGAAGCGGGCCCCACTTACAGGAAAGGCTCACAACATCATAGACATTTTGATGACTTATAGCCTACTTCGGGTTGCTGTGTGCAAATCTCCGACTGAGGACCTTCCTGGAAAGTAGCCCAGTTGTCATAGCGACTAATCTTGCGTACTATTTAGCCATCTTTACGTCTTGCCCCATAGGTGCACATTAAAATGTCCTTGGCTTACTCTAACTTCTTCAGAGAAATTTACCAGGGTAAGTACATGGGGAACACGGGGACAACTAAAAATGAATATTTTGAGTGCAGTTAATATATGGCCCGCTATTCTATATTTTTACCCATCAGCCTTTAACTCATCAAAGTATCATAAGCGATATATACTCCCTAAAACATTTTTTTAACATATATTATCTCACTTTCGTTTATGGATCCTGTTTTTTTTTTTGTTCCTTGTATGATGGTAGACTCCATATTCGGTTCTGGAACAAATTTAACAAGGTGTACCCGCCAACAATTCCTTTGGAGGCAATGTCTGTCGGTCCAGGGCAAACATATCCACCGACAATGGGAGAAATACTTACAACTGATTAGCGTTGAAATCAACATCCAATATAGATCGTTGTCTTAATTGATAAACTTCAAGTTGTGCTACCCGTGGTTTTTAGTGCTGATATCGAAGAGCAACAGCGCTCTTGGAGTGACACAAAGTTCATATAGTTCAAGGGACTGAGCACCACACAAGATAGCGCCGTTTAAGGTACCTCTCTGATAGTAGTGCACCCCGCACCCCCTCCGCCCCCCCCCCTCAGCAAGAAACCATTAGAGCACGAACAAATAATATAGTTCGTGACGTGTCACAGAGTAAACAAACCAAACAACCTGGGTAGCAGCGGACTTTGCTAATCCGTGCTAGAACAATGGACAAGGTCGTCACCGGTGTCCGGTAAGTAAAAAACAACATGTGTCAGATGAACACTGCTCTTTGATGTGGCTCTGTTTATCTAAAGCCCAGATGGCTTTTGCTCTTTTAAGCCAAGGTGCTAGTAGAAAATAAGACTTTGCAGATGTGGCTATCAAAAGTTTCTAGATGTTACCAGAACATTGAGAGTGACCACCTTTGTCGACAAGTGGCTTTGTTGTTGAAAGTGGGTATCGCATTCTTTGAACCAACATTTGGTTCGACGGTTGGACGGTAGTAAATTGAATAGAGAGAAATGATTTGATATCTGATGCTATAATGAATCTAAAGATATGAATGCGTGAAATGAAACTACACATATTTTAAAGGTAACTGCATTACTACACATTGTGTTCTGTGTTGATGAATTAAATAATATATCTTAGATACACAGACGACACAGTGCCAACTATAGCTGACAACGCTAATAGATTAATGAAAGAAACAACAAATGTGTCGAATAAATAAATGAATAATTATCTTTCTTTTCTACTTAAAAACGTAAAGAAGGTATCAAGGCAGATAATGCCGTAAGCGAGTGAAGTGTTATAGCCGTCACTATACTAGGTAGACTTGTATCATATGGGGGGTTTCTCGGCTGCCTTTTCCTTCCCTAATTTTAGAGCAGAGTCCGGTAACCATTTACAGCTGGTTATAATGGAGCGTGCGTGGTGCTACCAGGTTTGGATCCCTGGACCCAGTACATATTCCTGCGAGAGGAAAGCGTTCTAATCACTTTGACAAAATAAAGCTTCTTTCCTACATGGTCAAGAAATTATGAATCAAACACCATATTCCCAATATGGCGTGTAACGGGATCCTTTGCCCACCATTTATTTCCTACGTAAGAAGCCTTAAACCGTCGTTACAGTTACCTCCCATACAGGAAGCTTGCACCAAAGTTAAACCATCGTTACAGTTACCTCCCATACAGGAAGCTTGCACCAAAGTTAAACCATCGTTACAGTTACCTCTTATACAGAAAGCTTGCACCAAAGTTAAACAATCGTTACAGTGACCTCCCAGGCAGGAAGCTTGCACCAAAGTTAAACCATCGTTACAGTGACCTCCCAGGCAGGAAGATTGAACCAAAGTTAAACCATCGTTACAGTGACCTCCCAGGCAGGAAGCTTGCACCAAAGTTAAACCATCGTTACAGTGACCTCCCATGCAGGAAGCTTGCACCAAAGTTAAACCATCGTTACAGTGACCTCCCAGGCAGGAAGCTTGTACCAAAGTTAAACCATCGTTACAGTTACCCCCCTTACAGGAAGCTTGCACCAAAGTTAAACCATCGTTACAGTTACCCCCCATACAGGAAGCTTGCACCAAAGCACGTCATTTACGTGTCAGTAGAGGTTTCTCCAGCACTTTGTTTTATATAATGAGGTTGACACGTAAACAAAAATGTGTTACCGGGTTTGACGTCGTGCCGGATGAAATCAGTGGTCCTATTCTAGCTTAGTCTTCACAGGGCGCCCCCTCCTCCCGCCCTCGAAGTCACACAATGTGTATGAAAATAGATGATACATTTCAACGGAGAAAAGCAAAAACTGTAACTATAAGGAAACAAGCAATAAACAAAAGCAAAAACTGTAACTATAAGGAAACAAGCAATAAACAAAAGCAAAAACTGTAACTATAAGGAAACAAGCAATAAACAAAAGCAAAAACTGTAACTATAAGGAAACAAGCAATAAACAAAAGCAAAAACTGTAACTATAAGGAAACTAGCAATAAACAAAAGTAAAAACTGTTACTATATTGAAACCAGCAATAAACAAAAGCAAAAACTGTTACCATAAGGAAACCAGCAATAAAGAAAAGCAAAAACTGTTACTATAAGGAAACCAGCAACAAACAAAAGCAAAAACTGAAATGCACTGGAATAAATGAACACTATCTTTTATATTTGACACGTCAAGAGGGAGATCTTCTTCTTCCTTCTTCCTCGTTCGCCCTGAAAAGGACGGTGGTTGCATTGTGTCTGTTTACGCCGTAGCTGTGATATCTGCACCTTTCGGTCGACACATCCGACTTCAGCACGGCATTTTTTAGGGACCGGGTTTGCCTTCCCATTGCGATCCGTACTCGCTCAGCCAGACTGCACTGCTGCAGACTGTTTCCAGGACCACCACGTGGAGGTGGAGTACGGTCTTAGTCAGCTCTGGTTCGCTGACTCTGATGCAAGCAGTCAAGCTATGGGTCGCTGACTGCATTCACTATTGCTGCATCTTTGGGTACCAAGAGGGAGATAAAGTTACAGAAACTGAAATATAAAAGTTTAACTACTGTTGAAAGGGATTCACTTTCGGAAAGAAGAATAAAATAAATAAGAATAATTAATCTAGTGTGTACGTATCATTATTTTATGAAGTGAAATCATAAGCTCAGAAGATATACATATAACAGATAGTACGGATATACAGAAATAAGGACGTGTTTCATAATAGAAAATGAACGTTGTTGCCAAGTCGGATGTACACTTCAAAAAAAAAAAAAAAAAAAGGTATAGTTAGTCTCATATGAAATACTTCCGTAGAAGTGTGAATTTTTACTGTCACATGATGATGATTATATCAGTGTAATGTAGATGTCACATGATGATGATTATGTCAGTATAATACAGACATCGAGCATTTGTTGTAATGATGATGAAGATATCAGTGTAATACAATTATCAAGCGTATATTGTATTGATGATGATTATGGTCAGTGTGCGAATGTGTGTGTAGGCAAATGATAAAGTAAGAGGGGTTGCTTGCTTGAACAGTAAATGGCGTAGGCCTGTGTGTATGTTAAGTGCGAATGAAAAGTGGTCAGTCTGGTTTTACGTGAGTTTGCCTCGTGCGAGACTGGGTCAAAAACACGGGAGACTAGTTCAAAGTGCGAAGTGGTTAGTTGCTGACTGGAAGGTTAACTGAAAGGTTGCGTGTAGAGCGGAGAGAAGATAGCTAGATGTCGTGGCTGAATCTTGTTATTTAATTCTGAATGAAGAATTACGAATTATTACCTTGGATATTTGAATTTCATATAACGTTTGTGTTTCATGAAATTTCCGTAATACAGTGTTTAGTTTGGGACTAAATTTCGGTGTTGATTGGTTTACACGGGAATGGATGAGTCAATTATGATGTAAGAAGATAGTAAGCATCTTTGAGGATTAATTAAAGTGACAGCATGCATCCCCACAGTTTGTGTCATTTGAGGGCTCTTTGAGGGAAATTATACTCGCCAGAAGAATCTAGCCAGCCGTCCCAAAAGTTTTCAGCCATTGCACAATCCAGGGTTGCCAGTCAAGAAATATCTACTTATATTCCTGAGAGTTTCGCTCATGTATGTTGGCGTGTTCGCAGAACACTGAATTTCAAAGACAATGCCGTGTTCAGCCTACTATCGATTTAAATTACTGGTTTTACGCAACACGTAATATTCAAGACATTTGCATGGAAGAGCAGAATGTATTGCCACTAGTGTCGGTTATCAACGCTTGAGTTTGTATCAAACGGAGGAAGCTACACTCTGTTTCAAGAATTTATATGCTTGGTTGACATTGATCAGCGCTTGAGTGGTGGCTAGTTGCACAGCTGCACGCTGTTTTCGAGGACTTACATACGGTTATATATCTATTGTTATCGTCTTGTTTGTGGTCCTTACTGACGTACTTCTCGCCAAAGTGTCAGGGCTACCATCAGAGATATGTACAACAGATTTCAACATTGAAAATCTACCCACTTACCGCATCTTGTGCAGCATTAGTGAACATTCTGAATTCAACCAAATCTACGCTGCTTGCCGCATCTTGTGCAGTATCAGTGAACATTCTTAATTCAAGAACGTCTACTCTGCTTGTCGCATCTTTTGCAGTATCAAGGAACATTTATAAGACATAATTTTCAAGACATCCTTACGGTATAGTCTACGACGCTTACCGCATCCTGTGTAGTGGAACTGATTATTTGAAAACTAAGGCATCATTACAGCAAGATGACTCGTCAGTACAGCTCACTGCCTCTTCCTTTGTGCATGAATACTTCTAGACAGTGAAGTCTACACCGCATACTAAGCAAGGTACCATACAGTGACAGGCTGCTAAACAGATAAGTCATTTTTGTGTTATCATTGCTCTTGTTCGTACGTACCACACTGTTGACATTCCTGTCTTTACCTCAGCTGTTGCTTGTTGTGATTGTGCGTAACTTACGTGTTTGTTTAAATTATGTTTTAGATTCAATGTTTAGCCTTCTTTATAGAGGAACTAATGTTGAGTTAATCTATTAGGATTATGTTATAATTAATCCCTTAAGGGGCCACATCTGTGTTGGATCGGGTGATATGGAGCGCCCTGAGTGATTTCTTTAAACATAATACACATTAGTTGTGTTGGTTTAGTTCGTAGAAAGCGTTAAAATCGTATAAAGCTCTTTCTTGTCCAGTTTACATGTTGTATTCTTCAGTTATTTTTCTTACTATCATTGTACATACGTTTTTTTAGTCCCATTGTGGTTGGTTGTCTTTGAGGTTCGGTGTTGTATATAAATCTATATTTTCTATTTATTTTTTTCCCTTCTTTTCAGTACGTTACTATCCACCACCAGCCTGCTAGTTTTCGTTGTCCCTATTGTAGCGTCTGTTTTATTCATCCACCAACTGTGTCATGAATATCCAATATGTTGCTATATAGTTAGTAATTCGTATACGCTACTGCCGTTTGCAGAGCAGTTTACCTTGTATAAATATAGATATATATATTTTTTTCTCTGGTTTGAGTAACCTCAATATTAGTCGAAGGCAAGATGGCAGCCTCAGGGACTTTATTGATATGGGAAAACAATTGGATAAAACAGGCCTCGAACTTGAAACATGGAAAATGGAACAGTTCAAAGAAGCAGGGGCAGAAACAAAACGTAAACATTACGAGGAACGAAAAGAAAGATATGATGAAAGACTGATAAAGAGAATGGAATTTGAGGAAACTACCAAACAACGGGAAGTTGAGGCGAGACAAAAGGAAGTTGAGGAAGCTACCAAACAAAAGGAAGTTGAGGCGAGACAAAGGGAAGTTGAGGAAGCTACCAAACAAAAGGAAGTTGAGGCGAGACAAAGGGAAGTTGAGGAAACTACAAAAGAAATAGAAAATGAAAAGGAAAAGACCATTGCTTTAAAGAAATTAGAATTGGAAGCTTCTAGTCATAAGTCCCCTGGCAGAGAATCCTTGGGGAAGGAACCATTCCATACATATAAATTAAAGTTAATAAATTGTATGGACTCCTTCGACTTGATCGACGTGTACCTAGAACGCTTTGAAGGAAAGATGATTGTTGCCTCCTTTTGCCTCCTTTATGAGTCCTGAACATTCTCAAGTAGTCATCAGGTCCTACTTTTGTTAAGTGAGTAAGCACCAACTTAGGTGGGTGTTATTTTATGTATAGTTCATTTATCGCGCACGTATTTGCACAATTTTGTGTATGCGAATCTCCGGGCGCGCTTGTTACCAAACAAGCCAGATGACGTAGGAGCGTTCAGGATGCAAGCCGCATCTCATGCCAGACATGGAGTCTGTGAATATTCTATTGTGTACCCATCGTGTTTGGGGTAAACGTATTCTGGGACATGACTTCTTAATAGAAGCCATTGTCGGCTTATACGATACGTAAGTCATATTCAGTTATTGTAATCACTGTATATGTTATTGGACTTTAGTGACTGTATCCTTCGGTGGCATCTAGCTAGTCCCTTCTCGATAAGGGGTTATAATGGATCAACTCGGTACTGCACTGAAAGTATCCTGATATTTTAAAGGATTTTTATTGCTCCGTCATTTCGTCTTATTGATTTGGATTATGGGAACGCCGTCGTACGTGACGCGGCGATGAAGAGAGGTTAAACAAGTATCGTACTTAACCCTTTATTGTCATTTCATACATAACGTATGCAGGAATCCTAAATGTTTAAAGGTACCAGGCTAAATATGTATCAGAACAATGTTATAGGACAGTGTCGAAATATGCATCCCTAGATTTGTTGTACGGATGACCTTATAAGTTTCATCACCGACGCAAGGTCAAACCATTATATTATATGAAGGAACTATGATCCTACAAGTACTGTATCCATATATGCCCCATGTAATTTTTGAACTGTGAAACCATTGTGTGGGTACTGTTTTCCTGTTTTCTCGTCCACGTATTTCGTCCAAATAAAATGATGTTGCAAGTTGACATGATGAGTTCGTCCATGTCCGTATTGGCACTAGTTGATGTGCCCAATTATTGAAGTTCCCGGATTCACATTCCAGTAAAACAACATTCGCGTATATTTTCAAGTATAAAGATAACCGCCTTATTGTGGACCGTCAACATTACACCACTCCTTTGGTGTCCTCTAATCAGCGGTTAACACAAGCAAGAAACAGGGCGGTTACAGTTTGGTGGGCCAGACTGTGGTCTATTTTAGATGCAAAGGAACGATCTATGCAGTAAACGTTTGAATCGATTTACATCTTCAAGTCGATATCCGGAACTTTGGAATGCAACCTATTACTTCCTTCGTCAACGTTGACCTTCACATGGAAACTCTGCGTCTTGGAGTTCAAATCTAACGGCTGTCCAAGGTCAAGAAGAACTCTACTACTTCCTTCAGTTGCGCACTCTGCCTCTTGTTACGTGAGCTTACTCGGTATTAGAGCGCCGGATTGCAAGACTCGACAATCATCGGGAATTATTTCTTATCAAAAGATGAGTATTACGCTGTTGTTTTTTGGTACCGTCTTACGTTAGCTGAGCCGCTCTTTGACATGTCCATTGTTATATTTTTCGTAATGCATGTTATATGTTCCATGTTTGTTGCGGGAGGTTGGGAAAGGAGAGTCACGGAGGATACATCCCAGTTTCACACCAGGGCCTTCGTGTCTGGTCTTTAGATTTATTTCGCAGACTTCCCGCAGTGGAATGTTCCGACACGTATGTGTCGATGGATTTTAGGTCCACTGTGGTTGGTTGTCCGTGACACCTGACTGTTTAGCTGTATTGTCAAGTTTTCTTTGTCGTTTTTGGCAGTAATTTTTATACGTACTTTAGTTTTATGATTTATTTTGTTTGTAATTTTCGTCCAGTCTCACCTTACTATCATTTAGTTTTTTTTACAAACCTATGTTTATACACGGTGTTGTCAATTGTCTTGTTTAATTATATTATCGCAGTTTTCGAGGCATTTTTTGCATAATTAGTTCTTATTTTTCCATTCTTACTTGGTTGATTTCTGCGACTGTTTTTGGTGGTCTTTGATTATCTTGTCCCGTCTCGAGTGTTGCTATTGTCTATTGCTTTCGTCTATTCATTACATTTCATTGGTTAAATTATTTTATTGATTAGTAATATATTGAATAATTAAGTCATATTTAAGTGCCGTTCTTGGAAGGAACGTGTTACACTTATTAAATGGAAAAATAATTGGTGATTAGTTGAGTAAATCTTTAAAGGAAGAAGTATTTCAAGGACATACTAGTAAAAATGTATTCGCTTGATTATTTTATTAAACAAGCTAAAGCCCTTCAGATGACTCCTGAAGAGGTTAGAACATTCGCTTTGGCGGAATATGAGAAATCTCAAAGGTTCGAAACTCTAAGATTAGAAAATCAGAAATTTGAAGCTGAGGAAAATGAAAAGAAAGGCAATCTGAGAACAAAAGACTACAATTTGAAGCAGAACAAAAGAGACTTCACATTGAGGCAGACGAGAAAAAAAATTCGTTTGGAAATGGAAGTTAAACAAAAGGAAATGGAAGAGAGGAGATTGATAACTGAAGAAAATACAAGAAAATATCAGCTTCAGGTTCAACATGAACAGAAAATTAAGGAAATGGTATTTGAACAATTTAGATTAGCTCAGGAAGCTAATTCTCAGAAGACTCAGGCTGATCAAACTTCATCTAAATATGAAAATAACAAAGAGGTAAACTTAAAATTACCTAGATTCACTCCTCCATCGGACGACGTGATATTCTATCTTGATAGATTTGAATCACTATGTAAATGCTATAACATTAAAAAATCACAATACTGTACACATTTACATAGGCTACTTACAGGTGAAGCATTGTCAGTTTATAATATGGTTAAATCTGATGACAAAAATAATTATGATGTGATCAAAGCTGCTCTTTTGAAAAAAATTCAATTGACTGAGGATCAATATAGGATGCGATTTAAATCTCTTCTTCCACAGAACTGGAAGAATTTTAGTGAGTTTATATCACAAATACGCCTCACTCTAGAAAGATGGATTGAATTATCCAAGATACAAAAATCTTATGACGCTCTCTTTGATTTAATAATGCGTGATAAGATCATGTCTTCGGTTAATCCATCATTCCTTGCGTTCTTACACGAACGGAAACCGAAAAATTTAGATGAAATGGAAGAAAATTGTTTACAATTCTGCACTGCCCATTCAAACATGGAATTTAGCAATTCCCATGTCAAAGATGACTTACCTGTTACTTTTGTTATGCAACAAGATTATCACAGACGCCATCGCTCTTTAATTAATGACAGAAACTATAGAAAAGAAAAAAAAAGAGAATTTTCATTCTTTTAATTTTTATAAGGGGAAACAATTTTAGCAATCTTCTCCATATAACAATTCTTGGGACCAATCTCACAGATCACGAGATTTTGATAACAATAATTTTGAAAAAAAATCAAGGAGACAATTATAAACAACATTGGCGATCTAAATCGCAGTTTTCCTAACAATAGACATGGTTCTCGGAATAGATCATATGGTCAAAGCCATAACAGTGATACCAATAATTGGCGTTCTAACCAATATGTTAACCCAAGCAGAAATGGTAATAATGGCGATTTTAGAAATGATAGTCGGAATCGATCGCGTCGAAGAGATAGATCTTCGAGCAGGGGGCCACGCCATCAATCTAATGTAGCTATGATTGACACACAAGGTAACAAAGAGCATAACACGAATACTGACACCCATAATGCTATGTCTTGCTCTATTGATTATGAACAGGTAAAATGTTGGCAAGAATGCAAAACTCTGTTCCAGCCCAAGGCGATCACGACGCTTCGTTGCGGACATGTGTTACTCAGTCTACCAGTGGTGTGTGCGGCCACGTCAGCTACTCACGATGGAACAGGAAGCCTTAAATTAAATAGGGGTTTTTAAATTCTATTCCATGCTCTGTTCTTTTTGATTCAGGCTGCTCCACGATCGGCGTCAGAAACTCTTTGGTAGATCCTTCTTGTGCTACTGGAAAAACAGACAAGTGCGTGACTTTCGGAGGGACTGTGGAAATGTTCCCCACTGCTATTATTAATATTCACTCTCCATTTTTTTTTCAGGGAATATACATGCTTGTTTACTCCCAGCGCCAGTTAGTGACATAATTTTGGGTAGCATACATGGCATAAAAGAGTGTACCCCACAGCAAATTGCTAATTGGGAAGAGCGACATATACATACTGCAAATGCAGTTGTGACTAGAGCACAAGCTCATGATATGTTGCAGAATACACCTTCTGTACCTACGGTTAACGTTAATGATGATGTTGACAATCCTATTTCACTGGAGTCATTTATAACGTTACAAAAAAATGATATTTCTATGAAAAAAAATTTTCAGTTAGCTAATAGGACTGTTAATAATACAAATAGAGGATCTAAACATAGATTTATAATAAAGAATGGCATATTGGTGAGAGTGATACGAGATGCTGATTCATCCGTACGTTCTCAAATCTTAGTACCTACATCTATGAGAGCTCGTATATTACATCATGCGACGACTCTCAATGTGCGGGTCATATGGGGTTTTCTAGAACCAAATCTAGAGTACTGTCGGCATTCTATTGGCCAGGCATTCATAGAGATGTCAATATCTACTGCCGCTCCTGTGTGACATGTCAGGAGGTCAAAGTACGTGGTCCATACCACGCAGCTCTGATTCAAGCTGCAGACATTCCGATTCGTCCATTTGAGAAAATGGCAATTGATATAATTGGTCCAATGCAACCTTCTGCCAGAGGACATACACATATTCTCACTTGCATTGATATGTGTACTCGTTGGCTTGAGGCCATACCTCTGAAGAATACTTCATCTGCTAGTGTTGCAGAGGCATTGTGGTTGATTTTTTCACGCATAGGTTTTCCTCGGAAGATCTTATCTGATCATGGAGTTCAATTCATATCTGAATCTATGTCCCAGGTCATGAATTTATTAGGCATAGATAGATCTCTTAGTTCGATTTACCATGCTATGTCCAACGGATTGATTGAGCGTCAGAATAGGACACTCAAACAATTGTTAGGAAAGATTACTCAGGACCATCCTGAAAATTGGGATCGAGTCCTACCGGCTGCTCTTTTTGCATATCGCGAAGTACAAAATGAAGCCACTGGGTTTTCTCCTTTTCAATTGGTCTTCGGCGTTCAACCGCGCGGTCCAATGTCGTTATTACACGACTTACTTACTGAAGAGAATATCACAGATGAAACTCAATCCTTTTACGAGTATGTGATTTCTTAAAGGAAAAGAATTATAGATGCATGTAGAATAGCTACCACATCATCAGAACAAGCTAAAGAAAAAGCTCGACTTTTTGCAAACAGGTATAGACGTCTTCGCCAGCTTCTTCCTGGTGATGAGGCATATGTCTTACTACCTTGTAAAGACAATCGTCTACTTATTACCTGGAGAGGTCCTTTTAAAATAATATTGAGAATCTCAGATGTCGATTATGTTGTCGATGTCATGGGAAAACATAAAACCTTTCATATCAATATGTTAAAGGAATACTACTCTCGTCCTGACTATCTTCAGTCAGTTTTTCAAGCTACTGATGATCCTACACCTCCTATCCAACACTATTCTTCTTTGTCTGTAATTCAAGAAGAAAAATCTTCTTTTCATGATGTACCATTACCCATACCGGTGGTACCACTTCATCCTACTGAAAGTTGGAATGACGTGACTATTTCTACTTATCTTTCGGCTGATCAACATCTGCAAGTTTCTGCTGTTCTTAAGTCATTTCAAGATGTTCTCATTGACATTCCAGGGCGTACGTCAGTTATTCAGCATGCCATTCTATTGACTGACGACACACCTATTCGAATCCGTCCATACCCTATCCCTTTGCACTTTCGTTCTCAGGTTGATAAGGAATTGGATGAGATGCTAAAATTAAAAATTATTGAACCATCTACATCACCTTATTCTAGTTCTATGGTAATAATTAGAAAGAAAGATAACAATATTCGTCTTTGTGTGGATTATAGAAAGTTAAACAAACTTACCCAGTTTGATGCGGAACCATTACCTTTGCTAAAAGATTTATTGGTCAAACTGTCTAACTCCACTTTCTTCACTAAACTTGATCTCTCAAAGGTATACTGGCAAGTACCGTTGACAGAAAGGGCAAAACCACTCACTGCTTTTTCTACTCCACGTGGATTATTCCAATATAATTTTATGCCATTCGGTTTAGTAAACGCACCTGCTACATTTGTACGCATGATGCGTCGCATACTATCTCATCGTCCCGATGTCATTACATACATTGATGACATTTGTCTTTTTAATGACACATGGGATGAACATATTACAGGGTTGAAAACATTACTGTCCACTTTACGCTCATGTAACTTAACGGCTAAACCATCGAAAGCTTTTGTGGGTTTTCACGAAATTTCATTTTTAGGTCACCGCGTTGGTCATGGCCGGTTGTACACTGAGGACAGTAATGTCTCTAAGATTCTAACCATTACTACACCAAAAACAAAGAAACAAGTAAGATCTTTGTTGGGGTTGATTCAATTTTATGCTAAATTCATACCTCATCTTTCAACTATTACTGCACCTTTCTCTTCTTTGTTAAAGAAGGGCGCAGCTAACGTGATTCGGTGGTCGGAAGAACATCAAATCGCGTTAGACACCATCAAGGCATTTTTTTCAAGAGCTCTTGTTTTACGATTACCTAATGCAAACCTTCCTTTCATATTACGCAGCGACGCGTCTAGTTACGGCATTGGAAGTGTTTTGCTCCAGGAATACGAAGGCACCTTGCACCCGGTATTGTATGTGTCGAGGAAACTTACGTCAACTGAACAAAAGTTCTCGGTGCTCGACAAGGAACTTTTGTCTCTCGTGTGGTCGATAACGAAACTCCAGCGATATCTCCTTTGATCACACTTCTTTGTTGAGTCTGATCAGAAACCACTTACTGCTTTGAATACGAAAGACGTCAAGTCAGCCAAATCCACAAGATATGCGATATCCCTGCAGCCATACTGTTTTACCATACGGGCAATACCTGGATCGCAGAATGTTTTAGCGGACATTCTTTCCCGCTGCCCGAGTGAATCAAGCGAGTTGTTACGCTCTACAGAGAATGATAACTCTACGCATGCAACGTCGCATTTATAAACACTACGATCATTGCACTATAATTCGTTACAACAGTAACATTTTGTGTCTACCTAGTCAAGTGTATAATGTTGAAACATTCATCGGAATCGATATGATACATAAACAGTGCCTTATAAATAACTTTGATAATAACATAACTTTGGAAAGTTATAACATTTTCTCCAGAAATATACATTGAGTATTTATATAAACATTCGTATAATGTGATAGACTTAATTTTTCACAGTGGAATAGATGGAATTTATACGTGTTTAGACTCTAATATAAATAAACTTCGGGTTTCATAGACTGCTTTCGAAGATAACATGATCTTCAGAACTTTATTAGAACTTTTGACATTTTAATTAACTGAAACATTATTCAGTAGATTTTAGCAAATAAACTTGGTTAATTAGTTTAATATTTAATATAATTAATTATAAGTATTCTAATACTATTTATTATATCTGGTACTTATCACTCAGTATAGTTAGTGATACAACATTCGTAATTACGTAATGCTACTAATTATCTTTAGACACTGATAAGGGTGTTGATCACTTCCAGTGTTGTATTCGTATTATTATTTTTTTTTCACTTCTCATTCTTGATACATTCTTATCTTTTCATTTAAATTCATGTATTACCATGATTTTTTTTTTTTTTTATTGTTGTTGCATTTGGTTTCATTTAATCATCCTTAATGTTTTAATTTCTTTCATTTCTTCCACTTTGTGCCAAAGTTGGTCAAGGTGATGATATGCTTTTGTGCATATATTTTGTTGTTGAGTTGAGTTGAATTGGATTTACATTCACTCTCTTATTATTGATTAATATACCTATCATGTATTATTATATATATAGTTGGTAACTTGATTCACCTCTCCGCGTTAATTAAAGAAAAAATTTAATAGAATTAAATTTTTTCCGGGCGGTGGTAAGGAAGCTGTTGCCTCCTTTAATGAGTCCTTAACATTCTCAAGTAGTCATCAGGTCCTACTTTTTGTTAAGTGAGTACGCACCAACTTAGGTGGGTGTTAGATTATGTATAGTTCATTTATCGCGCACGTATATGCACAATTTTGTGTATGCGAATCTGCGGGCGCGCTTGTTACCAAACAAGCCAGATGACGTAGGAGCGTTCATGAAGCAAGCCGCATCTCATGCCAGACATGGAGTCTGTGAATATTCTATTGTGTACCCATCGTGTTTGGGGTAAAAGTATTCTGGGACATGACTTCTTAATAGAAGCCATTGTCGGCTTACACGATACGTAAGTCATATCCAGTTATTGTAATCATTGAATATGTTATTGGACTTTAGTGACTGTATCCTTCGTTGGCATCTAGCTAGTCCCTTCTCGCTAAGGGGTTATAATGGATCAACTCGGTACTGCACTGAAAGTATCCTGATATTTTAAAGGATTTTTATTGCTCCGTCATTTCGTCTTATTGGTTTGGATTATGGGAACGCCGTCGTGCGTGACACGGCGATGAAGAGAGGTTAAACAAGTATCGTACTTAACCTTTTATTGTCATTGCATACATAACGTATGCGGGAATCCTAAATGTTTAAAGATACCAGGCTAAATATGTATCAGAACAATGTTATAGGACAGGGTCGAAATATGCATCCCTAGATTTGTTGTACGGATGACCTCATAAGTTTCATCACCGACGCAAGGTCAAACCGTTATATTATATGAAGGAACTATGATCCTACAAGTACTGTACCCATATATGCTCCATGTATTTTTTTGAACTGAGAAACTATTGTGCAAGTACTGTTTTCCTGCTGTTCTCGTCCACGTATTTCGTCCAAATAAAATGATGTTGCAAGTTGACATGATGAGTTCGTCCATGTCCGTATTGGCACTAGTTGATGTGCCCAATTGTTGAAGTTCCCGGATTCACATTCCAGTAAAACGACATTCGCGTATATTTCCAAGTATAAAGGTAACCGCCTTAATGTGGACTGTCAACATCACACCACTCCTTTGGTGTCCTCTAGTCAGCGGTTAACACAAGCAAGAACAAGGGCGGCTACAATCAGCCAGTGCGACAGACTTGGTTCAAAAACTAAAACATCAGCCAGTGCGACAGACTTGGTTCAAGAACTAAAACATCAGCCAGTGCGACAGACTTGGTTTAAGAACTAAAACATCAGCCAGTGCGACAGACTTGGTTTAAGAACTAAAACATCAGCCAGTGCGATAGACTTGGTTCAAGAACTAAAACATCAGCCAGTGCGACAGACTTGGTTCAAGAACTAAAACATCAGCCAGTGCGACAGACTTGGTTTAAGAACTAAAACATCAGCCAGTGCGACAGACTTGGTTCAAGAACTAAAACATCAGCCAGTGCGACAGACTTGGTTTAAGAACTAAAACATCAGCCAGTGCGACAGACTTGGTTCAAGAACTAAAACATCAGCCAGTGCGACAGACTTGGTTCAAGAACTAAAACATCAGCCAGTGCAATGACTTGGTTCAAGAACTAAAACATCAGCCAGTGCAACAGACTTGGTTCAAGAACTAAAACATCAGCCAGTGCGACAGACTTGGTTCAAGAACTAAAACATCAGCCAGTGCGACAGACTTGGTTTAAGTACTAAAACATCAACCAGTGCGACAGACTTGGTTCAAGAACTAAAACATCAGCCAGTGCGACAGACTTGGTTCAAGAACTAAAACATCAGCCAGTGCAACAGACTTGGTTCAAGAACTAAAACATCAGCCAGTGCGACAGACTTGGTTCAAGAACTAAATTATCAGCCAGTGCGACAGACTTGGTTTAAGAACTAAAACATCAGCCAGTGCGACAGACTTGGTTTAAGAACTAAAACATCAGCCAGTGCGACAGACTTGGTTTAAGAACTAAAACATCAGCCAGTGTGACAGACTTGGTTCAAGAACTGAAACATCAGCCAATGCGACAGACTTGGTTCAAGAACTAAAACATCAGCCAGTGCGACAGACTTGGTTCAAGAACTAAAACATCAGCCAGTGCGACAGACTTGGTTTAAGAACTAAAACATCAGCCAGTGCGACAGACTTGGTTCAAGAACTAAAAGATCAGCCAGTGCGACAGACTTGGTTTAAGAACTAAAACATCAGCCAGTGCGACAGACTTGGTTCAAGAACTAAATTATCAGCCAGTGCGACAGACTTGGTTTAAGAACTAAATCATCAGCCAGTGCGACAGACTTGGTTCAAGAACTAAAACATCAGCCAGTGCGACAGACTTGGTTCAAGAACTAAATTATCAGCCAGTGCGACATACTTGGTTTAAGAACTAAAACTTCAACCAGTGCGACAGACTTGGTTGAAGAACTAAAACTTCAGCCAGTGCGACAGACTTGGTTCAAGAACTTAAAACATCAGCCAGTGCGACAGACTTGGTTCAGGAACTTAAAACATCAGCCAGTGCGACAGACTTGGTTCAAGAACTTAAAACATCAGCTAGTGTGACAGACTTGGTTCAAGAACTTAAAACATCAGCCAGTGCGACAGACTTAGTTCAAGAACTTAAAACACCATCCAGTGCGACAGACTTGGTTCAAGAACTTAAAACATCAGCCAGTGCGACAGACTTGGTTTAAGAACTAAATCATCAGCCAGTGCGACAGACTTGGTTTAAGAACTTAAAACATCAGCCAGTGCGACAGACTTGGTTCAAGAACGTAAAACATCAGCCAGTGCGACAGACGTGGTTCAAGAACTTAAACCATCAGCCAGTGCGACAGACTTGGTTCAAGAACTTAATACATCAGCCAGTGCGACAGACTTGGTTTAAGAACTAAAACATCAGCCAGTGCGACAGACTTGGTTTAAGAACTAAAACTTCAGCCAGTGAGTAGTAGGGAATGTTGGACTTGAGGCGGTTTCAGGTGGCGCGCAGGTGGCGCGGCAGGTGGCGCGTGACTTTTATATAGCAAAAACGCCAGGTGGCGCGTGACTTTTATATAAGCGCATTAAGGAGGCACAAGATGGCGGACTTGAGATAACAAGGGGGAGATAAGTAGGTTGTTGTATTGCATGACTTTTTATATAAGGAAAATATGCAGGTGGAGCATCAGGCGTTGGTACATGACTTTTTATATAAGAAAATACGCAGGTGGAGCATCAGGGGGAGGGTGATGACTTTTTATATAAGGAAATACTCAGTGTGCAGGTGGAGCATCAGGCGGAGGGTGATGACTTTTTATATAAGGAATTGAGGAGGAGGATAGGAGGAGGCCCATGACTTTTTATATAGAGATATGTTTAGATAACAAGAAGACGTTATTTATAGACATATATTAATTCTGCAGGAGTGATGCAGGGGCAAGATGGGGGGATGACTTTTTATATAAGGAAAATGTGGCGAAGCGCAGGTGAAGCGCATGACTTTTATATAAGGAATTGAGGCGGAGGACAGAAGGAGCAAGATGGGGGGTGACTTTTTATATCAGGGATTGAGGAGGAGGGTAGGCGGAGCAAGATGGTAGGGTGACTTTTTATATAAGGGATTGAGGAGGAGGGTAGGCGGAGCAAGATGGCGGGGTGACTATTTATATAAGGGATTGAGGAGGAGGGCAGGCGGAGCAAGATAGCGGGGTGACTTTTTATATAAGGAATTGAGGAGGCGGGTAGGAGGAGGTGGATGACTTTTTATATAGTAATATATTAGTGTTTATTTTTAGATAACAAGAAGACGTTATTTATAGACATATATTAATTCTACAGGAGTGATGCAGGGGCAAGATGGCGGGATGACTTTTTATATAAAGAATTGAGGAGGAGGGTAGGAGAAGGCGGGTGACTTTTTATATAGTAATATGTGTTGTTTTAGATAACAAGAGGCCGTTATTTATAGACATAATTCTGCAGGAGTGATGCAGAGGCAAGATGGCGGGATGACTTTTTATATAAGGAATTGAGGAGAAGGGCAGGTGGAGCAAGATGGCGGGGTGAGTTTTTATATAAGGAATTGAGGAGGAGGGTAGGTGGAGGCGGATGACTTTTTATATAGTAATATATTAGTGTTTATTTTTAGATAACAAGAAGACGTTATTTATAGACATATATTAATTCTGCAGGAGTGATGCAGGTGCAAGATGGCGGGATGACTTTTTATATAAGGAATTGAGGAGGAGGGTAGGCGGAGGCGGATGACTTTTTATATAGTAATATATTAGTGTTTATTTTTAGATAACAAGAAGACGTTATTTATAGACATATATTAATTCTACAGGAGTGATGCAGGGGCAAGATGGCGGGATTACTTTTTATATAAGGAATTGAGGAGGAGGGTAGGAGGAGGCGGATGACTTTTTATATAGTAATATGTGTTTATTTTTAGATAACAAGAAGATTTTATTTATAGTCATATATTAATTCTGCAGGAGTGATGAAGGGGCAAGATGGCAGGATGACTTTTTATATAAGGAAAATGTGGCGGAGCGCAGGCGGAGCAGGATGACTTTTATATAGTAATATTTTAGTGTTTATTTTTAGATAACAAGAAGATTTTATTTATAGTCATATATTAATTCTGCAGGAGTGATGCAGGGGCAAGATGGTGGGATGACTTTTATATAAGGAAAATGTGGAGGTGCGCTGGTGGAGCGCAGGTGTTGAAATTTCAGGAGGTGCACAAGAGGTCGGGGTGATTTTTATATAAGGAAAATGTGGCGGAGCGCCAGTGGAGCTCAGACCCAAGATGGTGGGATGACTTTTTTATATAGTAATATATTAGTGTTTATTTTTAGGTAACAAGAAGACGTTATTTATAGACTTGAGATAACAAGAAGCGGATATATTTAGACTTGAGACATGACTTTTATATAAGGAAAAGTTTGAAGGAGCGCTGCAGGGGGAAGATGGCGGGATGACTTTTTATATAGTAATATATTAGTGTTTATTTTTAGGTAACAAGAAGACGTTATTTATAGACTTGAGATAATAGGAAGACGATATATTTAGAAGCGGTGGTGGAGCGCAGGCGTTGAAATTTCAGGAGGTGCACAAGAGGGCGGGGTGATTTTTATATAAGGAAAATGTGGCGGAGCGCCAGCGGAGCTCAGACCCAAGATGGTGGGATGACTTTTTATATAGTAATATATTAGTGTTTATTTTTAGATATCAAAAAGACGTTATTTATAGACATATATTAATTCGACAGGGGCGATGCAGGTTCAAGATGGCGGCGTGGTGGTGGGGTATGAGTTGTTGTATATTAGTGTTGTTGTATGTTGTATGTGTTGTTTTAGATAACAAGAAGACGTTATATTGAGATAAAACAAGAAGCCTTTTAGCCAATAGGAAGAATTTAAGATAAAAAGAAAAAGATATATTTATACATACGAACAGTAATAAATAGGTAACAAAAAGAATTTTAGTTAATATATTTTATTTTGTCAAATAACAATATTGGTAAGCTTCGTATTTTTTCAATTGATATTGTACAATTGGTAAATAATACAGTGATATGGACAATTTTTATATTGGAAAGATGTATGTTCAAAATATACATGTGAAGCGGGGTTTTGTTTGTGGTGCGATAACGGCGGTTTAGGTTACTAAGGGGTTTTTGAAGGGAGTGGAGGTTTTGTGTTTTCTTTTGTAGTGGTGTGGGTGAGGTCGGGAGGCTTTTTTGTGTGATGTATTGTACCAGTAGTGTGTTTGGTTGTAGGTATCTTAATTGTGTGGTGTAGTTTGTGGGGCTGTCGAATCGTGGGGTGTGTTGGGGTATGGGTTTTTTGTGTGCCGGTATTTTAATTGTTGTATATACAATATGTATAGATCGGAGTGAAGTGTTAGAGACCTGTACTAGTTCTACCATCGAACTTGCGTCCTGGTAGTGTGTGTGTTGTTTATTTTACATATAGACAGGTATACATATACACGATGTTACAGCAGTTATACGCTAAATAGTCATATATACATAGGTGAATAACAGGAAGACTTTGAGATTTTTAGATAACAAGAAGAGAATAATAGGAAGACTTTGAGATTTTTAGATAACAAGAAGGTGATAATAGGAAGACGGTATATTTAGACTTTGAGATAATAGGAAGAGGATAATAGTTATATATATTTAGTTATACATATATTTAGACTGATTTTTTAAATGTATGTTACAACAGGTAGAGGATATTGGCGGTATCTGTGGATACGTAAGCTGGTACCTCGGGTAAAGTCTTTCCGACAGAGCTCACAAGAAAAACGAGGCATAGAGTGCACGGTTTTTTACAATGACTTATGAACGTGTTGGCGTGGGGGGAAAAAATCCGATAGCAAAAATACACACACCTGTCTATTGATCTCTGCCTTTGTCTATGAAACCAGCCTTGTTTGCGCGCTAACAACAACTTGCTTAATCGAAAAACTAACCGATAAGAAATATTTAATTTACTCGTTCATACATTTTTTTTCTAAGATACATTTTAGCTGTCACTATCAGGAAATCCTATACTAACTGTTTCGCCTCTTAAATTTACAATCTTATTTATTTTGTGAGAGAGTGAAGTGTTAGAACGCATGGGGTGTGTTGGGGTATGGGTTTTTGTGTGCCGGTATTTTAATTGTTGTATATACAATATGTATATATCGGAGTGAAGTGTTAGAGACCTGTACTAGTTCTACCATCGAACTTGCGTCCTGGTAGTGTGTGTGTTGTTTATTTTACATATAGACAGGTATACATATACACGATGTTACAACAGTTATACGCTAAATAGGCAGTCTGTGGGCACTCGAGTGCGTGGTTATGTGTCTGTGTGTGTGTGTGGGTATGTGTGGGTATGGGTGTGTGTGTGTGTCTGCGTGTTGGGTTGTAGCAGGTGGGTGTTTAGACAGATATTAATATATATACACACGATATTTATACATACCATATTTTAGGCAGCATAGATAACAAAGATTCTTTAAGTGTAATAAATATATAATTCTTTTAAAAGAAGACAAAATCTCATCCTAAAACACTACTTTCAAGCACCTTGTAGGTCGCTTGACACCTGCCCAACCTTATTTGCTCACTAACAACAACTAGGTTGTGAAACGGTTTGAGACACGATTCGTGGTAACAGCTGGTTGATTACCCAGAAGCCTAATCGATACTCAACGTGCCGTTGAACAAATATTCAGTGTTAGCTTTCTTGATTTGCGAGAGTCTGTCACTATGGGTTATCTGTAAGGTTTTTACATAGTTTTGTTAAGGCGTTTATTTTCTAAAATATTGTGTGTGTTCGTAAGCAATAACACGGATTTTTTGTGTGTTTCATGAAAGTGTAGGTCTACTCTTATAGAGGCAGATGAGTAAGGGTTGGTATGATGGGGATGTTTTTGTGTTGTGTTGTGTGTGTAGCTAGTGATAATATGATAGGGAATTCCGTTGTTGGGTGAATGTAACTACATATTAACACAGGCGCTGGGTCACGGGGTAGTTTTCTTTATTATTTATATTATATCATGAGTAATAAAATCTACTTACACCAATGTTCAGTTAATGTTATGTAAAGCCATCTCGCATGTGGTGGATATGTTCAACACATAGTAGACTTCCCTGTCTCACCCGGTTATACAGACTTTGAAATCCAACACGTGACAACACCTCAACACTTGGTGGTTTATCTTTCGACGAAATACTGACGAGGTGCCGCAGACACGGTAGATGGAAGGTAGTGAGACTTCTTTTTTTTTTTTTTGCTTAGTTTTTTGTATTGTCCTGCAATTTTCAAACTTTAGTGAAAGGTTTTCCTTCCAAGCACCAAAGACGGTCCCAAAATTTTCTCCCAGGCCTCCCCAAAGGGTCCAACCTATAGGTAAATAGATCAACCGTCAAACACTTCTTTAAAAAATTTCTCCCCCTTCCCAAAAAAATACCACCCCTTGCCAAAAATACTGCCCCTTGTCAAAAAAATGTATTTCCCTTATCAATCAAATTTCTCCCCATTGGCAAAGAAATTTCTCCCCTTTGTTAAAAAATAATTCCCCTTACCAAAAAAATACTACCCCTTGTCAAAAAAAAATGTCGCCCTCTTCGTAATCAAATTTCTTCCTATTGTCAAAAAAATGTCACCCCTTGGCAATTAAATTTCTCCCCTTTACTTCCCCTTGGTAAATACTTACAGTTGCGGTCTTCAACCCGCTCCCCAACGGTTTAAGCACTTCAGCACTTCTTATCATGTTATAAATTATTCTATCCAGAGACTGTCCTTTCTCTTACACGATCACCTTGTGATAAAACTATTTCTTACCCCTTACTTTCACATTGTCATCACTATCATCTCGGCTCAGACAGGACTATAAACATCTATTACCTAGCTGATAAAAGCTACGACAAACGTTATCTACCAGTTGTATAGCAACTCCCTTTATCAGTTGCATATAAAGTAACTAGAGGGATGACGAGATATATTTTGGATGATCCCTTACGAACCTCCTTACCAAACCAAGTTAACTAATCTTTTAAATTTCTTTTTTGTCTTTATTAAACTGATATATTGTCTTTGTGCCCGCCACTCCAGTTTTCTGTCTTTTAAAACATTATAGCTCGTTTAAAAACTGGGTCTGCCCTCCCGGGTTGTGTGCGGTGCATCACACATACCTTGTGTATATCCTCAATGACAAAGTTCGATGGTAGAACTAGTACAGGTCTCATATCAAAGGAACATAAACTTGTTTCCGATAGTCTATATTTAACGCTGACGGCACCCACCGTAACCGACTGTGTTTTACTTTATTTAAAATTCTCACTTTTTAGTGACGCAAGAGAAAATAATAGAACCACAAAACTGTTACACTAGTTTAATAATTGCACAGCAACGAGCTATAATGTTTTAAAAGACAGAAAACTGGAGTGGCGGGCACAAAGACAATATATCAGTTTAATAAAGACAAAAAAGAAATTTAAAAGATTAGTTAACTTGGTTTGGTAAGGAGGTTCGTAAGGGATCATCCAAAATATATCTCGTCATCCCTCTAGTTACTTTATATGCAACTGATAAAGGGAGTTGCTATACAACTGGTAGATAACGTTTGTCGTAGCTTTTATCAGCTAGGTAATAGATGTTTATAGTCCTGTCTGAGCCGAGATGATAGTGATGACAATGTGAAAGTAAGGGGTAAGAAATAGTTTTATCACAAGGTGATCGTGTAAGAGAAAGGACAGTCTCTGGATAGAATAATTTATAACATGATAAGAAGTGCTGAAGTGGTTAAACCGTTGGGGAGCGGGTTGAAGACCGCAACTGTAAGTATTTACCAAGGGGAAGTAAAGGGGAGAAATTTAATTGCCAAGGGGTGACATTTTTTTGACAATAGGAAGAAATTTGATTACGAAGAGGGCGACATTTTTTTTGACAAGGGGTAGTATTTTTTTGGTAAGGGGAATTATTTTTTAACAAAGGGGAGAAATTTCTTTGCCAATGGGGAGAAATTTGATTGATAAGGGGGATACATTTTTTTTGACAAGGGGCAGTATTTTTGGCAAGGGGTGGTATTTTTTTTGGGAAGGGGGAGAAATTTTTTAAAGAAGTGTTTGACGGTTGATCTATTTACCTATAGGTTGGACCCTTTGGGGAGGCCTGGGAGAAAATTTTGGGACCGTCTTTGGTGCTTGGAAGGAAAACCTTTCACTAAAGTTTGAAAATTGCAGGACAATACAAAAAACTAAGCAAAAAAAAAAAAAAAAAAAAAAAAAAGAAGTCTCACTACCTTCCATCTACCGTGTCTGCGGCACCTCGTCGGTATTTCGTCGAAAGATAAACCACCAAGTGTTGAGGTGTTGTCACGTGTTGGATTTCAAAGTCTGTATAACCGGGTGAGACAGGGAAGTCTACTATGTGTTGAACATATCCACCACATGCGAGATGGCTTTACATAACATTAACTGAACATTGGTGTAAGTAGATTTTATTACTCATGATATAATATAAATAATAAAGAAAACTACCCCGTGACCCAGCGCCTGTGTTAATATGTAGTTACATTCACCCAACAACGGAATTCCCTATCATATTATCACTAGCTACACACACAACACAACACAAAAACATCCCCATCATACCAACCCTTACTCATCTGCCTCTATAAGAGTAGACCTACACTTTCATGAAACACACAAAAAATCCGTGTTATTGCTTACGAACACACACAATATTTTAGAAAATAAACGCCTTAACAAAACTATGTAAAAACCTTACAGATAACCCATAGTGACAGACTCTCGCAAATCAAGAAAGCTAACACTGAATATTTGTTCAACGGCACGTTGAGTATCGATTAGGCTTCTGGGTAATCAACCAGCTGTTACCACGAATCGTGTCTCAAACCGTTTCACAACCTAGTTGTTGTTAGTGAGCAAATAAGGTTGGGCAGGTGTCAAGCGACCTACAAGGTGCTTGAAAGTAGTGTTTTAGGATGAGATTTTGTCTTCTTTTAAAAGAATTATATATTTATTACACTTAAAGAATCTTTGTTATCTATGCTGCCTAAAATATGGTATGTATAAATATCGTGTGTATATATATTAATATCTGTCTAAACACCCACCTGCTACAACCCAACACGCAGACACACACACACACCCATACCCACACATACCCACACACACACAGACACATAACCACGCACTCGAGTGCCCACAGACTGCCTATTTAGCGTATAACTGTTGTAACATCGTGTATATGTATACCTGTCTATATGTAAAATAAACAACACACACACACTACCAGGACGCAAGTTCGATGGTAGAACTAGTACAGGTCTCTAACACTTCACTCCGATATATACATATTGTATATACAACAATTAAAATACCGGCACACAAAAACCCATACCCCAACACACCCCATGCGTTCTAACACTTCACTCTCTCACAAAATAAATAAGATTGTAAATTTAAGAGGCGAAACAGTTAGTATAGGATTTCCTGATAGTGACAGCTAAAATGTATCTTAGAAAAAAAATGTATGAACGAGTAAATTAAATATTTCTTATCGGTTAGTTTTTCGATTAAGCAAGTTGTTGTTAGCGCGCAAACAAGGCTGGTTTCATAGACAAAGGCAGAGATCAATAGACAGGTGTGTGTATTTTTGCTATCGGATTTTTTTCCCCACGCCAACACGTTCATAAGTCATTGTAAAAAACCGTGCACTCTATGCCTCGTTTTTCTTGTGAGCTCTGTCGGAAAGACTTTACCCGAGGTACCAGCTTACGTATCCACAGATACCGCCAATATCCTCTACCTGTTGTAACATACATTTAAAAAATCAGTCTAAATATATGTATAACTAAATATATATAACTATTATCCTCTTCCTATTATCTCAAAGTCTAAATATACCGTCTTCCTATTATCACCTTCTTGTTATCTAAAAATCTCAAAGTCTTCCTATTATTCTCTTCTTGTTATCTAAAAATCTCAAAGTCTTCCTGTTATTCACCTATGTATATATGACTATTTAGCGTATAACTGCTGTAACATCGTGTATATGTATACCTGTCTATATGTAAAATAAACAACACACACACACTACCAGGACGCAAGTTCGATGGTAGAACTAGTACAGGTCTCTAACACTTCACTCCGATCTATACATATTGTATATACAACAATTAAAATACCGGCACACAAAAACCCATACCCCAACACACCCCACGATTCGACAGCCCCACAAACTACACCACACAATTAAGATACCTACAACCAAACACACTACTGGTACAATACATCACACAAAAAAGCCTCCCGACCTCACCCACACCACTACAAAAGAAAACACAAAACCTCCACTCCCTTCAAAAACCCCTTAGTAACCTAAACCGCCGTTATCGCACCACAAACAAAAACCCCGCTTCACATGTATATTTTGAACATACATCTTTCCAATATAAAAATTGTCCATATCACTGTATTATTTACCAATTGTACAATATCAATTGAAAAAATACGAAGCTTACCAATATTGTTATTTGACAAAATAAAATATATTAACTAAAATTCTTTTTGTTACCTATATATAACTGTTCGTATGTCTAAATATATCGTCTTCTTGTTATCTCAAAGTCTTCCTATTGGCTAAAAGGCTTCTTGTTATCTCAATATAACGTCTTCTTGTTATCTAAAACAACACATACAACAACACTAATATATAACAACTCATACCCCACCACCACGCCGCCATCTTGCGCCTGCATCGCCCCTGTCGAATTAATATATGTCTATAAATAACGTCTTTTTGATATCTAAAAAATAAACACTAAACATATATATTACTATATAAAAAGTCATCCCACCATCTTGGGTCTGAGCTCCGCTGGCGCTCCGCCACATTTTCCTTATATAAAAAATCACCCCGCCCTCTTGTGCACCTCCTGAAATTTCAACGCCTGCGCTCCACCACCGCTTCTAAATATATCGTCTTCCTATTATCTCAAGTCTATAAATAACGTCTTCTTGTTACCTAAAAATAAACACTAATATATTACTATATAAAAAGTCATCCCGCCATCTTCCCCCTGCAGCGCTCCTGCAAACTTTTCCTTATATAAAAGTCATGTCTCAAGTCTAAATATATCCGCTTCTTGTTATCTCAAGTCTATAAATAACGTCTTCTTGTTACCTAAAAATAAACACTAATATATTACTATATAAAAAAGTCATCCCACCATCTTGGGTCTGAGCTCCGCTGGCGCTCCGCCACATTTTCCTTATATAAAAATCACCCCGACCTCTTGTGCACCTCCTGAAATTTCAACGCCTGCGCTCCACCAGCGCACCTCCACATTTTCCTTATATAAAAGTCATCCCACCATCTTGCCCCTGCATCACTCCTGCAGAATTAATATATGTCTATAAATAACGCCCTCTTGTTATCTAAAAATAAACA
Source organism: Oreohelix idahoensis (assembly GCA_024509875.1). NCBI lineage: Eukaryota > Metazoa > Mollusca > Gastropoda > Stylommatophora > Oreohelicidae > Oreohelix > Oreohelix idahoensis. The sequence goes on from JAMPIV010012492.1 coordinate 27,934, forward strand.
CTAATATATTACTATATAAAAGTCACCCTGCTCCGCCTGCGCTCCGCCACATTTTCCTTATAAAAAAAGTCATCCTGCCATCTTGCCCCTGCATCACTGCTGCAGAATTAATATATGTCTATAAATAAAGTCCTCTTGTTATCTAAAAATAAACACATATTACTATATTAAAAGTCATCCGCCTCCTCTTACCCTCCTCCTCAATTCCTTATATAAAAAGTCATCCCGCCATATTGCCCCTGCATCACTCCTGTAGAATTAATATATGTCTATAAATAACGCCCTCTTGTTATCTAAAAATAAACACTAATATATTACTATATAAAAAGTCATCCGCCTCCGCCTACCCTCCTCCTCAATTCCTTATATAAAAAGTCATCCCGCCATCTTGCCCCTGCATCACTCCTGCAGAATTAATATATGTCTATAAATAACGTCCTCTTGTTATCTAAAAATAAACACTAATATATTACTATATAAAAAGTCATCCGCCTCCTCCTACCCTCCTCCTCAATTCCTTATATAAAAAGTCATCCCGCCATCTTGCCCCTGCATCACTCCTGCAGAATTAATATATGTCTATAAATAACGTCCTCTTGTTATCTAAAAATAAACACTAATATATTACTATATAAAATGTCATCCGCCTCCGCCTACCATCCTAACTCAATTCCTTATATAAAAACTCATCCCGCCATCTTGCTCCGCCTGCCCTTCTCCTCAATTCCTTATATAAAAAGTCATCTCGCCATCTTGCCCCTGCATCACTCCTGCAGAATTATGTCTATAAATAACGGCCTCTTGTTATCTAAAACAACACATATTACTATATAAAAAGTCACCCGCCTCCTCCTACCCTCCTCCTCAATTCCTTATATAAAAATTCATCCCGCCATCTTGCCCCTGCATCACTCCTGTAGAATTAATATATGTCTATAAATAACGTCTTCTTGTTATCTAAAAATAAACACTAATATATTACTATATAAAAAGTCATCCACCTCCTCCTACCCGCCTCCTCAATTCCTTATATAAAAAGTCACCCCGCCATCTTGCTCCGCCTACCCTCCTCCTCAATCCCTTATATAAAAAGTCACCCCGCCATCTTGCTCCGCCTACCCTCCTCCTCAATCCCTTATATAAAAAGTCACCCCGCCATCTTGCTCCACCTACCCTCCTCCTCAATCCCTTATATAAAAAGTCACCCCCCATCTTGCTCCTCCTGTCCTCCGCCTCAATTCCTTATATAAAAGTCATGCGCTCCACCTGCGCTCCGCCACATTTTCCTTATATAAAACGTCATCCCCCCATCTTGCCCCTGCATCACTCCTGCAGAATTAATATATGTCTATAAATAACGTCTTCTTGTTATCTAAACATATCTCTATATAAAAAGTCATGGGCCTCCTCCTATCCTCCTCCTCAATTCCTTATATAAAAAGTCATCACCCTCCGCCTGATGCTCCACCTGCACACTGAGTATTTCCTTATATAAAAAGTCATCACCCTCCACCTGATGCTCCACCTGCACACTGAGTATTTCCTTATATAAAAAGTCATCACCCGCCGCCTGATGCTCCACCTGCACATTTTCCTTATATAAAAGGTCATGCAATACAACAACCTACTTATCTCCCCCTTGTTATCTCAAGTCCGCCATCTTGCTCCACCACATTTCCCTTATATAAAAAGTCATCACCCTCCGCCTGATGCTCCACCTGCACACTGAGTATTTCCTTATATAAAAAGTCATCACCCTCCCCCTGATGCTCCACCTGCGTATTTTCTTATATAAAAAGTCATGTACCAACGCCTGATGCTCCACCTGCACATTTTACTTATATAAAAAGTCATGCAAGACAACAACCTACTTATCTCCCCCTTGTTATCTCAAGTTGCCATCTTGCCACATTTTCCTTATATAAAAGTCATGTACCAACGCCTGATGCTCCACCTGCCCACTGAGTATTTCCTTATATAAAAAGTCATCACCCTCCGCCTGATGCTCCACCTGCACACTGAGTATTTCCTTATATAAAAAGTCATCCCGCCATCATAAATATAACCCCTTCTTGTTATCTCAAGTCCGCCATCTTACCACATTTTCCTTATATAAAATGTCATGCAATACAACAACCTACTTATCTCCCTCTTGTTATCCCAAGTCCGCCATCTTGCGCCTCCTTAATGCGCTTATATAAAAGTCACGCGCCACCTGGCGTTTTTGCTATATAAAAGTCACGCGCCACCTGCCGCGCCACCTGCGCGCCACCTGAAACCGCCTCAAGTCCAACATTCCCTACTACTCCAGTGCGACAGACTTGGTTCAAGAACTAAAACTTCAGCCAGTGCGACAGACTTGGTTTAAGAACTAAAACTTCAGCCAGTGCGACAGACTTGGTTCAAGAACTAAAACATCAGCCAGTCGACCGACTTGGTTTAAGAACAAAAACTTCAGCTCTCCGCGAAGCCTCATAGTAAGAAGCTACTGTAATAATAAAAAGTAAAAGTCTCTAAGAAATTACTATACTGACTTTCATAACAATGTGCATAAAGAGAAAATATCCAATGTGCAGTTTTCATAAAGAGATGCTAGGATGTTAGAGAGGGAAGGGCTGCTATAGGTAAGTGCGTATTGAGATATTGACTCAATGTGTTGTTTTCGTAAAGAGAAGCTAGGATATTCGCGAAGTGCTGTCATAACAATGTGCGTATACAGGTACTGATCCAATGTATCGCTATCGTAAAGAGATGTTTGGCAAGTTATGTCGTAACAAAGTGTGTATATAGAAATTGATTAAATGTGTTGTTTTCACAAAGAGATTTGTGCATGTTTGAGTAGTGCGGTCACCTGATATTTGACTGCATTAGCTAGGTATTTTTGCGTCTCCATCGCTCTTTTTGCCCAGCTATTTTACTTATTTCTATAGTTTTTATGTTTATATCTTGACTTCTCTTTAACGTTTATTTTATTGTAGTCTTAAACATAAAATATCCAGTGTTCATTGGTCTGATTTCATGAGCAAATAAATCTCTCCCAGGACAAACAATTTATCACTTGCCATTCTACTCCATGTAGAGTATAGGGTTTTCAACGAATTCATGCCAAGCCTTTCTTTCCTGTGTCATCCCTTGTTTGTCACCATTCTTTTTTCTCCATGTTCGTTCTTACTTTATTCTTCTGTCCATGGAGATTCCACAACATAGGCTGCCTAGTAATACTGTCAACAGGTTTTCTAAGTGTCTCCAATCCACCTAAAATGTCTTTCTCTCATCTCTTATTCCAGTGACATGTGACTAGATCTTGTCATCAGTTCCACATTAGTGATCTTATCATCAGTTCCACATTAGTGATCTTATCATCAGTTCCACATTAGTGATGTTATCATCAGTTCCAAATAGTGATGTTATCATCAGTTCCATATTTGTGATCTTGTCATCAGTTCCACATTAGTGATGTTATCATCAGTTCCACATTAGTGATCTTATCATCAGTTCCACATTAGTGATGTTATCATCAGTTCCACATTAGTGATCTTGTCATCAGTTCCATATTAGTAATCTTGTCGTATCACCTCAATCCTTCTAGTCTAGGCAAGTCTTTCGCTTTTTGGTTGTTGTTTTGTTGTTACAAGACCGGTGCTTCAGTCTTCTTGTTATTCATTTTGGTATTCGCCACATCTGATCACCTTTCATAAATGATACAGAAAAGAGCAACAACATACGCTACTTCCTACTGATGTTCCCACAAGACGTGCGCTTCTGCTTAAATACCACCACAAAAATGATGACGTATTACAACATATTTGTAAGCATGCCTCACAATTATTTAATGACGGCTTCAAGGATTCACGGAACTATATCATTAGAGTACAACTTCCGCCAGGCAAAACAATCAAAGGTCAGATAACCAGCCAAGTGTTTCTTAAAATGCTGTGGTGACAGAACGTATTTACCGACAGCTATATTAAAGAGCACATTGAATGAAAAATAAAAGAGGGGCACGAGACTACATACAAATGATTTGAGCTTAAGAACCCAAAATAAACGAACAAACAAACAAACAAAATAAGCAAACAAATAAACAAAATAAAGTGGTGACAAATACATTGGAAGATATGTAGGAGAACAAGACGTAAGAAAGGACGCTAGAAGAAGAAACTGTAACCTTAAAATATTTAATTACGTTAGTTTATTGATAACCGCTGTAATAATAATCATAATAATAATAATAATAGCCCCTTCAGTCATAACTAACTATGGGAATGCGCCCGTGAGGTGACAGCCCTCAGCTGCTTATTTTCCTGGTGCTCCTTTCGACGTTTTCTCCCCTCCTCTGCTTGTTGTGTGAGCCTCTCTTCGCCCAATCTGAGGTGGCGCCGTAAATAGCATCGCCACTTAGTGCGATCGGCAGCTTCATCCTCCCATGTTGCTGGATCCATGTCCAGTGCCCTCATATCTCTCTTGCACACATCTTTGAACCTCAGTTGTGGTCGCCCAACTGTTCTCTTGCCATCTGCTAATTATCCGTAGAAGATATCTTTTGGGATGCGACCATCTTCCATGCGGCGAACATGGCCAAGCCAGCGAAGTCTGCGCTGTCTAAGCAGTGTATACATACTTTGAAAGCCAGCACGTGACAACACCTCGACATTTGTCACTTTATCTTTCCACGAGATGCCGAGGATGCGGCGTAGACACCGTAAATGGAAGGTATTGAGCCTTCTTTCTTGCTTAGCATAGGTCGTCCAGGTCTCGCTGCCATATAGGAGTGTGCTGGTGACGCAGGCATTATATACTGCAGCTTTGGTCTTCATTGTGAGTTTAGAGTTTCCCCAAACACGCGATGTGAGGCGGGCAAAGGTAGCTGCAGCTTTGCCAATGCGGCTGTCGATTTCTGTATCCAGTGAGAGTTTGTCATTGATGGTAGACCCTAGGTATGTGAAGTGGTGCACCACTGCCAATTCATAGTTATCGATAGTGATAACTGGTGCAGCACAGGCATCCTGATTCAGCACATTCGTTTTCTTTAGACTTATTTTGAGGGCAAAGTCCTTGCATGCTTCAGTGAAGCGATTCATCAAGTTCTGAAGCTCCTGATGGCTTTGAGTGACGACTGCAGCATCATCAGCAAACAACAAGTCTCTTATAGTGACCCTTCTGATTTTTGTTTTTGCCTTCAGCCTTGAAAGATTAAACAGACGGCCATCTGACCTAGTGTGAAGGCATATTCCTTCAGTTGCATCTCTGAATGCATGTTTCAAGAGTAAGGCAAAGAAGATCCCGAAGAGGGTCGGAGCCAGAACACAGCCTTGTTTAACGCCACTTCGTATGTCAAAGGGCTGTGACGTGCTTCCAGCATATTGGACTGTTCCCTTCATGTCGTCATGGAATGACTTTATCATTTCCAGCATTTTAGAAGGGCAGCAGTTCCAAAGGTTGTTATTGCCGGGAGTTGTAGTGAGGATAAGCTCTCACTGCAGATAAAATACTTCTATGGCACGCGCCTCAAAGAGCCTCTGACAACCAAGTCCAGCTCCCGGCCTTCACGTGTGGCTCAATTTGAGCCCGGCGGAACTGTTTCCACTGACGGGAGAAGGGGCAAAGGCGAGCGACTGGCGCCTTAAAACCAGCAGCTTCGGGCAGATAGGGCTCGTGATCCTTGGTTGGTAGCTTATCTAAGAGAAGGAACTCTGAATTCAAACCACCGCTGCCTTGCGGGAATATCCATTTATGGAATTGGCTTCGGGAGTAAACCCTGAGGATAAATCCGGAGTCGGAGTCCCTAAGGCAGTCTAATGTCGATTCGATATTATTCTGGCAACTCCTGCGACATGGCTGGTACCAAACTGTATCGGCTACTGCCGTTCCTTTGGATCTACCGGCTGTGTGGAGAGAGGGAACATGCTGCATGGGCAACAGCTTGATCTCCATATAACTGTGCCCAAGCTTGCGCCCTGGAGAGGACACTCCAGCTTCACCCTATAGGTGTCGGCAAAACATGGGAAGTGGCAGTTACCGGTTATAAGCATTTTGCCCAATTGGCGTAGGGCATGGCGCCAGGGGCTACTTCCGACAGTGGGAGAGGTTCTAGGATCTCACTGGACAGCTACCGCCCGCTTCAAGCTGGGCAGCCCCCAGTCAATAAGGTGTTGTCCCGCCACTGTCTGCTTTCCCCATTGGGTGCATGGGGATTAGGGTCAAACCCGAACTGTGGACGGAAAGTTTTGCACCAAGCAATTATCGAAAAAAAAGAAATAAGCAAACTCTCAGATTGGGATGCTGGAACGTCCGGACTATGTTGACTGGACTATCCGAAAACCTACAGGATGTAAAAGATGTAAGGAAGACAGCCATAATTAATGATGAGCTTAAACGACTTCAGGTGGATATAGTTGCACTTCAGGAAACGCGTCTGGCGGGCTCTGGAACGGTGAGCGAGAAGGACTACACATTTTATTGGCAAGGGAAAGATCTTAATAAAGCTAGAGAACACGGAGTAGGTTTTGCGGTCAAAAAATCGCTAACTAAAATGGTTGAACCAGGCGAGAATGGATCAGAACGCCTGTTAACGCTCCGCCTGCAAACTAGCACAGGTCCCATCACCCTTGTCAGTGTGTATGCTCCTACTCTGTACTCTGCCTCAGAAGCTAAAGATGAGTTCTACGAGAATCTAGCAGCAGTCATCAAAAGCATACCTAGGCAAGAACAGCTTGTTCTCTTTGGTGACTTTAACGCTACAGTGGTGCCGATAATGTTTCATGGCCTTCATGTCTGGGCAGGTTTGGTATTGGCAAGATGAATGAAAATGGACAACGGCTCTTAGAGTTGTGCGTCCACCATGACCTCTGCGTGACCAACACCTACTTTCAGACAAAACCCCAGCATAAGGTGTCGTGGAGACACCCACGATCCAAGCACTGGCACCAACTTGACCTGATTCTCGTCAGAAGGCCACTTCTCAGGTCTGTGCTCTCCACGCGCTCGTACCATAGTGCAGACTGTGATACAGATCACTCCTTGGTTTGCTGCAAAATCAGAGCACAACCAAGAAAACTCTATCGTGTCAGACATGAAGGGAAACCACGCATTGATACCAGCAAGATGTCGGACCCTTTCATGATCGCTCAATTCACTGCGACCTTCGAGAAAGTGCTCAGTAGCCCTCAGCATGGTGATACTATTACAGAGAACTGGGAGCATCTACGGAACACCATTCAAAGTACTGCATTTGCCACCTTTGGTAAGAAAACAGCGAAGTCAAATGACTGGTTTGATGCTTCATCAGATGTGATGGCACCTGTCATTGAAGCTAAGCGCAGTGCTATGAATGAATACAAACGTTCACCGAGTGCCAGAACCCTACAGATCCTGAGGGCTACGAGAAGCAAAGTTCAACAGACTGCTCGACGCTGTGCAAATGACTACTGGCTCCAGCTCAGTGAGAGCATCCAGATCGCAGCGCAAACACGCAACATTAAACAAATGTATGACGGTATAAAGAAAGCACTTAGCCCCCATAAAAGTAAGACGGCACCGCTAAAAACCATCAGCGGAGAGAAGCTAACCGATAAGGGTAAGCAGATGGAGAGGTGGGTCGAGCACTACTCTGAGCTTTACGCTAGAGACAATACCGTTACGCCTGCAGCCCTTGATGGTGTCAACAGTCTGCCAACTATGGAGGAGCTGGATGCCGAACCAACATTAGAGGAACTCAGCAAGGCCATTGATAGCTTGGCCTCTGGCAAAGCACCAGGCAGTGATGGGATTCCTCCTGATTTAATCAAATGCTGTAAGAGCACGTTATTACATCCCCTGCATAGGATGCTGTGCCAGTGCTGGGAAGAGACAACTATTCCTCAAGACATGCGAGATGCCAAGATTGTATCACTGTATAAAAATAAAGGAGACAGAAGTGATTGCAATAACTACAGAGGCATCTCTCTTCTTAGTATTGTTGGTAAGGTTTTTGCCAAAGTCATCTTAATGCGACTACACAAGTTAGCTGAGCGCATATATCCAGAGTCACAGTGTGGATTCCGAGCTGGCAGATCAACAACAGACATGATCTTCTCTCTCCGCCAGCTTCAGGAAAAATCAAGAGAGCAGAAAAGACCATTATATATCGCCTTTATAGACCTCACAAAAGCATTCGACCTGGTTAGTAGGGATGGACTCTTTAAAATCCTCCTGAAAATAGGCTGCCCTTCTAAAATGCTGGAAATGATAAAGTCATTCCATGACGGCATGAAGGGAACAGTCCAATATGCTGGAAGCACGTCACAGCCCTTTGATATACGAAGTGGCGTTAAACCAGGCTGTGTTCTGGCTCCGACCCTCTTCGGAATCTTCTTTGCCTTACTCTTGAAACATGCATTCAGAGATGCAACTGAAGGAATATGCCTTCACACTAGGTCAGATGGCCGTCTGTTTAATCTTTCAAGGCTGAAGGCAAAAACAAAAATCAGAAGGGTCACTATAAGAGACTTGTTGTTCGCTGATGATGCTGCAGTCGTCACTCAAAGCCAACAGGAGCTTCAGAGCTTGATGAATCGCTTCACTAAAGCAATGCAAGGACTTTGGCCTCACAATAAGTCTAAAGAAAACGAATGTGCTGAGTCAGGATGTGGGTGCTGCACCAGTTATCACTATCGATAACTATGAATTGGCAGTGGTGCACCACTTCACATACCTAGGGTCTACCATCAATGACAAACTCTCACTGGATACAGAAATCGACAGCCGCATTGGCAAAGCTGCAGCTACCTTTGCCCGCCTCACATCGCGTGTTTGGGGAAACTCTAAACTCACAATGAAGACCAAAACTGCGGTATATAATGCCTGCGTCACCAGCACACTCCTATATGGCAGCGAGACCTGGACGACGTATGCTAAGCAAGAAAGAAGGCTCAATACCTTCCATTTGCGGTGTCTACGCCGCATCCTCGGCATCTCGTGGAAAGATAAAGTGACAAATGTCGAAGTGTTGTCACATGCTGGCCTTCAAAGTATGTATACGCTTCTTAGACAGCGCAGACTTCGCTGGCTTGGCCATGTTCGCCGCAAGGATGATGGTCGCATCCCAAAAGATATCTTCTACGGACAATTAGCAGATGGCAAGAGAACAGTTGGGCGACCACAGCTGAGGTTCAAAGATGTGTGCAAGAGAGATATGAGGGCACTGGACATGGATCCAGCAACATGGGAGAATAAAGCTGCCGATCGCACTAAGTGGCGATGCTATTTACGGCGCCACCTCAGATTGGGCGAAGAGAGGCTCACACAAGAAGCAGAGGTGAGGAGAAAACGTCGAAAGGAGCACCAGGAAAATAAGCAGCTGAGGGCTGTCACCTCAGGGGCGCATTCCCATAGTCAGTTATGAGTGAAGGGGCTATTATTATTAGAAGGGCAGCCTATTTTCAGGAGGATTTTAAAGAGTCCATCCCTACTAACCAGGTCAAATGCTTTTGTGAGGTCTATAAAGGCAATATATAAAGGCCTTTTCTGCTCTCTTGATTTTTCCTGAAGCTGGCGGACAGAGAAGATCATGTCTGTTGTTGATCTACCAGCTCGGAATCCACACTGTGACTCTGGATATATGCGCTCAGCTAACTTGCGTAGTCGCATTAAGATGACTTTGGCAAAAACCTTACCAACAATACTAAGAAGAGAGATGCCTCTGTAGTTATTGCAATCAATTCTGTCTCCTTTATTTTTGTACAGTATTACAATCTTGGCATCTCGCATGTCTTGAGGAATAGTTGTCTCTTCCCAGCACTGGCACAGCATCCTATGCAGGGGATGTAATAGCGTGCTCTTACAGCATTTGATTAAATCAGGAGGAATCCCATCACTGCCTGGTGCTTTGCCAGAGGCCAAGCTATCAATGGCCTTGCTGAGTTCCTCTAATGTTGGTTCGGCATCCAGCTCCTCCATAGTTGGCAGACATTTGACAGCATCAAGGGCTGCAGGCGTAACGGTATTTTCTCTAGCATAAAGCTCAGAGTAATGCTCGACCCACCTCTCCATCTGCTTACCCTTATCGGTTAGCTTCTCTCCGCTGATGGTTTTTAGCGGTGCAGTCTTACTTTTTTGGGGGCCAGGTGCTTTCTTTATACCGTCATACATTTGTTTGATGTTGCCTGTTTGCGCTGCGATCTGGATGCTCTCACTGAGCTGAAGCCAATAGTCATTTGCACAGCGTCGAGCAGTCTGTTGAACTTTGCTTCTCGTGGCCTTCAGGATCTGTAGGGTTCTAGCACTCGGTGAACGTTTGTATTTATTCATAGCACTGCGCTTAGCTTCAATGACAGGTGCTATCACATCTGATGAAGCATCAAACCAGTCATTTGACTTTGCCGTTTTCTTACCAAAGGTGGCAAGTGCAGTACTTTGAATGGTGTTCCGTAGATGCTCCCAGTTCTCTGTAATAGTATCACCATGCTGAGGGCTGCTGAGCACTTTCTTGAAGGTCGCAGTAAATTGAGCAATCATGACAGAGTCTGACATCTTGCTGGTATCAATGCGTGGTTTCCCTTCATGTCTGACACGATAGAGTTTTCTTGGTTGTGCTCTGATTTTGCAGCAAACCAAGGAGTGATCTGTATCACAGTCTGCATTACGGTACGAGCGCGGAGAGCACAGACCTGAGAAGTGGCCTTCTGACGAGAATCAGGTCCAGTTGGTGCCAGTGCTTGGATCGTGGGTGTCTCCATGACACTTTATGCTGGGGTTTTGTCTGAAAGTAGGTGTTGGTCACGCAGAGGTCATGGTGGACGCACAGCTCTAAGAGCCGTTGTCCATTTTCATTCATCTTGCCTATACCAAATCTGCCCAGACATGAAGGCCATGAAACATTATCGGCACCCACTCTAGCGTTAAAGTCACCAAGGAGAACAAGCTGTTCTTGCCTAGGTATGCTTTTGATGACTGCTGCTAGATTCTCGTAGAACTCATCTTTAGCTTCTGAGGCAGAGTACAGAGTAGGAGCATACACACTGACAAGGGTGATGGGACCTGTGCTAGTTTGCAGGCGGAGCGTTAACAGGCGTTCTGATCCATTCTCGCCTGGTTCAACCATTTTAGTTAGCGATTTTTTTACCGCAAAACCTACTCCGTGTTCTCTAGTTTTATTAAGATCTTTCCCTTGCCAATAAAATGTGTAGTCCTTCTCGCTCACCGTTCCAGAGTCCGCCAGGCGCGTTTCCTGAAGTGCAACTATATCCACCTGAAGTCGTTTAAGCTCATCATTAATTATGGCTGTCTTCCTTACGTCGTTTACGTCCTGTAGGTTTTCGGATAGTCCAGTCAACATAGTCCGGACGTTCAGCATCCCAATCTGAGAGTTTGCTTATTTCTATTATTCTGATAATTGCTTCGTGCAAAATTTTCTGTCCACAGTTCGGGTTTGACCCTAATCCCCATGCACCCAATGGGGAAAGCAGACAGTGGCGAGACAACACCTTATTGACTGGGGGCTGCCCAGCTTGAAGCGGGCGGTAGCTGTCCAGTGAGATCCTAGAACCTCTCCCACTGTCGGAAGTAGCCCCTGGCGCCATGCCCTACGCCAATTGGGCAAAATGCTTATAACCGGTAACTGCTACTTCCCGTGTTTTGCCGACACCTATAGGGTGAAGCTGGAGTGTCCTCTCCAGGGCGCGAGCTTTGGGCACAGTTATATGGAGATCAAGCTGTTGCCCATGCAGAATGTTCCCCCTCTCCACACAGCTGGTAGATCCAAAGGAACGGCAGTAGCCGATACAGTTTGGTACCAGCCACGTCGCAGGAGTTGCCAGAATAATGTCGAATCGACATTAGACTGCCTTAGGGACTCCGACTCCGGATTTATCCTCAGGGTTTACTCCCGAAGCCAATTCCATAAATGGATATTCCCGCAAGGCAGCGGTGGTTTGAATTCAGAGTTCCTTCTCCTAGATAAGCTACCAACCAAGGATCACGAGCCCTATCTGCCCGAAGCTGCTGGTTTTAAGGCGCCAGTCGCTCGCCTTTGCCCCTTCTCCCGTCAGTGAAAACAGTTCCGCCGGGCTCAAATTGAGCCACGCGTGAAGGCCGGGAGCTGGTTTTGGTTGTCAGAGGCTGCTTGAGGCGCGTGCCATAGAAGCTGTAACAGTAGACGTAAAGGTTAATACAACTAAAATAATAACTAAACCCAACAGCCAATAACTACGGTACTAACTAACAACAACATCCAATAACTACGGTACTAACTAAAAACAACATCCAATAACTACGGCAGTAACTAACAGCAACATCCAGTCACTACGGTAGTAACTAACAACAGCATCCAATCACTACGGTAGTAACTAACAACAACATCCAATAACTACGGCAGTAACTAACAACAACAGCCAATAACTACGGCAGTAACTAATAACAACAGCCAATAACTACGGCAGTAACTAACAATAACAGCCAATAACTACGGCAGTAACTAACAACAACAGCCAATAACTACGGCAGTAACTAACAACAACAGCCAATAACTACGGTAGTAACTAACAACAACATCCAATAACAACGGTAGTAACTAACAACAACATCCAATAACTACCGTAGTAACTAACAAGAACATCCAATAACTACGGCAGAAACTAACAACAGCATCCAATAACTACGGTAGTAACTAATAACAACATCCAATCACTACGATAGTAACTAAAAACAACATCCAATAACTACGGCAGTAACTAACAACAACATCCAATAACTACGGCAGTAACTAACAACAACATCCAATAACTATGGCAGTAACTAATAACAACATCCAATAACTACGGTAGTAACTAAAAACAACATCCAATAATTACGGCAGTATCTAACAACAACATCCAATAACTACAGTAATAACTAACAGAAACATTCAATAACTACGGCAGTAACTAACAACAACTTCCAATAAAACGGTAGTAACTAATAATCAAAGTTCAATACTTAAAATACTAACTAAGAACAAACGGCCCATAGCATAAGCAGTAACTATTAACACGAATCCAGTAGTTAAAACAGTTACTCAAAACAAAAGGACAATACCAAATCAGTAACTATATACAAGAATCCGGTACTTAAAACAGTTACCCAAAACAAAAGTTCAATACCCTATCAGTGACTATAAACAAAAATACAGTAGTTAGAACAGTAACTCAAAACAAAACCTCAATACTATAACAGTGACTATAAACAATAATCCAGTAGTTAAAACAGTTACTCAATACAAAAGAACAATACCATAGCAGTGACTATAAACAATAATCCAGTAGTTAAAACAGTAAATCAAAACAAAAGATCAATACCATAACAGTGACTATAAACAATAATCCAGTCGTTAAAATAGTAAATCAAAACAAAAGATCAATACCATAGCAGTGACTATAAACAATAATCCAGTAGTTAAAATAGTAAATCAAAACAAAAGATCAATACCATAACAGTGACTATAAACAATAATCCAGTCGTTAAAATAGTAAATCAAAACAGAAGATCCATACCATAGCAGTGACTATAAATAATAATCCAGTAGTTAAAATAGTAAATCAAAACAAAAGATCAATACCATAACAGTGACTATAAACAATAATCCAGTACTTAAAACAGTAAATCAAAACAAAAGAGCAATATCATAACAGTGACTATAAACAATAATCCAGTAGTTAAAACAGTAAATCAAAACAAAAGCTCAATATCATAGCAGTGACTATAAACAATAATCCAGTAGTGAAAACAGTAAATCAAAACAAAAGCTCAATACCATAGCAGTGACTATAAACAATAATCCAGTAGTTAAAAAGTAAATCAAAACAAAAGATCAATACCATAGCAGTGACTATAAACAATAATCCAGTAGTTAAAACAGTAAATCAAAACAAAATATCAATACCATAACAGTGACTATAAACAATAATAATAATAAATTCTTTAAGCACCAAACACGGCGCATAAGGCAGAAACCATTGCTCTCCAGGTTGTTCGTTGTGACGCCACTCCTCTTAACTCTTGCACATTATTTAGGCCCAACATTCTTCCTTCTCTTGTTATTGTTCTTCTAAGTGTTTCTTTTGGTCTTCCTTTTTTCCTCTTACCCTCAGGAACCCACGTGAGCGCCTGTAGTGGTATTCTGTTGTTTTGCATTCGTAGGACATGACCGATATATGACCATCGTCTTTTCCTTATATAGTCGGAGACATATTTCTGCTTAGAGTCTTCTCTTATTTGTCGATTAGTCTTGAATTCTTTCCAACTGATGTTCATGAGTTTTCTAAGACATTTGTTCTCGCATGTATTCAGCTTGTTCTCCAATGATTTTGTTATTTTCCAACTCTCACAGCCGTATGTTAACACTGAGATAACATTCGAATTAAACAGACAAAGCTTGGTATGTATATTCAGTGATCGTAATTTCCAAATGTTAGATAATCTATTGAAGGCGCTAGCTGCCAAAGCAATTCTAGTATGAATTTCTCTTGTTGTGTCACCATCTTGAGTCATTTTACTGCCTAAATAATTGAAACTTTCAACTTTCTGTAGTTTTTCCCCGTTCAGGATGATATCGAAGGTCTCGTTAGAAAAGTTCATAACTTTAGTTTTAGAGGCATTTATTTGGAGACCTATTTTAACCGAGAAATGACACAGATTATTTACTGCTTCTTGGGCCTGTCTGGGTGTTGGACTTAAGAATGCTAAATCATCTGCAAAATCGAGGTCTTCCAAAGACTTTCCATCTGTCCATTTTATACCTAATTGTTCGTTGTGGGTATAGTTTTTCATAACCCAATCAATAGCTATTCCAAAAAGTAGTGGTGACATAACACAGCCTTGTTTCACCCCTGTGTCTACTGTAAACCATTCTGTATTCCCTTTATTTGTTCTAACACAACATCTTGCATTGTCATATAGCGCTTTGATTACTTCACATATTTTGTTGGAAAACCATAGATTGTAAGTAACTTCCACAATGATGGGCGGTGTAGACTATCAAAGGCTTTTTGAAAATCGACGAAGGTGATAATAAGTGGTGATTGCATTTCAACTGATTCTTCTATAATTGTTCTTAGTGTGAATATTTGATCAATACATGATCGTTTCGGCCTGAAACCTGCTTGTTCTTCTCTGATCTTTTCGTCTACATGCAATTTCAGTCTTTCTAACATCATGCAACATAATAATTTTCCAGGTACTGATAATAGAGATATACCACGCCAGTTATTACAGTCTGATAGATCACCTTTCTTCGGTAACTTTACAATAATACTGTCTTTCCATTGTTGTGGTGGTTGTTCTTCTCTCCATACTTCATTTATAATATCTAAAATTCTCAAGAGGTTGTTGTCATTAACTGCTTTAATCATTTCGCCTGCAATTTCGTCAACTCCAGCAGCTTTAAAATTTTTTAATCTTTTAACGGCTTGTTTAATCTCGTCTAGCGTGAATTCATCGCAAGTTATTGGCAAGGTGGTTGTGAGTGTTTCATTATTAAAATCCGGTGTTACTGTTGGCGGTGGTCTGTTAAGCACCTCCATGAAGTGCTCAGCCCATCTCTTCATTTGTTCTTTTCCTGTTGGTATTGAATTCCCTAATTTATCTTTAACAGGTGTTTCCGTATCAGTAGGCTGGTGGCATAATTGTTTTGTAATTTGATAAAGGCACCTACTATTACCAGTTCTTGCAGCATTTTCAGCTTCTATGGCCAGTTCATTGATGAAATGTCTTTTATCTCTTCGAACAATAATCCAGTAGTTAAAACAGTAAATCAAAACAAAAGATCAATACCACAGCAGTGACTATAAGTAATAATCCAGTAGTTAAAACAGTAAAGCAAAACAAAAGATCAATACCATAACAGTGACCATAAATAATAATACAGCAGTTTAAAAAGTAGATCAAAACAAAAGCACAATACTATAGCAGTGACTATAAACAAAAATCAAGTACTTAAAACAGTAAATCAAAACAAAAGCTAAATATCATAGCAGTGACTATAAACAATAATCCAGTAGTTAAAACAGTAAATCCAAACAAAAGCTCAATATCATAGCAGTGACTATAAACAATAATCCAGAAGTGAAAAAAGTAAATCAAAACAAAAGCTCAATACCATAACAGTGAATATAAACAGTAATCCAGTAGTTCAATTAGTTACTCAATACAAAAGCTCAATACCATAACAGTGACTTAAAAAAATTATCCAGTAGTTGAAACAGTTACTCAATACAAAAGCTCAATACCATAGCAGTTACTATAAAAAACTGTCCAGTAGTTAAAACAGTAAATCGAAATAAAAGCTCAATATCATAGCAGTGACTATAAATAATAATACAGTAGTTTAAAAAGTAGATCAAAACAAAAGCACAATACTATAGCAGTGACTATAAACAATAATCCAGTACTTAAAACAGTAAATCAAAACAAAAGCTCAATATCATAGCAGTGACTATAAACAATAATCCAGTAGTTAAAACAGTAAATCAAAACAAAAGCTCAATATCATAGCAGTGACTATAAACAATAATCCAGTAGTGAAAACAGTAAATCAAAACAAAAGATCAATACCACAGCAGTGACTATAAACAATAATCCAGTAGTTAAAACAGTAAATCAAAACAAAAGATCAATACCATAGCAATGACTATAAACAATAATCCAGTCGTTAAAATAGTAAATCAAAACAAAAGATCAATACCATAGCAGTGACTATAAACAATAATCCAGTAGTTAAAATAGTAAATCAAAACAAAAGATCAATACCATAACAGTGACTATAAACAATAATCCAGTAGTTAAAATAGTAAATCAAAACAAAAGATCAATACCATAACAGTGACTATAAACAAGAGCCCTATAACTAAAACGGTAAAACAAGATCAAGGATCCAGTTACACGCCCATTGAGGTAGGCCTATATTGGAAATATGGTGTTAGGCCTATATTTTATTGGCGCACTAGGGGTGATGTGGTCAGCATCAGCCGGTCGCCTTAACCTTCCCAGAATTGCTTTGGTACCCAATTGGGGCTGGGTCGACCCAGCAGCCGTTTGCAGCTTAAAATAATCCCACCTCATCTGGGGATCGAACCATGGACTACTGAGGTAGGAAGCCAGTGCACTAACCACTATGCTACCTCGGCTCCGTAACTAAAACGGTAAGTTAAAAATAAAACAGGATTCATTAGCAAAACTGGTAACTAACAAAATATCCAACACCAAGAGCTCAATAAAATTTGCGGTAATTCAGAAGAGTCAGTAACTGTAGCACTAACTCAAAACAAAAGTCCGATAACTCAAGCCGTAACTCAAAATAAAAGTTCAGTAACTAAACTCAAAACAAAAGTTCAGTAACTCAAGCAGTAACTCAAAACAAAAGTCCAGTAATTCACCTCAAAATAAAAGTCCAGTAACTAAACGCAAAACAAAAGTTCAGTAACTAAAGCAGTAACTCAAAACCAAAGTCCAGTAATTCAACTCAAAACAAAAGTCCAGAAACTAAACTCAAAACAAAAGTTCAGTAACTCAAGCAGTAACTCAAAACCAAAGTCCAGTAATTCAACTCAAAACAAAAAACCGGTAACTACTCAAAACAAAATTTCAGTAACTCAAGCAGTAACTCAAAGCGAATGTCCAGTAATTTAACTCAAGACAAAAGGCCAGTAACTAAACTCAAAACAAAAGTTCAGTAATTCAACTAAAAACCAAAATCCAGTAGCCAAAGCAGTAAATAAACTCAACACAAAAGTCCAGTAACTTAAGTAGTAACTAAAATGAAAAGTCCAGTAATTAAAATAGTAACTCAGAACAAAAGTCCAGTAACTAAAGAAGTACCTCAAAACAAATGTCCAGTAACTAACCTCAAAACAAAAGTCCAGTAACTAACACAGTAACTCAAGACATAGATCAAGTAATTAAAGCGGTAACTCAAAACAAAAGACCAGTAACTAAAGCAGTAAATTTAAAAAAAAAAGACCAGTAACTAAAACAGCAAATCAAAACAAAAGTACACTAACTAAAACAGTAAATCAAAACAATCGGTCAGTAACTAAAACAGTAAATAAAAACAAAACTCCAGTAACTAAAACAGTAAATCAAAACAAACGTCCAGTAACTAAAACAGTAAATCTAAACAAACGTCCAGTAACTAAAACAGTAAATTAAAATAAAAGTCCAGTAACTAAAACAGTAAATCAAAACAAAAGTCAGTAACTCACACAGTAAATCAAAACAAAAGTCAGTAACTAAAACAGTAAATCAAAACAAAACTCCAGTAACTAAAACAGTAAATCAAAACAAACGTCCAGTAACTAAAACAGTAAATCAAAACAAACGTCCACTAACTAAAACAGTAAATCAAAACAAAACTCCAGTAACTAAAACAGTAAATCAAAACAAACGTCCAGTAACTAAAACAGTAAATCAAAACAAACGTCCAGTAACTAAAACAGTAAATTAAAATAAAAGTCCAGTAACTAAAACAGTAAATCAAAACAAAAGTCAGTAACTAAAACAGTAAATCAAAACAAAAGTCAGTAACTAAAACAGTAAATCAAAACACAACTCCAGTAACTAAAACAGTAAATTAAAACAAACGTCCAGTAACTAAAACAGTAAATCAAAACAAACGTCCAGTAACTAAAACAGTAAATCAAAACAAACGTCCACTAACTAAAACAGTAAATCAAAACAAAACTCCAGTAACTAAAACAGTAAATCAAAACAAACGTCCAGTAACTAAAACAGTAAATCAAAACAAACATCCAGTAACTAAAACAGTAAATTAAAATATAAGTCCAGTAACTAAAACAATAAATCAAAACAAAAGTCAGTAACTAAAACAGTAAATCAAAACAAAAGTCACTAACTAAAACAGTAAATCAAAACAAAACTCCAGTAACTAAAACAGTAAATCAAAACAAACGTCCAGTAACTAAAACAGTAAATCAAAGCAAACGTCCACTAACTAAAACAGTAAATCAAAACAAAACTCCAGTAACTAAAACAGTAAATCAAAACAAACGTCCAGTAACTAAAACAGTTAATCAAAACATACGTCCACTAACTAAATCAGTAAATCAAAAAAAAAGTCCAGGAACTAAAACTGTAAATAACAACTTAACTCCACTAACTAAAACAGTAAATCAAAACATACGTCCACTAATTAAAGCAGTAAATCAAAACAAACGTCCAGTAACTAAACAGTAAATCAAAACAAACGTCCAGTAACTAAAACAGTAAATCAAACAGTAAATCTAACAAATGTCCAGTAACTAAAACAGCAAATCAAAACAGACGTCCAAAGACTAATACAGCAAATCAAAACAAACGTCCAGTAACTAAAACAGTAAATCAAAACAAACTTCCAGTAACTAAAACAGCAAATCAAAACAAACGTCCAGTAACTAAAACAGTAAATCAAAACAAACGTCCAGTAACTAAAACAGCAAATGAAAACAAACGTCCAGTAACTAAAAATTAATATGAAACAAACATAAAGGTATGTTTTTCAAGCACTCGTAAGAAATAAAGAAGTAGAACACTAGACAACAGAAAAACCACAGACATGGGTGGCTTACCCAGGATTTGAACACTGGACCTTCCGTGCGACAACCCCGCCTAGCTATGCAAGCGAATCACACTATCCTCCCTGCCATCCACGCATCACCAAAAAAATGATGCTAAGATGACAGATCAACAGTGCTAACCGAAAGACATAACACCGGAAGTCCACCATGGGCAGTACAGCCTATTAATGACGCAATCACTTCTGTTGTTTCCCTATCAGACAGCATAGGCCAGTCCACACAAGACAAAGAGACCTTAATACTGTGTCTAGTACATGATAGTATACTTAGAACATTAAGTACAGGACAGAGGGTAGGTTTCGGTATTGTATAAACATTTATAACATATAAGGAAGGGAAACCCGAGGCCTGTAAACGGTAAATTAATATGAAACAAACATAAAGGTATATTTTTCAAGCACTCGTAAGAAATAAAGAAGTAGAACACTAGACAACAGAAAAACAACAGACATGAGTGGCTTACCCAGGATTTGAACACTGGACCTTCCGTGCGACAACCCCGCCTAGCTATGCAAGCGAATCACACTATCCTCCCTGCCATCCACGCATCACCAAAAAAATGACGCTAAGATGACAGGTCAACAGTGCGAACCGAAAGACATAACACCGGAAGTCCACCATGGGCAGTACAGCCTATTAATGACGCAATCACTTCTGTTGTTTCCCTATCAGACAGCATAGGCCAGTCCACACAAGACAAAGAGACCTTAATAATGTGTCTAGTACATGATAGTAGACTTAGAACATTAAGTACAGGACAGAGGGTAGGTTTTGGTATGTATAAACATTTATAACATATAAGGAAGGGAAACCCGAGGCCTGTAAACGGTAAATTAATATGAAACAAACATAAAGGTATGTTTTTCAAGCACTCGTAAGAAATAAAGAAGTAGAACACTAGACAACTAGTCCAGTAACTAAAACAGTAAATCAAAACAAACTTCCAGTAACTAAAACAGCAAATCAAAACAAACGTCCAGTAACTAAAACAGCAAATAAAAACAAACGTCCAGTAACTAAAACAGTAAATCAAAACAAACGTCCACTAACTAAAACAGTGACTCAAAACAAAAGCATACAATTAAGTAGAAAGGACAGACTGATGAAGTTACAAGAAGTGACAAGAAACAAGATAAACAAAAAAAAAAACAAAAAAAACCCTCTTCTGATTTCATTATCTTCATCGTTACCCTAAGCTGTCAGCGTAGAGACTTTCAGTCGGTCCTTGCTAAGCTCTCTCTTTTCCTGTGTCATTCACTCAAATTCTCTCTAAGGCCCCTTTATCCTTTTTAAGGCTATCTTCATCATCATCATCATCAGCTGCCATCTCCACAACGAAGGTTGGCTGTAATGGATCTCCAACGTCTTCTGTCTCTTGTCTTGGTGGTGCACTCTGATAGACTCTTTCCTGTCCATCTCTTGATGTTATCTTCCCACTTATAGCGCTGTCTTCCCCTTGCACGTTTGACTTCACCTTTCCCTTCTATTATAGTCTTCTGCAAGGTGTTATGCCTTTTTATGTGGCCAAAGTATTTTAGCTGCCTAACTTTGATCTCCCTCATTAGTTCTCTTTTCATACCTAGATTTTCTAGGACCTCCTTATTTGTTTTCTTCTCTTTCCATGAGATACGCCCCATTCTTCTATATATCCACACTTCAAGAGCCTCAATTCTTTCTTCCAAATGCTTATTCATCGTCCATGTTTCTGCACCATACAGAAATGCAGAATATATACAGGGTGTCCATAAAGTCTCTTTACAATTTAACAAATTTATTACAAAGGCAATTGATGAGATATCTGAATCAGATTTGTTCTATATACTCAGTGGTTATCAAAGTTTTTAATCACATACCTTTATCGTATTTCAGGTACCCTGTTGGTGAAAGAGGTACTGTTTAATGAACCCCTAAAAAATGGCTACTCCTCAAGAGAAGGCACAATGTGTATCATGATCCCACACCATACATTCACCTTTGGACTATCTCAGTGAAGTTCCCTAGTCACATGGGGGTGTTTTGATCCCCATATTCTCACATTATGTGTGTTCAGTTTCCCTGAAAAATGAAAGGTTGCCTCATCACTAAAACAAACTCAGGTGAGGAACGTTTCATCCTCAGAAATTCGTTCCAGCATGTTAACTGCAAACTCTTTTCGTCTTGGTTTATCATTTGGCTCGAGTGCCTGTAAGAGTTGCACTTTGTAAGCGTAGAATCGCAAGTTCTTGTGTAGGACTTTGTGCACTGTTGAACGTGATAGCTCTAACTGTCTGGCAGCAGTACGGATGGACTTTGTGGGAGAATGATAAAAGGCTTGTCTTACACGCTCGATGTTTTCCTCAGATGTTCTTGGTCGTCCACTCCTCCCTTTATCCAACACTGTCCCTGTCTCCATAAATTTCTTGTGCCATGCACGAATTGACGGTGGATCTCTTCCATACTTAGTTCTGTAGTTTCGCTGAGTCTGCCTATCCGATTTTGTTTCAATAAACCATGATACACATTGTGCCTTCTCTTGAGGAGTAGCCATTTTTTTAGGGGTTCATTAAACAGTACCTCTTTCATCAACAGGGTACCTGAAATACGATAAAGGTATGTGATTAAAAACTTTGATAACCACTGAGTACATAGAACAAATCTGATTAAGATATCTCATCAATTGCATTTGTAATAAATTTGTTAAATGGTAAAGAGACTTTATGGACACCCTGTATATAACACTTTATGATTCTTAGTTTTAATTTGTGAGATAACTGTTTAGATGGCAGTATATGTTTCATGTTGTTGAATGTAGCTTTGGCCATTCCTATTCTCTTCTTGGTGGCTATCTTCAGTTCTCTTCTAAGTATGTTTTTCGTTCTTCCTCAATTTCTTTGACATTGGAAATTCCAGAAGTAGGTTATGTGCTTACCTTGTAATGTAATCAACTGTTTTCCTCACTGTGTATCCTCTCCTACGACAACTACGTTCCCCTAACGCTTAGGTCATTGGTATACGTCTAGTTCTTCCAGAAGTTCAACATTAGCAATCTTGTCAATTTTCTCATTGGGGCTTGGGAAGGTTTCTAGGGCAAGACATAGCAGC
This sequence comes from Oreohelix idahoensis, assembly GCA_024509875.1. Classification (NCBI taxonomy): domain Eukaryota; kingdom Metazoa; phylum Mollusca; class Gastropoda; order Stylommatophora; family Oreohelicidae; genus Oreohelix; species Oreohelix idahoensis. The sequence goes on from JAMPIV010012492.1 coordinate 50,595, forward strand.
TAATTGGGAAGACTAGCTATTTAAGTAGTCCGCTGAGGGTGATTGAGGTGAGTAAGACTCTCCATTGCTGGAGCTAGACGCAGCACCACGACTTTGTACCTCTAAAATTATAAGCGCCAATTCGTGCTGATAGTTTGTCGTTCTCTCTTTCCTCGTGTTGTCTCTCTTTAATTCGCTCTGTGAGCTTCCATTTCCGCCTCCTATGATGTCGGTCAACAGCGCCAGACGAGAGATTCTGGTAGCCGAATCGTAAGCTTTCATCTTGAGCGCTAGTTTCTGAATTCTTCGTTCCACACAGTAGCACGGAATTAACAACATTAGAGATCAGAGCAATCTAATGATATATTTATATTGCTGTTTCTTAACCCCGCCATCAGAAGTCAGTCAGAATTTGAATAGTCTAGCGCAGTCCTAGAACCAGTTTTTCTTGTTGGAATAGAGTGTTATAGTGATTGATTCGTGGAGATTTTCATTCTGAATTTTCTGACCTGTTCACAAGGGCGTCGACGGTCTTCTTTTGTTTTGGTAATTTTCTCCTTTACTTGGCTTGAGCGTTACCAATTTCATTTATAAACGTTCACTCGCTAAATGGTATTTGAGAACAATAAAATTTAACACTGGACTTACCAAATCCAGATTCATATTTTTACCAGCCACAGTGCTGTACATATAACATTATTTTTGTTCCCAACTCATGACAGACGTAATTCCAGTGGCGTATATCCCTAGATACATACGCTGTGCAGAATCGGCACTCTAACACAAAGTTGGCCGACAGAAGAAGCATCATCGTCATTGGTAAAATTTTTTTAGCAACCAGATGTTTTCCAATATTGGAAGTATTTCCCCGTGAAAGGTGAACCTCACGAACTCTCACAGTTTTAACTATTTGTAGTAACACTTATATCCAGGAGAAGCACCATATTAGGCGTTCACCTCACTAGTTAGTTTCTGAGGATAAACTGGGGCCAATTTGGATCTGCGACACCTGTGGTGACAGAATATTAAGTGAAATAGATAATATATTCATGGACTAATTCTATTACCAAGGGATATTACAGACCTACCATACCAGGCAATTAGGTAAGAGTGCGAGAGTGGCCACTGTTTCAGAGAGGGTGTGAGTATTTTTCCTTATTTTCTGGAAACTATCCATATATCTGATTTGTCTAAATTTTGTTTACTTTACTGGGTCTCAAAGAGTACCAATACTGTTCATTCTGTAACATAGTGCTAACCTTAAACCTTTGGGTTAATAATTTTGGGTTTTTTTCCCTCTATTTCGTGGAAGGTTCACTTTTCTGCTTTATTTCATATGCATGCAAATGGTCTTTTTCTTTAGATATTTTGATGTTGTCGAGTTTAAATGAAAATAAACTACAAAGAAACTTACCTTTTTGTGTTGGTCAGACCCATACCCATTTATCCGTAGGTTTTCACGTATGTGTGTCTTGTTGTCACATCGCTATGTGTGTGTAGAGTAAATTGTCTATTCTTGATAGGGAGGCAAAGGCTGTCTGGTAATAAAGTACAGTGGTACGGATAGGCTGGAGGAGATAACCTAATCACTCCAGAGAGATATCTTTCCCTCAATCTACCCCTTGTGAAATCTATTTTCTATACCTTTTCTGGAGTATCTGTCGAAATCCACTCTATTTAGACCGGCCAAATAAAACAATTAACCTACGACAGGTTGCCTTTTTTTTTTTTTAAATACGGAAAATATAATTTGATCCAACTCAGCAGCGTACAACTAACAGTCATAAGTGAACAATATAGTGCGACAACGATATCTTGTACCACCTTGAAAAATCCACTTGGTCAACTATGCACAGCATCATCTGGTCAACAAATTACAAATCGGACAGACAGACCTGTGTCTAAATATCGCAGCCTCGCTGTAAACGGACACAACGCACCCAACGTCCTTTTCAGGACGAACGAAGAAGAAGAAGAAACATTTTAAAAGATATATTATATGGCGACGAGACAAGCCTGAAACAGGCCGCCGACTTTATAAGAAAAATGTAGGTGTCGTTACATGAGGGGACGAACAAGAAGAATCCTTTAAATGTGCCCAATATTTTATGAAAGAATAAAACCTGGCATACATTCTGACAACATACAAGACAAGATTGATGGAAACAGAAATACAGAACGACATAGTGATACAGTTCTGGACAGTGTACAACCATAGTTTAAAGCTAATAACAGAATTAATAAACAGCAATAGGGACAACACATATGGACAAGTCAAATAAGGAATATAAATCAATTCAGCCGCCCAAGACAGAAGAAGGTCCTTTGGAAAGGAGGCGCATGAAGCAACCTAGAGAAAGCCGAAAGGAGTCTGGGTTGCCGACTAACCTTTTTTCGTCTAGGAAAATCTCCAGGATTGGCACCTGAAATGTTCGCACTCTGTGTGAACAAGGAAAAACTGCACATTCAGCAGCAAAAATGACAAATTACAGGATTGATATCCTGGGTCTCTGCGAGACACGGTGGAAAGGCATAGAGAAGAGGAGATTGATCACAGGAGAAATGGTGTTGTCCTCAGGACATGAGGAGGAAAGATCCCACCACAGTGAATAGGTGGCTCTAATGCTGTCCAAGGAAGCACAGAAGGCACTTATAGAAGGGGAAGCAATGGGACCCCGAATTATAACAGTAAGGTTTAAATCAGCCAAAAAGAAAGTAAATATAAACATCATTCAGTGTTATGCACCAACAAACGATAAAGAAGAATCTGTGAAAGAAGACTTTTACACCAGACTACAAAGTGTCTTGGGCAATAAGAAAAAAAAGGACATCACAATTGTGATGGGGGACCTAAATGCGAAAATAGGAACAGACATCACTGGCTTTGAAGAAATCATGGGAAAGAAGGGATTAGGTATGATGAACGAGAATGGGGAACTATTAGCAAACTTCTGTGCTTCAAATCAACTAGCTATAGGAGGAAGCATATTTCCACATAAAAGAATACATAAAGCAACATGGATATCACCAGACCACAGAACTGAGAATCAGATTGATCACATATGCATAAGCAAGACGTTTAGGTCATCATTGCATGATGTGAAAGTATGTAGAGGAGCAGATGTTGTATCAGACCACCATCTTCTGTTCGCTAAAACAAAATTAAAACTCAAGACATTTACAACTGCATATAGCTATAGACACCAGTATAATGTGGGATATCTAAGAAATCAGGAAATAAGAGAAAAATTTTCAATCACAGTATCCAACAAATACCAAGTACTCGAACAGCTGGAAGATGAAACAGATACGGAAGACCACTGGCAACAAGTAAAAAATATATGGAACGAGACATGTGAAGAAGTACTGAGAAAAAGAGAACATCAGCACAAAGCATGGATAACAACAGAAACCATTAGTAAGATAGAAGACAGGAAAAACAAGAAAGCAGATTTAAACAGAAACAAAACCAGAAGCTCCAAAGCCAAGGCTCATGAAGTGTACATAGAAGCAAACAAAGAAGTAAGAAGAAACATCAAAAGAGACAAGATGAAATATATTGATGATTTGGCAAGGGAAGCAGAGGAAGCTGCAGCAAAAGGAAATATGAGGGACCTGTACAACAACACAAAGAAGCTAACAGGGAAATATAAGCAAGCAAATGGCCTAATAAAAGATAAGAATGGAAAATTGCTTAGTAATATACAAGAACAAATGAAGAGATGGACAGAACATTTTGAGGAACTTCTCAATAGACCATCTCCAACTAATCCCCCAGACATCCAGCCAGCAGAAGAGGAGCTACAAATCAGCTGTGAACGACCAAGTAGAGAAGAAATAAAGAAAGCCATAAAGCTTCTGAAAGATGGAAAAGCAGCTGGTCCAGATTGCATTCCAGCAGAGGCCATCAAAACAGATATTGATACCTCTACAGAGATATTATACAAACTACTTGGCAAAGTCTGGGAGAGAGAGGAAATACCAGCAGAATGGAAGGAAGGTTATCTGGTCAAGTTGCCTAAGAAGGGAAACTTACAAGAGTGCACAAATTATAGAGGAATAATGTTACTATCAGTGCCAGGAAAATTATTAAACAGAATCATCCTGGAGAGATTAAAAGAGTCCATAGACAAGCAACTGAGAGATGAACAAGCAGGTTTTCGACAAAATAGATCCTGTACAGACCAGATAGCCACATTGAGAATAATAGTTGAACAAAGTCTGGAATGGAATTCACCGCTATACATCGGATTCGTGGACTATGAAAAGGCATTTGACAGTGTAGACAGAGAATCGCTTTGGAAATTGATGAGGCATTATGGAGTTCCCATGAAGATCATTAACTTAATAAAGAAGACCTATGAAGATATGACATGTAGAGTTCTTCATGAAGGACAACTTACAGAACCGTTTAGGATTAGAACGGGAGTCAGACAGGGATGCCTCTTGTCTCCATTTCTTTTCTTACTAGCAATAGATTGGGTTACGAAAACATCGACATCACACAACAGAAATGGAATCCAGAGGAATCTGACTGAACAGCTTGATGATCTGGATTTTGCAGATGACTAGTCTCTTCTGTCCCATAACCATAATCAGACGCAAGAGAAAATGATAATTCTCGATGAGAGGTCACAACAAGTGGGCCTGAAAATACACAGGGAAAAGACAAAGATTATGAGAATAAATGCAAGTAATGATAACAAGGTTGAACTTGAAGAAAAACCACTAAAAGATGTAGAATCGTACACATATCTTGGAAGTAATATAGACAAAGTTGGAGGGACAGACAGTGATATCAAAATAAGAATACAAAAAGCAAGAGGAGCTTTCATTGCATTGGGAAACATATGGAGAAGAAGAGAAATCAAGTCCAACACGAAAATAAGAATCTTCAACTCAAATGTGAAGTCAGTCCTATTGTATGGCTCTGAAACATGGAGAGCAACAAAAACAACAACCAAAAAGCTACAGACTTTTATAAACGGGTGCTTGCGTAGAATAGAAGGACTGAGATGGTATGAAAAAGTCACAAATGTGGAATTGATGACAAGAACCAGACAAGTGCCAGTGGAACAAGAATTGAGAAGAAGACGCTGGCGATGGATAGGACAAACAATGAGGAAACCTATTGATAGCATTATAAGGCAGTCCTTGTTCTGGAATCCACAGGGAAAGAGAGGCAGAGGTAGACCAAAAAACACATGGAGAAGAGAACTGGATGCAGAGGTGAAAATGATGAGGAAAACATGGAAAGAACTTGAGCAGATGGCACAGGACAGAAAGACTTGACAAGTGTTTGTTGAAGGCCTATGCTCCTCGGGGAGCTAAAGGGTATTGATCGAATAGGGACATGAAGTAAGGATACCGTTACACGCCCAGTGAGGCATATTGGGAAAATGGCGCTAGGCCAATATTTTCTTGACCATCGGGACCCTAGGGGTGATGTGGTCAGCATCACGACGGTCGCTTTAACCTTCCCAAGTTGCTCTGGTACCCAGATCATGAGGCTGGGTCGAACCCGGAGCCGTTTGTCGTCTAAAAAAAACCCACCTCAACTGTGGATCGAACCATGGACCACTGAGCTTGGAAGCCAGGACACTAACCACTGCGCTACCGCGGAGGGACATGAAGTAGTGAACAGATTTGATCGCTAACACCAACCGGTACGGTACTTGATGAAGAAGAAGAACGGTATATAACTTACTTAATTAATTAATTACTTGGACACTCAGTAAAACAGTTGCAAAAAAGATTACATCATTCAAAATGAAATGCTACAGAAGGATGTTGAGAATACCCTGGACAGAAAAAAAGACCAACAGAGAAGTACTGCACTCACTAAACATACAGGAACATTGGCTTTTAGATACCATCGCAATAAGGAAGCTGAAATTTTTCTGTCATATAAAAAGACATAATAGTCTGGAAAAAATAGTGATGGAAGGCATGGTCCCTGGAAAAAGGGGAAGGGGTCGACCTAGACGACGGTGGACCCAGGACATCACAAAGAGTCTGAACTTGTCATTGGCTGATGCAGGTCGACTTGCCCAGAATCGCGATGCGTTCAGAGCAGCTGTAATGCAGACAACGTTCTGGAAAGAATACGTCACATGATGAATTACTTAGTCGTTTCCCTTCTACCGTGAGGTGTAGAGGTTTGGAAGAGAGAGTGCCAGACTATTATATCGGCTGTTTTCCTCCTGGCCTGGTTCCATTCTCGGTCTTTCAAAGATTGTCTAATGTTGTCCTCCCAGCGGACTCTGAGTCCTCCTGGGGGTCTGGATCCTCCCTGGTTCTTAGTTTCCCATGCTTGTCGTGGTACCCGATCTTCTCCCATTTCGCAGATATGGCCAAACCATCTTAGTTGGGACTGTTCTACCTGGGTCTGCAGGGGGTGGGATTATAGGCCTTGACGTATCACGGTACATAACATGAACAAAAATTAATTTATAAGGCTCAGTGATGGTGTGATGAGAGTGGGACTCTGGAGGGAATCTCATCATGCTTGTTGATTATGTCAGATGATTGGATGATTGGGTGTCATCCCTGACACACCAGTTTTCCCACCCTTCTTTCCTTGTTTACAACGTGGCAGTTGGTGAGGGGAAATAACCACACTATACATCCTAATTATAACCCATAAAGGGTTGAACGGGATATTTTTTTTTATTAAAAGAAAACACGAAGAATAAGAATGGTCGGGGATAAAAGATGTGACCTATAAAATCAGATAATGAATGCGGATATGTCCAGCTCTTTGATTACAGGGGTGAGTGAATGAGTGAAACAAAGATTAGAGGGATGAACGAATGAGTAAAACATAGATTAGACGGATAAGCGAATGAGTAAAACATAGATTAGAGGGATAAGCGAATGAGTAAAACATAGATTAGAGAGATGAGTGAATGAGTAAAACAAAGATTAAAGAGATAAGCGAATGAGTAAAACAAAGATTAAAAGGGATAAGCAAATGAGTAAAACATAGATTAGAGGGATAAGCAAATGAGTAAAACATAGATTAGAGGGATAGGCGAATGAGGAAAACAAAGATTAGAGGGATGAACGAATGAGTAAAACATAGATTAGAGGGATGAGCGAATGAGTAAAACATAGATTAGAGGGATGAGCAAATGAGTAAAACATAGATTAGAGGGATGAGTGAATGAGTAAAACAAAGATTAAAGAGATAAGCGAATGAGTAAAACATAGATTAGAGGGATGAGTGAATGAGTAAAACAAAGATTAAAGGGAGAAGCGAATGAGTAAAACATAGATTAGAGGGATGAGCGAATGAGTAAAACATAGATTAGAGGGATAAGCGAATGAGTAAAACAAAGATTAGAGGGATGAGCGAATGAGTAAAACAAAGATTAAAGTGATAAGCGAATGAGTAAAACATAGATTAAAGGGACGAACGCCTACAGGGAAAGATGAAGTCATGGCAAAAACATGGGGGGAAATACTTTTAAGAATGCAGTTATAACTTTTCAGTCCCTTTAAAAGAAAAAAAGGAAGAGATTTAAAAAAAAATCACGAGCTCCCGTAGAAACTGTAATATATCGAATCTGTAATAAATTGATTCTGTAATATATCGAATCTGTAATAAGAATATCTTCTTCCGAACCGCTTCCGGGTACTTGACATTCCAGAAACGTTGTTTCATGTACTCGGTGTGCTTTTTCTTCTCTGTTAAGAGTTCATAAGATGGAAACTAATTCGCGAACAGGGCATTTGTGCAGCTCTATTCCAGAACATAAGCGAACGAAGAGAACTCTTGTAGCTTAATGTGTCTCTCATGTTTTTAATGTTTTCCCCTTGTTTTCTGTTCCCCTTTTTAGCTCATTCTTGAATGGTTTAATTGTATGGTGAAGTAGTCGCCGAATCGATCTTCTTGTCTTCAATATTTTTAACTGATCATGTATCTGAACGATCGTCAAAATAGATATCTACCGGCTTCTGATATGCAGAGTCTGGAAATAGTCCTGAGGTATTGCACTTTTTTTCCTTTAATAATTTCGTATTTTCATGGTGTTCAAAAAGTATAATCAATGGTTTTCTTCTTTAAAAAAAAATATAATCTATATAAATATCCGGATCAGCCTCTCTTGAGCAATGGCGTAACTACAGTGTAAGGGCCCCGGGGCACAAATTAAGTGGGGCTCTCTTTATGTAATGGGCTCAACAACAATTAGCAGTATATGGGTAATCTGTATACAAATTTATAGTACTTTCTTAATTATTACGGTGGGGGTGTGGTGGGGGGTTGTCGGTATCAAACTTTCTTTTCTTTGTTCGTTTGTTTGTTTGTTTTTAACTTTATATAAGGAATCAAATTATTTATAACGCCATCAGACAATAAGCCAACTTTAAAGATAAGAATAAATCGGAAAATCCAGGAATAGTTCATGAGCTTCTCATATCATTGTCATTTAATAACAGAAGATGGCAGATCAAGAAGAGAATAAAAATAGCCAAAGCTACACTCAACAATATGAGACAAATACCGATATTTAAACAATTAACTTACAAATTACAACTGATAATAACCAAATGTATGTATGTGTATATATATATATATATATATATATATATATATATATATATATATATATATATATATATATATATATATATATATATATATATATATATATATATACTAGCAATAACCCGTCAAACTTGACGGGTTTTTAATTATAGTGTGCTGTTTCAGTTCCCAGATGAGCAATAGAAGTACATTCTTAGAGTGTTTTTGGTTTCTTTCCATTATACAGTGTAATCAAACTGTTCATGAACACCGTCATTTGAATGCTTTTCTTTGTTGATTGTAACTATTTTCGGGAGGGTATATATAATGGAAACAATACTATTTTTCAACACGGTTGCATTCCTCAGTTGCGACCAACGTACACACGGCGAGAATTATGTTATTTTAGATTCAATTTAAAAGTTCTTTGATGACAACATTTCGTGTGAAAGTGCGTGGATTGTTTTCAAAGAGTGTTCCCTGATAATAAGTGGTTTTCTTTGTCGAGCGCTACTAATTTGGTGAAAGAAAAAAAGTATTTGTTTTCACATGGTTGGCGTTAGTAATTGCGGAGTCCGTGTCTGGAGCGGCCTCCAGGATTAAAATTATAGTTATGTTGTACTACGTTTTATGTCAAAACATAGTTAATAAATACAGATATTCTTTAACTTTTAATAAGTGTTTAAGCATATATTCTTGATATCTAATTTACGCCATTCTTCGTTTCTTATGGAGGTGTGTGACAGAACGGGGCGACCCCTCTCGATCTCTGTTTCACTCCGGCAGTAATCGGTGCATTTTTGGTACTGATTTTATTGCGTGCTTTCAATTGTCGCACTTTCTTTCTTTCTATAATATGTAGCAGATAGTTTATATTTTCAAGTATTCTTTCACTACTTTCAGTACATTGGGTCTTGTTTCTTATCTGACACTCCTTGCGGATGATAAACACCTCACACTTGCAAGGAGAGGTAGATATAATATTACGAGAGGCAGGTTGGTAAAATTCCCTTGTACCAACTTGGCCGCTACGGATTAACACGTACATCGCCCAGCGCTATCTGCCTAATCACCGATAAGACAGTGCGTGCATCACCAAAGCTTGGAATACGGAGAGACAACTGATGGACAGACAAAGATAAGAGGTTACTTTCTGATAAAGTAATGAATTGTTACAATTTTAACACGTTGTCATATGAGGTTAACGACATGTTTGCGAGTCTGTACGCAATGATCGTATGTCTTACTGCCATATATGGTAATACGTGATCTTTTGCTTTACGCACTTTATTTCACGTGGAATATTTTGAAAGTACCACACCCTCACCCGGCTGTTTGAAAATGATTGGAGCGTTTATTTAACTCGATAGCAAACAGATGCGTGGGAGACCGGGAATGTAACCTGACACGTTTCAGTACTATTCCACTGTGGAGATCGCTTACCAAGATACCAGACCTTACTAGAGTGAAGCCTAGAATTCAGAATTCCTTCTTAATATACCGGACACCTTTTATTGGAGAATTTTGGATGGACTTTCATATTAAATAAGGAAACTGGGACTGTGGAAACTGAAGGACCACACACGAAGTCAGAGAGGTAACATATTAAATTAACGACACCCCCCCCCCCCCCAACGCGTGTAAGAGGCCGAATCAAGTCTCTTTTATTCATCTGAGCAAAATGTTTGTGAGCCACGATTGGCGTAAGTTGTGATTTTACATTCTATATTTTATTACTAACATGTGAACTAATATATATGTATATATTACCATGTGAAGTTTAATGTGTGAAAATCGCTAGTGGATGTCCAAGTCATTTGAGGCTGGCAACCTCAGCGTATAGAACGATGATGCATGAACCACCACTGCACGGGCTGGTGATTGCTTTATTGCTAGTTTATTAATTAAAACTAAAAGCAGAAAGTAGTCCCAAGTTCCATAGGGAGCAGGGAGGGAAAGATGAAACAAATGATGTACATTTTAAGCATAAATATTTAAAGCCTTAAACCAGTGTAAATGTCTATGTGAAAATATTCATTTTTAAATTAATGGAAGTTTCAAACTTTTCAAATCAGTGTAAACATAAATGAAAACATATTCAATTTATATTGTCAACACTTTTCAAACAGTGGAAATATAAATGTAAACATACTTTATCTGTAATATTAATCTTTTCATTTAAATGTAATGTAAAGCTAAAGCAATTCAATTTAAATGTAAAGAAAGTTTATCCCGTGGGATTAAATTTAATTCTTATCGAGGGTAAATTCTGAGATAAATGGGATGGTAGAATAGAAGAGTGAGGCACATAAGTATGTGTCGGGAAACGCAATACTGAGGAGAGCGTTTCGTTTCTATTCTTTATCATAGTTATTGGTGGTACCAGCAGAAAGTACTATCTCTGGAACCAAGTGAAGGTAGAAATGGACTGACGTTGTGCGAAACGCCATCATAAGAGGGTCTTATAGACAGACGCAGGACCAGCTTGGCCGTTACTCCTTGACGTTCTAGGAACGTGCGGAGCCTTTAATCTTGACCAGCGACGAGTGATAGCAGTGTACACAGAACCCATCAGCGGGAGCAGAAACTACTATTGGCAGCTAAGTGAAAATTATACGCTGCCAAAGTGAACTTTTCCCCATCATCTCTACTATAAATCAATGATGAAACTTTTCTTCTAAGCTATTCAAATTATTTCCAAACTGTTAAAATCTAAAGTGATTATTAAATTTTGTTATTTGTAATGTTACAAGTTTAACTTAGATTTAATCATTTAAAAGTTACTGCATGTTTGTCTCAGTCAAATTACTACACACACTCTAATTAGAGCTAAACCAGAATAAATGAATTCCACTTAGTAAATCAGGGGTGAGGGTTTGAACGAGCTGAAATTAATAAGTGCTTAATTCCTTCACAAAAGTTGTCGGCAGATTCTAGAATTAACATGCTCAGCCAAAGCAGCATTGTTTTCGTCTATCTGAATATCTTGTGCAGACTCCCTTTGTAATAGAAGTGTTATCACCCTTCTATCTACATCTCTGCCAAGAGTAATCTTGTGCGAAGGTAGATACCTTTAAAACCCATATTAGATACTCTTGAGTTTTGGCCACTGTTAGACCACTACTGCAGAGCAGGGGAGGCAATACCGTCACAAGGTGGGAACCCGATTCCGAGAGCCAAATAAACATTAAATACGTCTATACATGTGTGTGTATATATATATATATATATATATATATATATATATATATATATATATGGTGTAGAAACATGTACAATAAACAAGCAGGTAGAAGAAAGAATTGAGGCTCTCGAGATGTGGACATATACAGCAGTGGGGTACATCTTAGGGAAAGAAAAGAAAACAAATACGTAGCAGTGTACATAGCTGTTCCTTTGGAAACAGGCTATAAAAACCAGATTAGCATATAAATTTCTACTTTCCGAGAAACAGATCAAATGTTAATTGGGATAGAGTCGCGTTACATGTCAAAATTAGTCACGTGATTTTTATCCAATCGTAAGGCTCAATATTATTCAGCCGGCAGGAAATGTAGAGGAGACGCGAAATTTCCCCAACAACCTAGTTAGTTGAAAAAGACGCGTCGAGCTAGTGAGACGAACAAGTTTTGTGCTGATAACGCAGTGGTTTTACTGCATGAAAGTTATCTAAATTGAAGAATTAGAAATTCCAGGAATGATGGCATGTTCTCTTCAAAGTGCATTTTTGTGTATTTAACTTCTATATTCGAAGTCTGTAAGTAGGAGCTAATTACTAATCAATTATTGACCCATTGTTGCAGATTTAGAAAAAGGATTCATGGCTGCAAGTTGCACCTATGAGTCAAATGCAGAGATGATGGAATTTGCTCTGTACAAGCACAAATTGATCAATTGCAGAATATGAGCATATAACGAAACCCCTTGTGAATAATGAATTAATCTGCCCGAAGTGGAACAGCTTATATGAAATTGGATCAACGCAAACTGGTATTTAAAAAGAAAAAGTAGACAGGAGTTGGATAGGCCTGATTCATACAAGTGTCAATTCCCCATGCTAGATCATTGAGAGCGACTTGCATTTTCTATCATGTATATATTATGATTATTAAATAAAACGTTGACATCAAAAAGAGGTCGTATATTTGATTGCTAAGCCTTAACCATGAATGGAAGGAGGTAATGTCTGTTGAGAAACCTATAAATTCTTACTAACTGCTCACAAACTACAACACCCATAGTCCCCGAACCTGGTAAAATCCCGTAAGACTGTCAGTGAGAAAATTTCCACACCTCTAGCAGTCTAGCTAGTCATCAAAACACATACTCACGATTTAAACAGCAACCCCCACTACCCTGCCGTCAATGCCCGTGACCAGTCCTCTAAAAAAAAAAGAGCAGAAGCGAAGATGGACCTAAGGAGGAAATACCCACACCAAGAGTACAACAACAGCAGCAAACGCATGCACAACCATTACAGCCCACCGATTGACATGGCTAAGAAATATTTGCTGACGGGAAGTTACCCTATGCAGCATGAGCCATCACTGTGTCAGAGCTTTGCCCATCAGTTCCCCTCCCCAAGTTTCTCCAACCCACGCCGCCCCTCTGACTCTGACAAGGAAAAAAATCGTTTTCTGACGGGAGGTTATCCCAAACGTAAATCCTTGAGCTTACATCCCATTATTCATGGGGCAGATATGAAGTATTGTAATCACACCTCTATCAGGAGGAATACAGTAACAACACACGCGGATGCGGAAAGTTACTCTGTCGAAAATTTAAGAAACCTACGATACCCATGTCTACCAACACATCATACCGAGGACACAGATAGTACGCTGTATCATTTTAACAGACGTGCTAAGAATCACTGGACGAGTTTAAATAGAAGAGATTGCCGCATTGCAGTCCGAAGCCTATTCACCAATGTCAAAAGTCATAGGACCTACGAAATAAAGAATCTCCATGCATCTGACAGGGCATGCATTGTCACCACAGATGAAGGTTTTCGTGCTGTTGTAAAACCACTACATCCATGGCGAAGACCATTTCTTGAACGTCAACAGGTCAGTTCTGTGAAAGTAAACACGACGCTACATACCCCCCCCCCCCCCCCCCTCATAATAGACTAACCCGAATCGTGCACAAACAAGAAGAATTTATGAATGAACCAAAGACGACCTCTGTCGCGACACAAACAGAGAATAGAGCTGCAGTTTCAGCAACACAGACAGACACTGACACACCAAGTCAAGTTTGCGACCCCGTAGCACCAGTGAAACAGTTCGCCCAACAGAAATCCTTCAATGCTATCCCAGTTACTGCACTGAGCACAGAGAGGCTGCAGGAAGAAATAAATGACATCTTGAGGAAGGGTGATTTCAGCGTTCTCACGGTCAAATTGGTGTATGAATTACTAGAGGATAAATTTGCTGTGAACTTGTCTGCCAAACAAGATGAGATACGTTGTTTAGTAATAAACACGGTTCAACAGGATGATGGCACTCTTGAACACTATAACAGCACGTTAGATCGGGATGAAAGCAAGATTACCCTACAAGAGAAGAATTCTACAGAAGTATCCATCCGACCCATTAGAAGGGCAAAATATTGTTATCGCTCCACATGTTCGGTCCCCTTTAACGACACAGATTCTGACATGGACACACAAGAACCAATAGACCAAAGTTTTCACACCGACGAAATATCCAATATCTGCCCTGTTCAAACATACGGTGAGATAGTAACCAACAAGTATGAAAGAGACTCTGGTATAGATTCGCCTGGTCCTAGTTGCACAACTGATACATCATTCGCTAGTACGTCATCCCCGGAGATTCAAGCAGCTGGCAAACGTACCTGTTTTTCTTCATCAGACGCATCATCTCCTGTCATTAAATGCATGAAATTGCCACAAAATGAGATCAGACGAAAGATTCTGAAGAAACGCTATCGAGTGCCCAAACCAAGCCGAGAAGTGTTAGCCTCATCTCAACTAGTCAAAAACAACAGTGTGCAAATTACTGTGCCCATTGTAACCGGTGCTAACGTTCAGCACAACCAGGTCAGAAGAAAAATCAAGGCGAAACATATACCTGCCTCAAAACCAACAGATGTTCCAGCCATACAAACCCCAACCACAGTGAAACCATCACCGCAATCAAATGATGTTAAGCCATCACCGCATTCGTCAACATCCTCGGTGCCCCAACAATCAGCAAATGCAGTGTCGTCGCCTACCACACCAGTCACCACTGCTACTCAGTATGATCCTCGCCTAAGCAGTCGGGACATTGCAAGGTTAGAGATGGCAGAGAAAATGTCAGAGAAACTGAAGGAACTACTAAAGCTTTGCTGAGACACGCCCCTCGAGTCTTCAATGTACATGCCATCCCATGTACGGCCACCGCGAATGTGCACTTACGTTTAACAATGTACTAACTCTCCCCATGTACTTTATTTTCAGCTTCTGACAGTTCAAATGACTTGCTTCCAGACTAAGATGTCAAAAGCCCCACTGAGAAACTTTTTTCCAGCCTTAGAATACTGATGCATCAAGACCAGCCCACGGAGGATTCTAGTTAGACATTTTTATTTGGATTATTGAAATAAAGATGACACAGATGAACAATGTTCTTTGTTTACAGACACACTTATTAGTCAGACAGTTTTTGATATTTAGAAGGTTACACAACTTTACCTATAACACATGTGTCACACTATTCTGTTGTAACATTGATCTACACTTTTGTAACTGATCATATTCCACGCTCCATTCACCAGCATTTTCATGCAGACACCTTACACCAGTACTTTTTTCTTACCCCATACTAATATTTCTGTGATCTATTTATGCTAAACTCCTTTATATCTATCACCTTGACCAATCATACTGTTCCTACTATGACATCTGTTAACAGCATATAATTCATACCCAAAACTAGTATTGCATGTTATGCTATTTTTCTCCACAGGATTATTTATTTTCAAATGTACATTATTATTTTAGACCCAGATGTATATTAGTACTGTCAAGATTTTAAACATTCTCCTAAAGAGATTCCATATCCCAACCTTGACTCTCTATAATAAGATTTCCTTCACCCCACTGTTACACCATCTTTAACTTACTATTTTTCCATTCCACTATATTGAGACGACATTCTAGACTTGTGATTTTTTTCAATCCCAATCATATTCATTCCTTGGAATTACAATCATGTTGTAATCAGGAGATCCTTGATGTACCCTTTCCTCGCCACTTATTGACAACAGACACTGCTACAACATTCATTCTATTCTAACCTAAACTATTACTTGCAGCCCTATTGGTTAGGATTTACTATTAAGAATATTGATAGTATCTTTAGTGTTTAGTGAATTGATTTTTTATCATTTTTTAGTACTTGTGATACAAACATAAAAAAGAAATGAAAAAGAAAAAAAAAATGAAAAAGAGACAAAAGACATAACAGAAAAATGAGAAGAGAAAAAAACAATTGAAATTTTTTTTATATAAAATGTATTATGTGTATATGCCACCCTCACACATTTTGATGATGATAAGCCAATATTGTAAAACATTGACTGCCCTGAGGTTAGCAGCTGAAGAAGAAAATAAAAAATAAATCACCCTATGCCCATTACCAGTCATACCCCACCAGCTTGATCCCTGATACTCCAACAATATTTTGTTGATATCACAAGTACCCCAATGACATTTGCGCATGCTGATTTTCTGCAAATGAAGAATCCCTTGAGAGCATTAGTATATGCTAACCCCAGATTGAACAAATTGCACCTATTTGTTGATGATGCCTTTGCCCATGTTAAAGAAATAGCATTTGCACATGCTGACCTAGCAAATGAAATACCCCTTTACAGCATTTGTATATGCTGAACCCACATTGAACACCCCATTACTGGATGATAACCACTAATGACACATGAGATGAAGAAGCAACTGGTTATGTATGATGAAGATGCCATTTTATATTAAGGTGAAACTTTATGTTGTCACAGCTGAGATTTTGTTGAAATGTTTATGCACAAAATCCCCCACATTAACATTGGAGGAACAATAATCTTAGTCTTTCGTGGATACGAGCAAAGACAAGGAGATAATGGAATATTTTATGAAAACCATGGACATGGAACAAATCAGAGCAGATGATTGTTGCACATATGAGGACCATATTTGAAGTCATTATTGAAGGATTGTCAGTAGACAAGAGACAAATAGATTATGATAATCCCATGGAACCACAGGTACTAAGGACACAAAATGGAGATTATATAATGAAAAAAAAAAATAA
This sequence comes from Oreohelix idahoensis, assembly GCA_024509875.1. Classification (NCBI taxonomy): domain Eukaryota; kingdom Metazoa; phylum Mollusca; class Gastropoda; order Stylommatophora; family Oreohelicidae; genus Oreohelix; species Oreohelix idahoensis. Next base: position 67,422 of record JAMPIV010012492.1, read on the forward strand.
TGACTGAACAATTGCTACGCCCAGAGGTAAAAGAAATAGAGATACATCCGCATCTTTGGAAAAATCTTTTTTTGATTTTTGCTCATTGCCTTTGTAAAATGAACATTGTTGTATAACAAATGACTATTCCTTATCACGAATTACAGAATGTTGTAAGATAGTTGAAATAAATTGACAATTTACTATACTCATAATATACCCAGAATTACAGGAGAGAAAAAAATAAATGATTGATGAAATTGGACGTACTGAGATTTGCTCACCCCGAGGATATTGGAAAAAAAAATAATGTTATCCCAAGGACAAACTTGTCACAGATATATCATGGAGATATTATGACATAAGAAAAAAAAATACCTAGATTAGAAATGCAGCAAACTTAGTCAAGGATACCAAGAAATAGACCCCCCGCCCCACACTTAAGATAACTGACGGACGAGATTTTTGAATTATAAGTACCATAAGTCACCCATCTGGCTGTAGTCAGCGGATGTTACAGGCACCACATAACTCTGACTAACCCTCGACCAGCGAAGGCAGAGTTGGTGTCGAAATTTTGCACATATGTAAAAAGACATGTTTTTGTTCATGTTTTGGTAAAGTCTAGACATTTATGTTAATGGTTCTATAAATGATTAGTTGATATATTGATGATAAATATTCGCAGATATAGTACATGGACAATTAATAAGGATATATTTCCAGTACAGAATAAGAGGAATAGGAAGGATCCACTTTGTAAATATTGGAGCACCATGAGCGATGAATTGGACTTATAAAGAAAATGGAAATGGTACACTGTATGCAAGGATAACCAGAAAAAATATGGATAAATAAGAGTCAGAGTACCAGGAACTTTGTCTTATAAGGATATTGTAGATTCCTCACGATCAATTGAATATTTTTCTTCCTCTCTATGTCACATTTTTGAGTGATGACCCCAAAATTTTTTTTCATCTCATATTGTCAAAAGTTCTTACATCTCAGTTGATTGTTACATAAATAATTGTTTGATGTGTTTTTGAATAATGTATTGCTAGATAAGGTACATAGGGAGTTACTAAGGATGAATTCTCAAGATAACAGGAGGACTAGAATGGATACAATGATATTGGAACACCATAAATGATACATTGGTGTTATACAAAAAAAAAAAAAAAAAAAGGAGACAAATATAAACTGTAGACAAGGATGCCTTGAGAGTGACAACATGGATACGTATTGTCAAGAGTATAAGCAGTTGTCTTAACAGAGAAAATAAAGTAATACGGAACCCAATGTAGAAAAGTCATGATGATTTGAAACTATATTTTCCTTTTCCCTTATATTTCATAAAATGATAGCAACATATTCGTCTGTTGGTTGCTGAATAATTAGATGTTTGAAAATTGATGTATGGCAAGTCAAAGAAGACCTTTGAAAAAAAAAAAAATATATATATATATATATATATATATATATATATATATATATATATATATATATATATATATATATATATAAATATATATATATATATATATATATATATATAAAATAATATTTCTAGGAAAGAGTTCACAGAAAAAAAAAAATACTGTGTTGACAGAAAAGAAGGAATGATTAGAAATAACTGACTAATAGACAGGATCACCACCAGACGCACGGATATTAGAGACAAACATCACATATTTTGAAGAAGAAAAAAAAAGGGAATATAATATAGAACATTTTTTCTACAGTGACGGACTTAGAACGAATTCATACACTTACCATTTAGAAAATATGAATAACAGGGAACATACAAATAAATAAATAAGGATAAGCCATGAGGTTTTAATGCTTTTATTGTAAAAAAAAATGATTACTTATAAAAATGATGCTAGTTATATTATCATCTGATAAATATGCATATTATGTCTAGAGATGTTTTCTACATGTAATAATGAGCAAGTGGCTCATTCAAATGATGAGTACCCATGAAAACATTGGCTATTTTATGAAAGTGGATTGCCATTACCATAGGAATTGGAGATCCTGGACATTACTAAGGATATTGCAGAGTACTTGGAAAATAAAATAAATAAGTACGCCAGGAAGAAAAAAAAAAAAGATTTTTTAAGTCTTGCAGACTTATATATGGAGCAAATAACAGGAACAGAAAAGAGATAACACCCCCCACCATATCCAAGAGAATGTAATCAACTATATTTTTGAATGAAATGTAATAGATTATGATAATGCAGCCAAGTTCTGCAAATAAGATATTTTATTGTTCATTTCCCAGTGTTGCCACTCGTCACATTTTTGGTGATGACCTTATGATTGTTTTGCAGAGTTTGTTGGTCAGTGTTGCCAATTTGTAAATTTGGTTGAAATATGTATTGATGTGAAAGATAGTTTGCAATTTTTTTGGAGATGATGTCCATCTATAAGGCCCCTTTATAGACGACAGTCCCATATAGACATAGGAGCCCAGATGTAGGAATTTCGTTAAATTTTCTGAAATATTTTTGGACTTAAAAAAAAATTTTTGGACTTTGAATTTTTTCAGAATTTTTTTTTGAACTTAGAAATTTTTGGGGATGAATTTTTGTTATTGATAGTACTCAAATGTCTCCCTACGGGATACATTTGCGGAGCCCCGGGATCTATATGTAGCCGTGTACATAGCTGTTCCTTTGGAAACAGGCTATAAAAACCAGATTAGCATATAAATTTCTACTTTCCGAGAAACAGATCAAATGTTAATTGGGATAGAGTCGCGTTACATGTCAAAATTAGTCACGTGATTTTTATCCAATCGTAAGGCTCAATATTATTCAGCCGGCAGGAAATGTAGAGGAGACGCGAAATTTCCCCAACAACCTAGTTAGTTGAAAAAGACGCGTCGAGCTAGTGAGACGAACAAGTTTTGTGCTGATAACGCAGTGGTTTTACTGCATGAAAGTTATCTAAATTGAAGAATTAGAAATTCCAGGAATGATGGCATGTTCTCTTCAAAGTGCATTTTTGTGTATTTAACTTCTATATTCGAAGTCTGTAAGTAGGAGCTAATTACTAATCAATTATTGACCCATTGTTGCAGATTTAGAAAAAGGATTCATGGCTGCAAGTTGCACCTATGAGTCAAATGCAGAGATGATGGAATTTGCTCTGTACAAGCACAAATTGATCAATTGCAGAATATGAGCATATAACGAAACCCCTTGTGAATAATGAATTAATCTGCCCGAAGTGGAACAGCTTATATGAAATTGGATCAACGCAAACTGGTATTTAAAAAGAAAAAGTAGACAGGAGTTGGATAGGCCTGATTCATACAAGTGTCAATTCCCCATGCTAGATCATTGAGAGCGACTTGCATTTTATATTATGAATGAAAAATGCATGTTTGTAACTTCACGCTATCATGTATATATTATGATTATTAAATAAAACGTTGACATCAAAAAGAGGTCGTATATTTGATTGCTAAGCCTTAACCATGAATGGAAGGAGGTAATGTCTGTTGAGAAACCTATAAATTCTTACTAACTGCTCACAAACTACAACACCTTAGAGGATAGTCCCCGAACCTGGTAAAATCCCGTAAGACTGTCAGTGAGAAATTTCCACCTCTAGCAGTCTAGCTAGTCATCAAAATCTAATACCCACGATTTAAACAGCAACCCCCACTACCCTACCCGGCCACAATATCTTTTTTACTAATGAATGTGGCTACGTTAAAATTCTAGGGTACTGATATGTAATGTGTTGTGGTAGTTTACATACACACACACAGATATTTAATAAGTCTAATAATATTAATAAAATGTTATAACACACTGAACTAACTCAAGCTGTGTAAAATTTTGATAGAAATTTTCTTTAAGTTTATTTGTTCTGAACCAAGGTTTTATTTTGGTCAGAACATATGAAAGGTTTTGAAATTATGAATAAACTGCATGAATATATGGCATAATAAATGAAAGGTGTGTACATATGTATTTTACAAGACTAGTTAATATTACTACTGTTTATAGTTGTAATTTATCTGGGAGAACGATTAATGGATGTGCTGTTGGGGTGGCCTCAGAATTCCATCCTCTAAACCATTTCTGCACACAACTCTACACACAACAACACCACATAGACGGGGTCAGATCTCTCTGACCATACAGCACATCTTACCAAGTTGGTTTCACATAGTATAAGTTCCCCAAGACTACATATTCTGAAATATGTTCATTAGCTTCCTGCCATTGAATAGGATAGGTGATATGTTCCACTGATCTCAACACTTGATCCGCCCTTCATAATCCTTGTTGGCGTTTATGTATTTTGTTTGTCTCTAGACCCTGAACTGGGGCTGGGGGTCTAGAGCGAATCCTTACTTGTTGTAAGGGATAGATTTTGATATGGCAGTATCAAATCACTCGAAACATTAAACAATATTAAAATATATAAAGAAATACTTTCAGTCTTACCAGAATTATGAATAGAGAACACAGTTATATGCTAGCAAAACTCAGCTGAGCTGCTGGCTCTAGTATGGCGTCCCTCTAAATATGGAATAGCTTTATGGGAAATACACCACTGAATTATTTACTGTGTCTCCTACTGGACAGCTTTTAGTTAAATGGCAAAAATGCGCGTCTGAGCGCCGATAATATGTTTATCTGTGGCCAATCACCGCCTTTTTTCCTTTTCAAATTCAAACCTCCTAACAAAAGTCAATTCAGTCATACCTCAGTCAAGTATGTATTATTGTCTGTTGGTCCGTCTGTCTCTACTTGCGTTTTTTACAAAAACACCCTTGTTTTTTGAACCAACTCTGCCGTCCCCTACACAATTTTGCCTTTAAAGTTATTTTTAGCCACAATTCTCCGCCACATTCCCTTCCTTTGTAGTATACATCTTGTAGTATACATCTTGTAGCATACATCTTGTAGTTTACATCTTGTAGTATACATCTTGTAGTATACATCGTGTAGTATACATCTTGTAGTATAACATCTTGTAGTATACATCTTGTAGTATACATCTCGTAGTATACATCTCGTAGTATACATCTTGTAGTATACATCTTGTAGTATAACATCTTGTAGTATACATCTTGTAGTATACATCTTGTAATATAACATCTTGTAGTATACATCTTGTAGTATACATCTTGTAGTATAACATCTTGTAGTATAACATCTTGTAGTATACATCTTGTAGTATACATCTTGTAGTATACATCTTGTAGTATAACATCTTGTAGTATAACATCTTGTAGTACACATCTTGTAGTATACATCTTAGTAGGGCAAATACAGAACATGAATACTGCCCCCTCAGGCATGTCGTACAAGGCGACTAATAGGAGGTTGTGCATGAGGTTAGCAAACTCATCATGAAAAACCAACAGCCACAGAAACCACATCTGCTGTAACCAGCATAACTTTAGCCCACGCCAGTGTTAAAATACAAGCCACAGAAACCACATCTGCTGTAACCAGGATAACTTTAGCCCACGCCAGTGTTAAAATACAAGCCACAGAAACCACATCTGCTGTAACCAGCATAACTTTAGCCCACGCCAGTGTTAAAATACAAGCCACAGAAATCACATCTGCTGTAACCAGCATAACTTTAGCCCACGCCAGTGTTAAAATACAAGCCACAGAAATCACATCTGCTGTAACCAGTATAACTTTAGCCCACGCCAGTGTTAAAATACAAGCCACAGAAAACACAGCTGCTGTAACCAGCATAACTTTAGCCCACCAGTGTTAAAATACAAGCCACAGAAATCACATCTGCTGTAACCAGCGTAACCTTAGCCCACGCCAGTGTTAAAATACAAGCCACAGAAATCACATCTGCTGTAACAAGCATAACTTTAGCCCACGCCAATGTTAAAATACAAGCCACAGAAACCATATCTGCTGTAACCAGCATAACTTTAGCCCACGCCAGTGTTAAAATACAAGCCACAGAAATCACATCTGCTGTAACCAGCATAACTTTAGCCCACGCCAGTGTTAAAATACAAGCCACAGAAACCACATCTGCTGTAACCAGCATAACTTTAGCCCACGCCAATGTTAAAATATAAGTCACAGAAATCACATCTGCTGTAACCAGCAAAACTTTAGCCCGCGCCAATGCTAAAATATAAGCCATAGAAACCACATCTGCTGTAACCAGCATAACTTTAGCCCACGCCAATGTTAAAATATAAGTCACAGAAACCACATCTGCTGTAACCATCATAACCTTAGCCCACGCCAATGTTAAAATATAAGCCACGGAAAAACATTTGCTGTAACCAGCATAACTTTAGCCCACGCCAGTGTTAAAATATAAGCCACAGAAAAACATTTGCTGTAACCATCATAACTTTAGCCCACGCCAATGCTAAAATATAAGTCACAGAAACCACATCTGCTGTAACCAGCATAACTTTAGCCCGCGCCAATGTTAAAATATAAGCCACAGAAAAACATTTGCTGTAACCAGCATACCTTTAGCCCACGCCAATGTTAAAATATAAGTCACAGAAACCACATCTGCTGTAACCATCATAACCTTAGCCCACGCCAATGTTAAAATATAAGCCACGGAAAAACATTTGCTGTAACCAGCATAACTTTAGCCCACGCCAGTGTTAAAATATAAGCCACAGAAAAACATTTGCTGTAACCATCATAACTTTAGCCCACGCCAATGCTAAAATATAAGCCACAGAAAAACATTTGCTGTAACCAGCATACCTTTAGCCCACGCCAATGTTAAAATATAAGCTACAGAAAAACATTTGCTGTAACCAGCATAACTTTAGCCCACGCCAATGTTAAAATATAATTACTAAATAAAGGCACCTTATTCTAACTGTGTACCGAATATTCCCCCTATCATATGTCCCCTTTCCAAAGAAAAGAAAAAAAAAAACTATTTCGCCTCAGAACCTTATAACAATTAGATCTGGGCTAGAGCAAATGTGATTTGTCTGTCCCTGACGGCCATTATGCGACAAAGATTAGTACGGGGATCTCCCACGGTATGAACGGCTGTTTAAGCTGCACCACTAAAAAACTGAAACAGGATTTGTGGGAAACGAGACACAAGAAGATAAAAAGAAAGAATATGAAAGAAAATTGGTTTGCAAGAGAAATAGTGGAGATGAAAATAATAGCGACCAGTGCATGAAGTCTGTGTTGTGGCTAAGAACGTCAGGGAGCTTAAGAGAACAAAAATAAATAAAATAATAAATGAAACAAAAAAACATGAATAAGGGACAAAGAGGGAAAACGGTATCAGCAACAATAACAGGAGAGTGAGGATAGTGTGAATAGTTTCCGTAACTAGGTGGTGGTGCCGTTCGGAAGGTCATGAGTTCGATTCTCCGGTAAGCCTCTCTCTTCTGTAGTTTTTTCTGTTGTCTAGTTTTCTACTTCTTTATTTCTCACGAGTGCCTGAAACATACCTTTATGTGTGTAATATTTATCTAATTAGCAACAACTCACCAAAATTGGCAGGTTTTTAATTATAGTGTGTTGTTTCTGTTACATGTATTACATTGCTGCTTCTTCTATAGTTTCGCTTGCTCG
>JAMPIV010012493.1:0-162894 GCA_024509875.1 Oreohelix idahoensis
TGAGGCTGAAAGGTGGACTTAGAGGAGAAAATACAGGACATTCCACGAAAAGAAAAAATTATCACAGCTATCAAAGGGCTAAAAAATGGAAAAGCGCCTGGTCACGACAATCTGAATGCTGAGCTATTCAAGACAGACCCTGAACTAGCAGCAGAAATATTAGAACCACTATTTTCACAAGTCTGGGAAACTGAGACAACACCAACAGAGTGGAGTAAAGGAATAATTGTCAAATTGCCGAAGAAGGGCGATCTTGCAGACTGCAACAACTGGAGAGGAATTACCCTCCTCTCAGTTCCCAGCAAAATACTAGCCAGGATAATCATCCAGAGAATTTCAAACAGCAGTTGACCATTAACTGAGGAAAGAACAAGCGGGCTTCAGAAAGAGCAGAAGATGTGCAGATCATATATTTACCCTCAGGAACATTATAGAGCAGTGCTCAGAATGGCAGAGACAGCTGTACATTAACTTTGTTGATTTTGAAAAGGCTTTCGACAGCATACACAGGGACAGCCTATGGAAAATTCTGATGGCTTATGGAATTCCCAGCCGCATTGTTTCCATTATAAAAAGCCTCTATTCTAACTTTACGTGCAGTGTTGGATCGAGTAATGTAACTTTCGAAGTGAAAACAGGAGTACGACAGGGATGCCCCTTATCAACAACATTATTTCTGACAGTCATAGATTGGGTGATGCGCCAGACTACAGAGGGCAGTCCAAGTGGAATTAGATGGACAACGTTTTCTACACTGGAAGATTTGGAATATGCAGATGACATTGCACTACTCGCGCATTCACACCAACACATTCAAGACAAAACCAATAGACTGAATAAGTATGGCCAGCAGGTTGGCCTGAACATCAATTTGAAGAAGACAGAGGTCATGACACTAAATGTGGGCAATCCTGAGCCAGTAACAGTAAGGAACCAGAAGTTAGAACAGACAGACACATTTACTTACCTAGGAAGCATAGTAACACCTGACGGCGTAACAAGCAAGGACATTAAGAACAGAATGAATAAAGCGAGAACAGCCTTTGCTGTTCTCAACAACATTTGGAAGTCTTCCCAGTACAGCACAAACACCAAATTAAGACTGTATGAGAGCTGTGTACTTTCTGTGCTTCTCTATGGTGCGGAATGTTGGAGAGTAACAGAGAAGGAAATGTCTAAACTGTCCTCTTTCCACACAATCTGCCTAAGGAAAATTCTCCTAATCTTTTGGCCAAACACCATCAGCAACCAAGAACTACTTATTCGGAGTAACCAGGAGGACATGCACACCATCATAGCTGGCAGACGCTGGAGTTGGGTTGGCCATGTCCTCAGAAGGGACCCTGATACCATCACAAGAACAGCTATGCTATGGACCCCCGAGGGAAAGTGAAAGAGAGGCCGACCGAAAACAACTTGGCGGAGAACTGTGGAAGCTGAGATGCAAAAAATGAACCACAGTTGGGGCACTGTACGAAGGATGGCCGCCGACCGAGCAAGGTGGAATCAATTTGTTGCTGCCCTACAAGACGCCACCAGGCGTGATGGCCGCTGACTGCTTTGACGGTTGGCAGCTATGGATCAAAGAAGAAGAAGTGTATTCTGTATTTTATTCTAACTGTGATGTAGAATTATGTATTTTGCACAATGGAGTTTGGTATATGTTTAACTTCTATTTGTAGTATATCTCTTGCAAGATCATTTGGAAATATATCTACATCTTGGAAGCACCAGCTATAAATTAAACAGAGTGACAGTTCAGTTGATTAGTTTGTTTTACAGCCCACTGCAGGATATATAGAAATTAAAAGGCAGATAGACTTGCCAAGGAAGTAGGAATAAAATTCATACAGAGGAAACTACATCATATGAATAGAGAGATATAAGCAATTAGCTTCAAAGAAAAATGGCATCAAGAACACTCAGAATCAGATGTAATAGATAATTTATTACATCTTGCCCATTGACAATTTTTAGACTGAGAACCTGTTACTACTGACTGTCATGGAATATTCTAATCCACATATATAAATTATTAGGTAAATATGAAGCCTAACAAATAAAATAAATAAAGGAAGAAGAATGGTAAATAACAGTGCTGTCACAAGGAATGTACTCGAAATCCCCCTTGTTTTCTGCTTCGTCTGCAAATTGTAACGCTTTCACGTTGATAGTAAAGCTTACTGTATTATTACCCGCCTTCTTCAATGAAACGTGTGCTGTATTTCTTGGAAAAAACATTGAGAGACTGCGTAATGACCTAAATTAATCCTAACATTAATTATATTACGTTACCAAAACGAACGAACAGATGGACAAAAGGATAAAGAGAGAGGGGAGGGCTGAAAATCAGGAACGCATGCAACACGCGTCGCGCGATACACAAATGCTGCCATCACGCGTGTAAGTCTACATGCACTAAATTGTTTTCAGACGGACAGTGATAAAATACACTACCCTTTCCCAGAGTTAGGTTTATAAATCATAAAAAACGCTTATTAGGAAAGATAACAATAGATGGGTTTACGGTTGAAAACATAACAGTACCCAGACATCACATCTTCGAAACAGGAGGTAGAAAATACATATTTTGAACGCAGCCGCGTAGCTCTTTTAAATTTGAATAATTGGGTTCCTTAGGGCTTGCTGACGAATAATATGTAAAACGTTACGCAAATAGTCCAGGAATTAATAAATTATAACCAAAATAAAATAGTGGGGATGCCTGACAACACAAAATCATTTCTGCTCATAAAATTTTTTATAACGTGTTTAAAAAAAATACCTTACGTTACATAAATAGCCTAACATGTAAACTCCAAATTGATTGGAGCGCAACAAATGAAAGCCTAACCACGATTGGTCGGACTATAAATACTATCTTTCGTTGTTAGGGGAAACGGGAAAAGGTAACATTTTTTCAAACACTTGTCGAAACGTGGCTCATTGGCCAGTCTCACTGATATACACACTTGGGAGCGTTAGTTCGAAACCACTTGTTTAAATAAGCTTGATAAAGCATCAGTGCGTTGAAGCCAGCTCACAATTTTGCTAAAATAAAAGCCTGGAACATAAGCAGATGGAAATTTGTGCCAGTTTGTGCCAGAATTCATTGCTAATCAACGTATCTGTGTTTATTCGTATGAATTGTGGTAAGCTTGAACCATTCAATATCTTTTAATGAAAATTGAATGTGAATTGTTGATTTATGCCTGTATATATATATATATATATATATGTGTGTAGTTCAGTGGCAAACGTGAGGTAAAGCCTGTAATGCTCCAGCCTGAACAGAGGGTGTCGGAGAAAAGTCAAACGGCATGGAATGGCCAAACAGTACACTGACACCTAGATGATTGACTAGAAAGAAATAATGCTGGAATTGCAGAGGCGTAGTAACCATTAAGAAGGGTAATACTGGAATAAAGTATTTCAAATGAAGCTGACAGTTGGCCTAATGCTCTGAACTCAATGTTTGTGCTGTGTTGTGATCAGTGTAACAAGAGAGTTTAAGTTAGTTATGAAGTAGAAGGTACATCCTTCTTGATTTCAGGGACAGTGGTCTTGATGGTAGTGAGCAGCACCTGGTCAGAGCTTTGCTGAATCCAGTGTCGGACAGCATACTCCTTGGTCCTTTTAGCTATCAGTGAGGTGTCTCCAGAGCCCAGAGGAGAATTCGAGCAGAGGAGTCCTTTCCTGCCGCCATCACGCCAGATAAGCGACTTGGCCAGCTGAGCTCAACATTATGTCCCCTCATCTTGAAATGACTTTATAAAAATAACATTTAGAGGGGAATTTAATTGTCGTAATATCAGGAACTGAGAACATCTCCAATACTAGTCCCAAAAGACAAACTATTGAAGTCATGATGACAAATACCAACAGAGCTTGAACAAAACAAAACCAGTATTACCTCATTTTACTACTTCACAACTGACACACATAGAATATTTGTAATAATATATGTCACTACAATATTCATATTAAATACATTCTGTACATAACTTGTAATTTAAATTGATTGTGATTCCTGGTTCCCTTGTAGTTGAATCAGGACACATATTCATTCATGCCAGTAATGAATACATATTGTTATTTGAAAAGTTACGAGTGACTTCTTTAAGATATTCTCATAGAGTGTTATATGTATGTGAGTGTCACAGTGTTGTTAAGAGTAGTGGATTAAATTAAATTGTTTATCTGTCTGTTGTTGTGACTTACACTTCATCATACACATACCCTAGACACATAACGTAGCATCACACTATTCCAGAATAATTCTGACTGAGATATATAGATATGTGGTAGCAAGTAAGGTTATCTATAATACACTACTCTTAATAGATATAGATACCTTCACAGCTGATCTCAGTCAGTACACTAAGTTCCCTATAAGTATTTATAACATCCCACTTCACCACATATATTGGGGTCTCGCTCTTGGGATTTTGAATCTTTCCCTATTAAAAATATTGGGGGTAATTCACTTCAGGGAATATAAGAATTAAAAGGTATCCTTGGGTGGAATTAAATAAGGTTGAGCTCACGGTGCCTGTGTTGTCCATTAGAGATTGAATTGTTGGTTAGACATTGTATAAATTTACATAATAGACAATGGCGGACCTGGCCAAATTTCGATCTGCTGCGGTTCAGACTGCAAAAGAGTTAGGATTAGATGGGCAAGTTATGGTTGCCTATGTTACTACGGAATGTGACAAATTTATTGAACGCGAAGAAAGAAGGTTTGAAGCCGAAAGAAAGTTAGAGGCTGACAGGGAAATTAAGAGGTTGCAGATTGAAGCTGAGGCTGAGACTAAGAGGTTGCAGATTGAGGCTGAGGCTAAGAAATTGGAGGCAGAAAGAGAAGACAGAAGATTGGCTGCAGAAAGGGAAGACAAAAGATTAGCTGCAGAAAGGGAAGAGAAGAAATTAGCTGCAGAAGAGAGGAAATTAGCTGCAGAAAGGGAAGCAGAAGATAAAAGATTACAAAGGGAACATGAGTTACGACTAAGGGAGTTTGAGTTTCAAGGCCATGCTCCTGAAAATGGTGCCAGTCCCTTTGCCTCTGATGCTACGGTTACTCAAGGAGCCTCAACCTCAGCTATGAATTTTCATTTAGATCATTTTGTTGAGAAAGACGATGATATAGAGAGCTACCTAAATAGGTATGAACTATTAGCTACCACGTATGGGTTAGAGAGAGAAAGGTGGAGCTTAAAGTTATCTCAGGGACTTCGTGGGGCAGCTTATGAAGTTTTTGCAAAAATGAGCAGAGGTGATCAGGAAAATTATGACATGCTAAAGCAGGCTCTTTTGTTAAGGTATGAAAAGAATGCAGAATTTTATAGGAAAAAATTTAGGAATGCTAAACTACTGTCAGGTGAAACCTATCACCAGTTCTCTGCACGAATAGAGACATACTTGGAGAAATGGACTTCTCTGGGGAAAACCCAAGATCTTAAGGAAATGGTCCTTATAGAGCAATTAAGAGAGTCCATGGCTCCAGACCTGAGAAAGTTTCTCAAGGAACAAGGTGCAGAGAGGCTGGATGAGTTGCTAAATGTTGCTGAAAGGTATCAAGCAGCTCAAGCAGAGGTAACAGGTAATAAAAAGAAACAGGTGGACAACTTTAGGGCACCACAGAACTTTAATAAATTTGATCTTAAGGATCAAAATAAAGGTAAGCACCAATTTGATAGGCCACGGTATGACAATAAAAATAAATTCCCACAATTCGATGAAAGGAAATATAATGAAAGAAAATCTTTCAACCAAGGAAAAAGGTGGTGTAAGAATTGTCAGATGGACAATCATGACACTGACCGTTGCAGAAGGAAACCTGTGTATATGGCAACCCTTCAGGTCAGGTCGACCTCAAGACAGGAGGAGGATATTATGTTGGATACCACTCCAGAAGAGATGAGGAAGGCACAGGCTGGGGATAAAACACTCAAGCCTTGTTTCCGGAAATTGTCAACTTGTCATACAACTCCAGGCAAGGGAGATTTTTACATGAAAAACAAGTTGATGTATAGGAAGACTGGAGCTAGATCCAATGGTCACGGACAGCTGGTTCTTCCAAAAAGATATAGGACAGACTTAATAAGGAGCCTACATGTGAAACCAGATGGGGACCATGAGAAGATAGGTACCATCATTCAAAAGGTGGCTCACAATTATTATTGGCCCAAAGCAAGATGGGACATTGAAAATTTTGTAGAAAGGTGTAGCATAGCACATGAGGGAACACCCACAAGTGGGAACATGGATCAGGACCTGGACACGCCATGGGGCAAAATCAGGCCTGACAATAAAAAGAAATATAGATTTGATAAAGTGGACCAAATGGAATGGGAAGCCCCTTTTCACGGACAAGCTTCACTTAACTGTTTTACAATGGCCACTATGCGGAGAGTGCAAAAAGATGTCTTACCCCAGGATAAGCCGAAAATCCCTCAATCGGACTTAAACAAACTGGAGGAAGAGGATGTAGGGAGGAAATCTCTCATCAAGAATTTTAAGTGGGGAGAAAGCCCCAAAAGAAAAATTGGTAGCGGTCGTTTTGTGAATGATAGTTCTGGGAGGAAAAATCATCACTATAAAGCTTCGAGTGGAAGAGACCATACCGGTGCATGGACAAATAGGTCCACACAATTAAAGGTCCATATGTAGCGTTGTTAAGAACGTGGACTGATGAAAAGGCAGAGGAAAACATTACATCTTCATACCAATATGTGAATGAGCTGACCACTCGGTTGAAAACTGGCTGGAAACTTGCCAATGAAAATTTGAAACAAGCCAGGAAGAAACATGCTGCCTATTATAACAGGAAGGCGAAAGACAGAAATTTGGCTGTGGGAGAGAAAGTACTGCTTCTTCTGCCTGGGAGTCAGAATAAGTTACAAATTGGATGGCAGGGTCCATATACAGTTTTAGAGAAGGTGTCTAGAACAAATTATAAGATAGATAAGAAGGGGAAAGAAAAAATCTATCATGTGAATCTCCTGAAGAAATATTTGGAAAGAGAACCTCAGGAAGAGACACACTTGTTGACCTTGTCCATCGCCATGGAGATGAAAAAGGAACCACTTTCATCATTTGAATATCCATTACACCCCTGTGAGACAGCAGCACAGGTGAAAATCAGTACACATTTAACGAAAACTCAGAAAGAGAGAGTGCAACAGGTTCTAAATAATCATGCAGAGGTGTTGACAGACCGACCAGGGCATACAAACCTATTGGAATATGATATGAAACTAATAGACTCCACACCTGTCTGTATGAAACCATATTCTATTCCGTTTGCTAAGGAGAAAGCTTTGAAGGAAGAGATAGATTATCTATTGAAGGAAGGAATTATTTCGCACAGTGAGTCTTCGTATAGTTCCGGTGTTGTACTTTTAAGGAAGCCCTCTGGAGAACATAGACTCTGTATAGATTGCAGGAGACTGAATGCTATTACAGAAGGACAGGTGGATCCATTGCCGGATACAAATCAGCTGTTTGCCAGACTAAATAAAGCTAAATATTTCTCAAAAGTGGATCTGAGTAAAGGATACTATCAGATTCCAGTAAAGCCTGAGGTTAGACCATACCTAGCTTTTAGTACCTCAGAAGGACACTATGAGTTTACTAGATTGCCATTTGGATTGAAGAATGCGCCTAGTGTCTTCTCTAGAATGATGAGAAAATTATTGGATCCTCTGAATAATCCCTGTATAACAAATTTTATGGATGATATCCTTATAGCAACAGAAACATTTGAGGAACACATTGACTCTCTGAACATGCTGTTTACTCGACTTAGGGAGGCAAATTTAACAGCCCGACCAACCAAATGTTGCGTTGGATGTAAAGAATTGGAATTTTTGGGACACACAGTTTATCAGGGAAACATGACCCCTGACCCAAAGAATTTAGAGAAACTACAGAAAGCCCCGAGACCACAAACCAAGAAGGACGTGAGATCCTTTGTCTCCTTATGTGGTTTCTACCAGAAGTATATTAAAAACTTTAATTCCATATGTGCACCGTTAACTGAATTGACACGTAAAGGACTTCCAGATCGCATTACATGGACACCACAATGTGAAATGACTTACCAAGAATTGAAGGAAAAGCTCACAAGTAAACCCATTTTGAAATTACCTGACTTAAGTCAAGAATTCATAGTAAGGACGGATGCAAGTAATATTGGACTGGGTGCAACTCTACTACAGAAATCAGATGCATTGGATGGGGAATTAAGCCCCGTGGCATATGCTAGCAGAAAGTTGAATAAAGCTGAAATCAACTACTCAACTAGCGAAAAAGAATGTCTTGCAGTAATATGGGCAATAAAGAAATTCAATATTTATCTATATGGGAAGGCATTTAAGTTGCAAACAGATCACAAACCTTTATCGTTTCTAGCACAGGCTAAGCATGAGAACTCTAGGTTACTCCGATGGTCTTTGCTTCTGGCTCCATATAATTTTAGCATCGAGTATATATCTGGAAAAACCAATTTGGGAGCGGATTTTTTAAGCCGCCATCCGTGTGATGAGAATCACCGTAAACCCCAGAAATAATAATAAATTTCTCTATGTGTATATAGAATAAAGGACTGACATATAATGTCTGTTTTAAGAGGGGAGGTGTCATGAATATTCTAATCCACATATATAAATTATTAGGTAAATATGAAGCCTAACAAATAAACTAAATAAAGGAAGAAGAATGGTAAATAACAGTGCTGTCACAAGGAATGTACTCGAAATCCCCCTTGTTTTCTGCTTCGTCTGCAAATTGTAACGCTTTCACGTTGATAGTAAAGCTTACTGTATTATTACCCGCCTTCTTCAATGAAACGTGTGCTGTATTTCTTTGAAAAAACATTGAGAGACTGCGTAATGACCTAAATTAATCCTAACATTAATTATATTACGTTACCAAAACGAACGAACAGATGGACAAAAGGATAAAGAGAGAGGAGAGGGCTGAAAATCAGGAACGCATGCAACACGCGTCGCGCGATACACAAATGCTGCCATCACGCGTGTAAGTCTACATGCACTAATTTTTTTTCAGACGGACAGTGATAAAATACACTACCCTTTCCCAGAGTTATATTTTAAAATAAAAAAAAACGCTTATTAGGAAAGATAACAATAGATGGGTTTACGGTTGAAAACATAACAGTACCCAGACAGCACATCTTCGAAACAGGAGGTAGAAAATACATATTTTGAACGCAGCCGCGTAGCTCTTTTAAATTTGAATAATTGGGTTCCTTAGGGCTTGCTGACAAATAATATGTAAAACGTTACGCAAATAGTCCAGGAATTAATAAATTATACCCAAAATAAAATATTGGGGGTGCCTGACAGCATAAAATCATTTCTGCTCATAAGATTTTTTTTTAACGTGTTTGAAAAAAATCTTACGTTACATAAATAGCCTACCATGTAAACTCCAAATTGATTGGAGCGCAACAAATGAAAGCCTAACCACGATTGGTCGGGCTATAAATACTATCTTTCGTTGTTAGGGGAAACGGGAAAAGGTAACATTTTTTCAAACACTTGTCGAAACGTGGCTCATTGGCCAGTCTCACTGATATACACACTTGGGAGCGTTAGTTCGAAACCACTTGTTTAAATAAGCTTGATAAAGCATCAGTGCGTTGAAGCCAGCTCACAATTTTGCTAAAATAAAAGCCTGGAACATAAGCAGATGGAAATTTGTGCCAGTTTGTGCCAGAATTCATTGCTAATCAACGTATCTGTATTTATTCGTATGAATTGTGGTAAGCTTGAACCATTCAATATCTTTTAATGAAAATTGAATGTGAATTGTTGATTTATGCCTGTATATATATATGTGTAGTTCAGTGGCAAACGTGAGGTAAAGCCTGTAATGCTCCAGCCTGAACAGAGGGTGTCGGAGAAAAGTCAAACGGCATGGAATGGCCAAACAGTACACTGACACCTAGATGATTGACTAGAAAGAAATAATGCTGGAATTGCAGAGGCGTAGTAACCATTAAGAAGGGTAATACTGGAATAAAGTATTTCAAATGAAGCTGACAGTTGGCCTAATGCTCTGAACTCAATGTTTGTGCTGTGTTGTGATCAGTGTAACAAGAGAGTTTAAGTTAGTTATGAAGTAGAAGGTACATCCTTCTTGATTTCAGGGACAGTGGTCTTGATGGTACTGAGCAGCACCTGGTCAGAGCTTTGCTGAATCCAGTGTTGGACAGCATACTCCTTGGTCCTTTTAGCTATCAGTGAGGTGTCTCCAGAGCCCAGAGGAGAATTCGAGCAGAGGAGTCCTTTCCTGCCGCCATCACGCCAGATAAGCTAACTTGGCCAGCTGAGCTCAACATTATGTCCCCTCATCTTGAAATGACTTTGTAAAAATAACATTAAGAGGGGAATTTAATTGTCTTAATATCAGGAACTGAGAACATCTCCAATACTAGTCCCAAAAGACAAACTATTGAAGTCATGATGACAAATACCAACAGAGCTTGAACAAAACAAAACCAGTATTACCTCATTTTACTACTACACAACTGACACACATAGAATATTTGTAATAATATATGTCACTACAATATTCATATTAAATACATTCTGTACATAACTTGTAATTTAAATTGATTGTGATTCCTGGTTCCCTTGTAGTTGAATCAGGACACATATTCATTCATGCCAGTAATGAATACATATTGTTATTTGAAAAGTTTACGAGTGACTTCTTTAAGATAATTCTCATAGAGTGTTATATGTATGTGAGTGTCACAGTGTTTGTTAAGAGTAGTGGATTAAATTAAATTGTTTTATCTGTCTGTTGTTGTGACTTACACTTCATCATACACATACCCTAGACACATAACGTAGCATCACACTATTCCAGAATAATTCTGACTGAGATATATAGATATGTGGTAGCAAGTAAGGTTATCTATAATACACTACTCTTAATAGATATAGATACCTTCACAGCTGATCTCAGTCAGTACACTAAGTTCCCTATAAGTATTTATAACATCCCACTTCACCACACTGACTCAAATACAATCTGTGTCACAAACTAAAAGCCAGACAGGCAAAAAATGTATCCATATGAGCAACACAAGCAAACAATTGAACATGTCCTCCTCTAAGAATGTTGACTCCACAATAGGAGCAGAATGACAGCATAGCTCCAGCAGCCACATTTATGGACAAACTGTATGACAATATTAACGCTGTCTAGTTGCTGAGAGTTTCTGAAGAGACAAAGAAAGAATAAGTTGACTGAGCCCTGGATCATGTCGTACATGGTAGCTCACATGAGGTTGTGCCTGGTGCTGGTAATCTTGTCATGTAAAACTAGTTGCTATAGAAACATCAGCTACAAGAGTATGTGAATGTTTGGTACAGGCTTCCTGTAATGGGATCAGCTACAAGATCATGTGAATGTTTGGTACAGGCTTCCTGTAATGGGATCAGCTATAAGAGAATGTGAATGTTTGGTGTAGGCTTCCTGTAATGGGATCAGCTACAAGAGTATGTGAATGTTTGGTACAGGCTTCCTGTAATGGGATCAGCTACAACATCATGTGAATGTTTGGTACAGGCTTCCTGTAATGGGATCAGCTACAAGACAATGTGAATGTTTGGTGTAGGCTTCCTGTAATGGGATCATCTACAAGAGTATGTGAATGTTTGGTGCAGGCTTCCTGTAATGGAATCAGCTACAAGAGTATGTGAATGTTTGGTGCAGGCTTCCTGAAATGGTATCAGCTACAAGAGCATGTGAATGTTTGGTGCTGGCTTCCTGTAATGGGATCAGCTACAAGAGCATGTGAATGTTTGGTGCAGGCTTCCTGAAATGGGATCAGCTACAAGAGCATGTGAATGTTTGGTGCAGGCTTCCTGTAATGGGATCAGCTACAAGAGTATGTGAATGTTTGGTGCAGGCTTCCTGAAATGGTATCAGCTACAAGAGCATGTGAATGTTCTGTGCAGGCTTCCTGAAATGGTATCAGCTACAAGAGCATGTGAATGTTTGGTACAGGCTTCCTGTAATGGGATCAGCTACAAGAGCATGTGAATGTTTGGCGCAGGCTTCCTGTAATGGTATCAGCTACAAGAGTATGTGAATGTTTGGTACAGGCTTCCTGTAATGTGATCAGCTACAAGAGCATGTGAATGTTTGGTGCAGGCTTCCTGTAATGGGATCAGCTACATAAGCATGTGAATGTTTGGTACAGGCTTCCTGTAATGGGATCAGCTACAAGAGCATGTGAATGTTTGGTACAGGCTTCCTGTAATGTGATCAGCTACAAGAGCATGTGAATGTTTGGCGCAGGCTTCCTGTAATGGTATCAGCTACAAGAGCATGTGAATGTTTGGTGCAGGCTTCCTGTAATGGGATCAGCTACAAGAGCATGTGAATGTTTGGTGCAGGCTTCCTGTAATGGGATCAGCTACAAGAGCATGTGAATGTTTGTTGCAGGCTTCCTGTAATGGGATCAGCTACAAGAGCATGTGAATGTTTGGTGCAGGTTTCCTGTAATGGGATCAGCTACAAGAGTATGTGAATGTTTGGTACAGGCTTCCTGTAATGGGATCAGCTACAAGATCATGTGAATGTTTGGTACAGGTTTCCTGTAATGTTTTTAGTATAATAGGAAATTTCTTGACTTTTTGTGTAAAACAGCTTCTCTGCAGTCTGCGCTGGCTATATCTTTTGAGTCTGTCATTCAAATGGGATTTGTGAGCCTATTAAATATGTCTGCTTGTTGTAATACTCTGTACTCTCTTCTGTCATTCATAGACTGTAGTTTTATTATTTTATTAATTTCACTTATAATAATAAAATAATTATATTTCACTTATATATTTCACATATATGATTTCACTTATTGGGGTTGATATTAGTGATCCAGTAATGATCCTTCAGTCTAGTTGTGGATTATCACTGTTCTGTACAAGATGGTTTTTAAGGCAGTTGCTCAGGAAGGGATTCAATATTTCAGTGCTGTTCTTAAATGTTCTGTATACACCAGTTACAGGATTTTATGATCTGTACCCCCAAGCCATTTCAACTAATTTTATATTCAGGGTTATTTGTTGTCTAACTTCTTATTGACATTTATCAACTTGATTTACCCATGTTGGAAAATCTGCAAGTGCTAATGAAAAGAAACCCATATAATATACTATTTCTCATTTGTAAAGTCTTGTAATTTTGGTTGAAAGGTCTTCACAAAATGTCTAAAGATTTGTTGTCACAGACAATGATAAATCAATAAAGAATGAATTGCTGGATATTCAAATATTTTTATGATAGGTGAGGGAAGTTATCACTGCAAGAATACTTTACCTCAGCATCATCAACACAGAAGAGAGGTCCATGCACAAGACAATCCCCATCATATTCCAAGTTGCATTCCTCACAATCTTCATAAATGAATAAACTGTGATTACTGATGGCATACGGTATTATAACATGTTCAGGAAATCTATACTTACTACTATCTACTGTCTTGAATTATCAACATTTAAGATAGTATGTCAGTCATTGATTCATGACCTATCACCACCATGTGGATAATAGACCTTCAACAAATTCACATGCCCCTCTAATCATGTGCCATCTGTTCAATGTCTTACCATGTCTTACGTATGCTTTTTATGCCCATCTTTATGTACCTTCTTTTGCATTTAAGTTATCATGGCCAGGAGGTTTTCCATTCTTTAACCCTTTGATTGCTGTGATGATTTCTTTTTTTGTGGAATGTCTGTGTTAACATCTAGATCGTTTTCAGCCTCAGGAACATTCAATTGTGTCTCTGGTGGTTCCTTGTTCAGAGTTTCTCTGAAATGCTCTGCCCATCTTGTTTCCTGTCCCTCTGCTGTCGTGATGAGATTTCCTTGCATATCTCTTACTAATGTAATATTGTTTGCACCTCGTTTTCCGCTGATGAATTTAGTTATTTTGTATACTGTGCTTTGTTCATTTCTCAGTGCTGCCTCTTCTGCCTGTCTTGCAAGATCGTCTAGGAAATTCCTTTTGTTGGCTCGGGATTGGCGTTTAACTTCCTTGTCCAGCTGACTGTACTGTTTGCAATATAATTGCTTTAACCTGGGGGACTTCGCTTCAGTTTTCTTTCTTTTCATTTCCTTTCTCATCGTTATGGTGTTTAATGTTTCTGGTGTTATCCAGTCTTGCTTCTTCCTTTCCTGGATTCCCAAGCATGATTTGCTGCTTTCCTTATATATTGTTGAAATAGTGTTAAATTTCTAGTCTATATCATCAGTCAATGTCTTTTCCTGACTTTTGGCAAATTGATATCGTTTCTTTATGTCAGCCACAAAAGCTTTTCTGGTAAAGAGGTCCTTCAATTTGCTGATGTCAAACCTTTTCTGTGTAGTAACAGTTGGTCCAGCCCTTCTTAGTTTCACTTTCAGTTTTGCTACTACTAAATGGTGATCACTTCCCACATCTGCACCTCTTCTTACCTTCACATCATGTAATGCATGTCTCCATCTACCGTTAATCATGATGTGGTCTATCTGGTTTCTGTCCCGACCATTTGGTGATTCCCATGTTAATTTGTGAATTTCTTTATGTGGGAAAAGTGTTCCTCCAATGACCAGGTAGTTAATGCTACAGAAACTTATTAATTTATCCCCATTTTTGTTTGCTGTTCCGCTGCCGCAGTTCCCCATTACTCTTTCATTATATGTATTGTGTGAACCAACTTTCGCATTTAGGTCTCCCATTACTATAATAAGATCATATCTTGGTGAGTCTTCTATTTCTTTCTGCAGTTGTTGATAGAATTCATCCTTGACCTCTTCATCGCTATTGTGATGATATACATTGATACACCGATCCCATTTGTTGTATTTATATAGCCCAAAATAATGTAGAAATAAAAATTAGTGGAGTTGTGAGGTTTCGTCTTAACCATGCCTGTAAACGCGTCGTGTATTGATAGGCCTTAAGGTAGGGTAAAATTAAACAGGAAATGTTTGAAACAAAACGCAGCATAATTCTTTTTCCATAACATGTTTGAAGCAAAATATCAGTGTAATTTTGGTTCCAGACAGAAAAATGCTACTATTGACAAGCGAGAGCGGGTTTTAGTCCCCGCAAACTCGAGAAAGGCGGGTCATTTCTACTACTAGATTTGAAAATACAATGAAAGGCCAATACTTGTTCGTACTATAAACACACAGACAGCGCATGGCCTGCCAAATAGTACAGTTTATGACGTAACAGACTAGTGGTTTCAGTTTGAACAAAGGGAGAGAGGAGGAAAGATGGAGTACTTATAGAAAAGTAGAAATTTCCGAATATTCTGGAAAATATATAGACTTCTTTATTACAAGGGATATGACCATAAAACTTGGTTAGTTAGATAGAATATCTTCTCCTGAGTAATAATATGTTTTAAAATACAAATTCCTCCAGATAATAATAAAGATATGGTCATAATACTGTATAGGTTTGTACAGACAGTCGGACAGACCCTCGTTTCTGCATTCACTATCGGTGACAATTTTTTGCACGCGTTGTTGAAAAGAAGCAGAAGAGGGAGGGTCAAAGTCCAAGTGGGGAACTTTAGGAGTGAGAGGCAAATGTATTGGACCAAAAAGCAAGTCTATTTTTAACTAACGCCAAGATCGGGACAGACCGACCGACAGAGGTACCCCGAAATTGGGCTGTAATTTTGGCTTTCTTTTCAAATTGAAGTCAGAACTGGAAATCGTCCGATCTCATTGGCCAACACATTTAATATTACTGAAAAATTTGACGGCTCGACGCCATTTGAATTAATACTGTCCCTTGAACAGGACGATTGAAAGTCTGTGAAGTGTGACTTGCCTTATTAAATATATATATATATTAAAGTAAAATAAAAAGGCATCATAGTCCAGCCAGCGACACATCTGAAGTTGTGCCAATTCAACGTACCTGTGGTTTTTTTCTTGAATTTGTGGTAAGACAGAAATTATTAATGTTTTATTTAAAAAGGTGAGTGTGAGATACTGCCATTTGAAAAATATTACGACTGTAAGTAAACAGGTCCCTAGCAGACCCATGCAGGGCCTAGAGGTAGAACTAAAATATTTATAGGTTGTCACCAGGGATCATATCACCTATCATATTATATGGAAAAAAAATCATTGATAATGGCAGAGGGGTTGCAGCCATTAGGGGAGAGGAATGTGAAACTGGTACTACTTGTTACATCATTTATGTGGATGGGCTGGGTTGGTCAGAGAGATCTGACACAGGTCTTTTATTTTAAATATATCATTGTTTGTAAAATTGGTGGATTAGATATTATGTTAAGACCGAACATAATTTTCATGTAGCAAGGTTTCTTTGTCTGGCACTGTGCTAGTGCATGGTTTTAGACTCTAGTGGTATAAGCTGTCTACCACTAGAGTAGTAATATTGATACACGCTGTCTATCATATTACCTCAGAGCAAGTGAGGCAGTGGCCGTTGGCCGGAAAGACAACTATCTTCCATCATCACAGGCCAGATAAGTACATCAGACCTGGCCTGTGGGAATTCATCAACTTATCCACCCCATAATAACTGAACTGTACTAGTAATAAAAACTTTTCCACCAATACTCATGTATAACGAGAAAATAAACTTTGTGAAATAAGAGACCGGGTATGATGTAAATACCCTGACCCGCCATCCAGCACTATTTAGGAATTAATATAGGTTTAGTAACAACATTATTAGATTTTAAAATATATGTATGGACAGTTCGTCCTGTTTGGTTTGATTGACTTGAATATCTGTATATATATATATATATATATATATATATATATATATATATATATATATATATATATATATATATATATATATATATATATATATATATATATATATATATATATATATATATATATATATATAGATATATATCTATATGTATATATATATATATATATATATATATATATATATATATAAATTGAGTTCATTTGATTTGACAGTCCTGACCAAAAGAATATTAGGTTCAGGACTAATAAAATTGTAAAAAGATTTTCCAATACCAAACTTAAAACACAATGTTAGTTGAGTTGATTATAGAACTTAATAGTTGTGAGTGTCTTGAGTATTGGGTTACCATCACACTACAATTTCATTACCCTAGACATTAGACGTAGCTATCAGACATACTAGTCTAAAATAGATCTGAGTGAGATCTTAGGGTGGTAGCAGAAAGGCTCCCTGAGAACACACCTCATCAATTGTTATACTCAGGGGCCTTCACAGCTTGACCTCACTCAGTTACACTATAAATATAACACCAACATTCATAACATCTAAACCCACCACAGCTATCATTCGTTGGTGCGTAGCATTGTATTATTGTAGTACTGGTGAATCTCCCTCTCAGTCTTAATCTTATCAGTCTGTTGTTGATGGGTTTCCATTCCAGTAATGTCCTTTCTATTCCTTTCTGTAGAATAATGGCTATGCCTTCATTGTGCTGTCCATCCTAGTGCCCTAGATGAATGGAGAGTTACGCCAACTAAGGTTTGGCCGCCCTTTTCGGCTGAACCCGTATTGCAGGAAAATGGACCCAATCATGACTTTCAGACCCAATTTGCATTTTTGTTTAGGTTAACTACTAATTTGAAATAAAATTAGCTGCAAATACAGTAGCACATATTTGTATCTATTCCATTTTCCTGCAATAAGGGTTCAGCCAAAAATGGCGGCCAAACCTTAGTTGGCGTAACTCTCCATTCATCTAGGGCACTAGTCCATCCTCTCTTCCAGAGTAAAGTACTGTTTCTCCTGTTGCTGTTTTAACTTTTCCTGCCCCTGTCCATCTGCTCTCGCTTATCCCTAGAATGTGTAACCTATAGTTTCTCATTTCTGCCGTGACCTGTTTTAGTTTACCCGTCTCATTCATTGTCCTGACATTCCAAAATCCTATTCTTGTATCATGTTTTGCGGTCAGGACATCCATTTTCATGTCAGTGGCTTCCTTTTGGCTTTCACCCCTGACAGTCATACGAGCCTTTGACTCCAGATGTCCATCCCGCAGCAAAGTTTGTTCATTTGTTGTTTCCGTAACTTCATTGTTTTTTCCATAGACAGGGGTGTCAGCCCTATGCTAAAACCCCCAACCTGGAGGACTCCTGCCTGCGCAAACCTGTCCAGCTTGGTAGAACCTTCCAGGAGTAAAACTCTCGCTGGCATAGCTCTCGGGGTAATCAGGGTACGCAAGCCGCCACACCTCGACAAGGTATTGACACCGGTGATTGCAGAAAAATATCTTAGAAGTTGTAAATTGATATGCTCTGAGAATGCACAGCCCTATCATTATTTCAATGAAAAAATTGTATTTATTTTGCTAGATCTTCAATTAAGGAATTCAATCCTTGCATAACATACTGTGGCTACTACCATGACATCTGACCCTATTTAAGAGATTTCATGTCTTTGAATTCGGCTAACCATTATGTGATGGATGAATTACTTCAAGATAATCTCCAAAAGAACCTTGCAATTCATTCTGCACAGAATACGAGTCTCTTAGAGTTATTTTTAAGAGACTCATATTCTGTGTGGAACGAATTGCAACATTTCAAAAAGGCCTAATGATCATGGGGCAAGGAAACCTAACACTAATTTACAAAATAATTATTTAAAGTTCGACTGCTGATATAAAGCACTGTATGGACTTATGGTTGAAATTAAGCATGGTGGGCCAATTGTTTGACACAGCCTTAACAAAAGAATTCAGAAATGCAGTGAAAGTGGATAAGGGTTAGGTTTAGAAATCCTAAACCCAACCGTAATCCTAACCCTATCGACATTGGTGGTTTATTTGTATGACATCTAAGAACATGATCAATTTTAGCTGGATTGACTGTAGAAACAGAAAAGCTTAGGCCTATGTAAACGTTTTTTTTCCTAGTTATGAACATAAAATATCATTTTATCGGACATTAATTTATTGGAAATGTATAGAAAGGCAAGATATAACTGGAAAGATTAATCAACAGACGATAAGAAATGCAACAAATCAAAACAACAGCAATATTTAACCAAGTTATAAGCACAATATCAAATGCTTAACTGTTTTTTTTTAAAATGACATCTAGGGGTGGTCGCAAGCATTGTGATGACAGATAACCATACAACGACCATCATACATGCGTACATTGCCAAAAGTTTTAAAAAATGTACATTGGATTTCAAAACAACTTGACAGGTATGTACTGTTAAAAGGAGAATAAGTTCTCATCCAGAATAATTATTGTTGCAAGAAAAATGGTAAACTTACATAGAAATTCATCATCATCAGGAATAGCAAGGGACATGTAACTGGTCATTCTCTTCTTCCTAAATGGGTACACATGAACTTCCTCTTCCTCATAATTTGGGTCTGCTTGCTTTTTTCTCTGTATGACAGTAGTTTTAAAAATAAAAGTTATCAAGCAAAAAAATATGTTTCTTACAATTTGAAAAAACTGCAAACGCCTTTAGCTTTCCTCAACATTTAAGGTGGAATAAATTCAATTAATATAAATATTCATAAAAAGCTGACTTTGGCTGAAACATTTGTATTAAGTTTTAAATATATACATTTTATTCTGACAAGGTAAGCTGCACTGTTTTGTTAGACCTGTCGCCCACTGCATTCAATGTCATCAGGAGTTTTTGGAAGATTAGTTTTCATAAGCCCTTCATTGTCAGGGCAGCTGGTTTGTATCTCATTCAGTCTGGTGTCAATCTTTCCACCTATTGGGCTTTGGAAAACCAGCTAGTAGTTATGCTAGTGCCAGCATAGCTCTCAGAGTCATGGGTGAATGCAAGCTCTTTCCACCTTTTGCAATGGGGAGATGATTCACGTCAATTCTGTCATATTCAGCATTATTTTTAATGATAGACTGTGCAGTAATATAACAAGTATGCGAGGAAAAAATGTAATAGTTTACATTGCATAATCACAGTAAATAATTGCTTATATATATATATATATATATATATATATATATATATATATATATATATATATATATATATATATATATATATATATATATAATATATATATATACAGGGTGTCCCTAAAGTCTGGACACATGGGCAAAAATACATATTTTCAAAAAATGAAATTTATTAACAACATTTTATTCGATTGGAATATTAAATAACGTCTTCAATATGATTTCCATCATTTGCGATGCAAAGGTTGATGTGTTTTGCAAAATTCACGCAAAATTCCTCTGTTAAATGATGTCCCTAAAATCTGGACACATATGAAATTTGTAATTTTTTTCCTCCACAGATTAAATATGGCTTTGTCGAAAAAAGAAAGAAGCGCATCAACCTTTGCATTGCAAATGATGGAAATCATATTGAAGACGTTATTTAATATTCCAATTGAATAAAAATATTGTTAATAAATTTCATTTCTTGAAAATATGTATTTTTGCCCATGTGTCCAGACTTTAGGGACACGATGTATATAAAGTTTGGTGTATTGATGTCAGTAACCAATGTGCCATAGGAAGGTATGTTTGCTATGTTTTAAGTAGTATTGAGTGGAGTTAAGTGTATGTTATTGCTGACTGTGTAGTAAGTGTTGTTAGACTTTTCCATGTTCTACATTATGTCAAAGTTTGTAGTAGATGGCTGCTTCGGTCAGAGTGGAAGATCAGTTGATTAACACTGATTTTTCTAGAATATCTAGAGTTGTGCTACTGATGCATGATGTAGCTGCTACATCACTTGAGACTGTGACATCAGCACTTAATTCCAAACAGTTCATTCATTCATTCATAACCCTCCACTCCCAAAGGAGCATAGACCTTCAACAAATACATGCCAAGTCCTCCTGTCACGTGCCATCATCTCAAGTGTTCATGATAGAAGTGAAAAGGTAGTGATAAGACTGATTTTTTTACCAGCATTGAGTTATTAATTTTGCTTCTTCTTCTTTGATCCTTAGAGGCAGACTTGTCAAAGCAGTCAGTGACTATCACGCATATAGGGCAGCATCAAACTGCTTCCACTTTGCTCGGTCGGCGGCTATCCATTGCGCTGTGCCCCAGCTCTGGTTCATTCTTTGCATCTTGGCCTCCACAGTTTTCTGCCAAGTTGTTTTTGATTGGCCTCTTTCGCTTTCCTTCCAGGGTCCATAGCATAGCTGTTCATGTGATGGCATCAGGGTCTCTTCTGAGGACGTGGCCAAAACAATTCCAGTGACTGCCACCTATGATGGCTGCCACCAATGATGGTGTGCATGTCCTCTTGGTTGCTCTGAATAAGCAGTTCTTTGTTGGTGATGGTACTCAGCTAAAAGATTCGGAAAGAGGACAATTTCGATATTTGGTTCTCTGTTACTCTCCAGCATTCCGCACCATAAAGAAGCACAGAAAGTACACAGCTCTCATTTAATCTTAATTTGGTGTTTGTGCTGTACTGACAGGAGCTCCAGATGTTATTTAGACTTGCAAAGGCTGTTCTTGCTTTATTCACTCTGTTGTTGATGTCTTTGCTTGTTCCACTGTCTGGTGTTGCTATGCATTCATTTTGCTTACAATATCCAATTTGTTTAGATACCTTGTTTTATAAACACCAGCAAAGGTTGTAATACAATTTAGGAGTTCATTGCTTTATTGCCATTGGTGTAGTAATGAACCATGGTTGTTTTTATAGTGGTCGTTTTCTATGGCAATGTTACTGTGTAAGTAGTTAAGACTTGACAATATATATATATATAAATATATAGTTCCCCAAGGTAATAAATATTGTTTTATGTGAGGTTAAACTGCCTTACCTGTGATGGTAAATCCCAGCTGATTTCATGCTTAACAATTTTTTTAATTAAATAATTATACATGCATTCTTGATACCCACAGGACTGCAATAATTTTCTGTGAAATAACTTCATGCAAACTATTATCTCTGCATTAATTTTCACTGTTTTATAATACTAACCTTAGTAATCAGTGTCAGAAAAAAACAGTATGTTATTCTTTCAGTTATGCACATTTTTATCAGAGGTGATGTGTTTATTCATTACAATATCTGAAGATCTAGACTTGCCAGTTCAAAATTAACGAGTATTTTGAAGAGAAATATATAGACCAAGAGGTTCATGAACCACAAATTAAGAAACACTGCATTAGAAGTTAAACAGGATAGTTTTTCCTTCATTAATTAGGAAAAAAAACAACTGAATTTTGGAATTCAAATACACGATACTGAACTTATAGTCTTGACATATGGATGCGAGTCATGGGCAATGACTACAACCCACAAAAGCCAGATCCAAACCTCAGAAATGAGGTATCTGAGGAAGGTGGTTGAAGTAACAAGAGACATGGTCCGCAACCATACGATACATCAAGGCTTAAAATCCCACCCCCTGCAGACCCAAGTAGAACAGTGCCAACTAAGATGGTTTGGCCATGTCTGCAGAATGGGAGAAGATCGGCTACCACAACAAGCATGGGAAACAAAGAGCCAGGGATCCAGACCCCCAGGATGACCCAGAGTCCGCTGGGAGGACAACATTAGACAATCTTTGAAGGACCGAGGACTAGAATGGAACCAGGCCAGGAGGAAGACAGCCGATAGGATAGTCTGGCGCTCTCTCTTCCAAACCTCTACACCTCACGGTAGAAGGGGAACGACTAAGTAAGATACTGAACTTATTATGATCAAATTATAATCTATCAAATAGTGATAAACTATTTTAGCATTTAATTTTCTAGCTCATCTGCACCAAAATTGTGTACCAGGTAATTGCATTTGAGACTGGCACTTCTATATGTAGTGTTTATAGTAATATTAGTTGTATTCCTCCAAAATAGATTATTATTATTATTGTTATGTACATTTCACTTTTTCCACTAATTAATGTTGTAGGAGACACATTTATTACACACATACTGCATTACATGTTTCTTTTGTTTTGATGGTACTGATGTATTTTGTGTCCCTTCCACATTGTTTCCTGGACAGATTTTGTTGGGGGGAATGAATGATCTTTTCCTCCTGTTGACTAAGTGAAGACAAGAAAACTGACTAGATTATATTGGTACAAGTATAATAAAGGCAGTGCTTGTTTTGGCCTAGCCTCATGAATTGGATACCATAGCAACTCTGGGAAGGTTAAAGGCGGCCAGCGTGATGCTGACCACATTACCCCTAGTGTGCTGTTTTGTCAAGAAAATATGGGCCTAAAACCATATTCTAAATAAGCCTCAATGGGCCTGCAATGGTATCCTTTACCTCCAGAGCCTCCTTACCCTCCTTTATTCTGAAATTCCCAAGGTTAAATAAAGAGGGAGACCCAAAAAAAAAAAACTCATGGAGAATAGATCAAGAGAACACAATGAGAGAAGCTATGGACAGAACTTAAACAGATGGAAAAGGCTAGGAGGGCTTATTGTGAGCTGACAAAAGTCCTGTGCTCTCAGGACATCAGATCCCCATGTAGTAAAGTCAGAAGAATAAATCAACAAACAAACTTGATTTTAAAAGGGCTAATAATTGTGTACACTAATCCATCTAACATTCTGCCCTTCATCTCAGTTTGCATATTATCTTGGCATTCATACACATACTAAAAGCACAAAAATGTCCACAGGTTTTTAAAAAAATGCAATTTTTGACAAAAAGTGTCAGTAAATTCTTGCCTACACCTTCATATTGTGAAGTATCACCTTATACATACACACATATATGTAATCAAAGGTACTGCTACACTCTCATATGCAATAGCAGTATTATAGACATATGGATGTAAGTCATGCGCAATGACTACAACCCACAAAAGCCTGATCCAAACCTCAGAAATGATGTATCTAAGGAAGATGGTTGAAGTAACAAGAAGAGACATAGTCCGCTACCAGACAATACGTCAAGGCCTAAAATCTGACCCCCTGAAGACCCAAGTATAACAGTCCCAAATAAGATGGTTTGGTCATGTCTGCAGAATGGGAGAAGATCGGCTACCATGACAAGCATGGGAAACAAAGAGCCAGGGATCCAGACCCCCAGGATGACCCAGAGTCCACTGGGAGGACAACATTAGACAATCTTTGAAGGACCGAGGACTAGAATGGAACCAGGCTAGGAGGAAGACAGCCGATAGGATAGTCTATACGAAACCTCTACACCTCACGGCAGAAGGGGAACAACTAAGTAAGTATTATAAAGCATTTGTCCATAAAATGAGTATTTACACAGACATGTTATGCAAAGACCAGGTGAGGTGAGAAATCATAATTTCAATAATACACAAGAGCTGATAGCTTTGTTCAATCTTTGCCATCTGAATAGTAATAGCTGGTAATCTGCTCCAACATCATACTCTTAAGAATGATGCTGAACACAGAAGTGGACAGCCCATGTTCTTTTTTTGACACATTTCTAGTTCTACAGAACTATTCAAAAGGCGTAACATGAAAAAAAAAAAGCACACTAGTGACTTTTGTGTAAATGTGTTCAGTAGTCTGAATTATTTTTTTTAAAATAAAGTATCCCGTTCAACTCTCGATGGGTTATAATTAGGACACATGGTGTACTAATTCAAGAACATAAAGTCAGATGTCCAATACCCAAATAAAGTAACTTCTCTCCCCCCCCCTTCCCCCTCAACTCAGTTCCAAAGAGAGTAAATCAAAACCAAATTTGTGTCAATGTTTTTGTGTGTGACCTCCCCTGTACTCTGAATGAATTTCTGGTTCCTGTCACTTTCTTGTGAATACTTTCTTTGTTCTCCTAATACTTTACTTAAGATCTCAAACTCAACAAACAAGACAGAGATGTTGTTAATATTGTGTGTACAAAGTAATCATAGCTTGAATATCAGTCCTGTTGCATTTGTCTCATGTGATACTAGCTGATAGTTTTCTCATTGTATGTACTATGTACCTCCAAGATGTGTTTCCTCAAGCCTTGTTTCATGCTATTCGCTGGTCAGTTTCAGTCTTGTCATAGTGTTACAGTCCTACATGTTAACCTATATAACTTCTTGATTATCAGTATTGCTGTCCTCCATGTCTGACAGCCAAATCTAAATATATCTGAGTATAAATCTCTCCATCGTAGCCTATTTCACTCTCTGGGGAGCATGAGACCACTATTCCAGTGGCCTCCTTGTGAACGGACCTGAGTCAGACAGCTTGTAAGCATTGGTAGTAGCAGTTTCTGTGGCAAACTCTTTCATATTATGGAGTTGCCAATGCCCGGTGCAGCACTGATTTGGTTAACTTTGATGACACCACTGGATGGGTAGAGGTCATTTCATGTTTTTTTGTCTCCACAGAGACCCTTGGGAACCACTTAGAGCAGGAGTATATATATTTTCATTGAACTGTTTCTGTTTGCTGGTAGCAGAAATCAGTAGCTTATTGTTAGTAAATAAAATATAAAACATAAATTTTCATTCAGCAATGGTAGTTAACTACTAAAAGAAAAGTAAATTATAAGTTAAATAGAGCAACAGTAAGCAAATAAATGAACCGACCTTAGAATACAACAATTAGCCTACCTGAAATTATGTATCAGAAGAATGAAATTAAATATAATTTAATTTAATCAACAAACTTCAAATGCTTCAAGAACACTGTGAAAAAGATACACCAGAGAAAATGTTTTATGGAAAGTCATTAAAGAAATGTGAAATAAAACATAAACATTATGTTCTCACTGATGGTCACAGAAAAATTCCACAATAAGGATAAAAGGAATTGTACTTACTTCGAGGTTTAATGGCTTTCTCTAGAG
Organism: Oreohelix idahoensis; assembly: GCA_024509875.1. Lineage (NCBI taxonomy): Eukaryota > Metazoa > Mollusca > Gastropoda > Stylommatophora > Oreohelicidae > Oreohelix > Oreohelix idahoensis. The sequence continues at coordinate 25,786 of JAMPIV010012493.1, forward strand.
CTGGAGTCCATTCTGAATCAGACCCATCAGATGATTCTAAAAATGGAGGATTTATCAATTTGTTCCTCTCTTTCTCTGATGTGTTTCTAAGCATGAACTCGGATGGACTAACTTGTACACCTAGAGGAAAGAAAATAGTGCTTTAAACACATTCAAGTACTAGGGCCACCAAAAATATATGTTCTAAATTTATATGTTCAAGATTACATCATATATATGTTAGCCTTATATTCAAAAGAATCTGCAAATATGTTAACATGTATTTACATACTTACTTACTTACGTAGTAGTCCCCCTGTCTTCCTCCTGGCCTGGTTCCATTCTAGTCCTTGGTCCTTCAGAGATTGTCTAATGTTGTACTCCCAGTGGACTCTAGGTCATCCTGGGGTTCTGGATCCCTGGCTCTTTGTTTCCCATGCTTGCCGTGGTAGCTGATCTTCTCCCATTCTGCAGACATGGCCAAACTATCTTAGTTGGGACTGTTCTACTTGGGTCTGCAGGGGGTGGGATTTTAGGCCTTGACGTATCGTCTGGTTGCAGACCATGTCTCTTTTTGTTACTTCAACCACCTTCCTCAGATACCTCATTTCAGAGGTTTGGATCTGGCTTTTGTGGGTGGTAGTCATTGCCCATGACTCGCATCCATACGTCAAGACTGGGTCATTGGTGGAATGGTATACATGGTTTGGCCATGTCTGCAGAATGGGAGAAGATCGGCTACCACGACAAGCATGGGAAACAAATAGCCAGGGATCCAGACCCCCAGGACGACCCAGAGTCCGCTGGAAGGACAACATTAGACAATCTTTGAAGGACCGAGGACTAGAATGGAACTAGGCCAGGAGGAAGACAGCCGATAGGATAGTCTGGCGCTCTCTCTTCCAAACCTCTACACCTCACGGTAGAAGGGGAACGACTAAGTAAGTAAGTAATGTACCCAAATGGACAATTTCCTCCATACACTTCCACCCTGTAGGGTATCTAGTGGTATTCATTGGATTGGCCTGAGTTAGTTGGCATCTGGTAAAAGCTGTATGTGCTGGGTGAGACTTATCTAACATAACTCTGTTCATGTAATTTAGTCTTAACTCCTTTCTCCGTAATTCTAAGGGTAGAATTCCTAAAGCCACCTCTATAGCTCCCATTGATGTTCATCTGATTGCACCTGCTATTGTACGTAAAGCCTGATGCTGATTTCTGTCTAATTTAATCTTGTTACTGTGTGCAGCAGAGTCATATATTACACTTCCATAATCTATTTTTCCTCTAATAAAAGATTTATAAAAAGTGAGCATTGTCTTAGTGCTTGCACCCCATCCATTACTGTTCAAATATCTTAATAAGTTAGTCGATTCTCTCTAATTGTCAATTTAAAGCAAAATTAATGCCAAAACCTTATTTGCTGATTTTCTTCATTATTTATTCATTTTGTACGAGCAATCTGCTCTCACTTCAGCCAGCAATAAAGCATCATCACATCTTAGGATTCTGCCTTATTCTGCTGTTGATGACACATACTAGGACAGCCCGATGGAAACAGTGTTGACAGATGATTACCAACAACAATAAAAATGTGCGCGAGTGTGCTTGCTGTAAAGAAATTCTATAATTACAAGCATGAGTGTAAGCAGCATAAAAATTAACGCAAATTTAGTAATTTGGATTATTATAAATTAACACCGTTCTGCACAAGTGCAAGATGGCTGACACATAGCCTACTGGATTTAAAAATAAAACATATTTTGCCACAATTTATAACTTCACTATGATCGTTTTGATAACCACTTAGGTTGGAACGGGATACTTTCTTCATCGATTAAAACAAAGGAAACTTTTTAAGATTTAACTCGAAATCTCACAGACAGGCGGACTACCTCAACAGCTCAGTAATTTGTTATTTCCATGCACTGGCAGATCAAACTTTTAGGGCAGCTTTGAAAGAAAGGGATGCTAAATATTTACTTTGTTTATACTTACCGGCACGACGAAGGGCCTCAAAGTTTTGTCGCAGATTACTTAAGTGCCGCCTTTCATAATCAGTGATAGCAGCAAACTCTTCTGGGGTGAAAAATTCACTAACTGACGACGGAATGTCATCAAAATTAATCTCAGGACACTGCATAATTGAATGGAAGTTTTCTTAACTCTCACTGCTGCTGCGCTGTGCCCATCTGTACAATTAAGAGTGACAGAGTTTTAACTTTAGCTGATACAGATTCAAGTATTGTAGAAATTAATGCTTATCAGCGTGAATTTAGCTAATCTTATGATACTGTACTTACTAATTTATGGTATTGCGAAATATTCAACTTTAATGAAAAAGGCTACGCTGCAGCGAAGGAAACGCAAATTTCATAGCGTTTCCCGCGTTAAATCTTGGTTAAAAAGTCGATATGGATATTGTGCGTATTGGAGTAAGGAAACATTCGTACGAAATACGAATAGCACAAATGATGTTCCTCCGTTGGTCACGATTGTAAATAATTATAATCACAACGTTAAAAAAGTAATAAATATATATAATTAATTTGTTTATAAGAAAATTACATGTATTGACTTTAAAACATACAGAAATATTTTAAGATAGCATTCTAATAATTATTCAATCAATTCAATACCCGTTAGCTCCCCAAGGAGCATAGGCCTTTAACAAACACATGCCAAATCCTCCGGTCAGGTGCCTTTCGCGCGAGGTCTTTCCACGAATTCATCATCTTTTTCAGTTCTGTATCTAGTTATCTTCTGTGTGTGTGTGTTTTTTTTTTTCTTGGTTTACCTCTGACTTTCTTTAATAATTACAATCACAGTGTTATATATTCACCCACACACACACACACACTCATATATATATATATATATATATATATATATATATATATATATATATATATATATATATATATATATATGTGTGTGTAAAATAATAATAATAATAATAATAATAATAATAATAATAGCCCCTTCAGTCATAACTGACTATGGGAATGCGCCCCTGAGGTGACAGCCCTCAGCTGCTTATTTTCCAGGTGCTCCTTTCGACGTTTTCTCCCCTCCTCTGCTTGTTGTGTGAGCCTCTCTTCGTCCAATCTGAGGTGGCGCCGTAAATAGCATCGCCACTTAGTGCGATCGGCAGCTTCATCCTCCCATGTTGCTGGATCCATGTCCAGTGCCCTCATATCTCTCTTGCACACATCTTTGAACCTCAGCTATGGTCGCCCAACTGTTCTCTTGCCATCTGCTAATTGTCCGTAGAAGATATCTTTTGGGATGCGACCATCTTCCATGCGGCAAACATGGACAAGCCAGCGAAGTCTGCGCTGTCTAAGCAGTGTATACATACTTTGAAGGCCAGCACGTGACAACACCTCGACATTTGTCACTTTATCTGTCCACGAAATGCCGAGGATGCGGCGTAGACACCGTAAATGGAAGGTATTGGGCCTTCTTTCTTGCTTAGCATAGGTCGTCCAGGTCTCGCTGTCACATAGGAGTGTGCTGGTGACGCATGCATTATATACCGCAGCTTTGGTCTTCATTGTGAGTTTGGAGTTTCCCCAAACACGCGATGTGAGGCGGGCAAAGGTAGCTGCAGCTTTGTCAATGCGGCTGTCAATTTCTGTATCCAGTGAGAGTTTGTCATTGATGGTAGACCCTAGGTATGTGAAGTGGTGCACCACTGCCAATTCATAGTTATCGATAGTGATAACTGGTGCAGCACCCGCATCCTGACTCAGCACATTCGTTTTCTTTAGACTTATTGTGAGGCCAAAGTCCTTGCATGCTTTAGTGAAGCGATTCATCAAGCTCTGAAGCTCCTGTTGGCTTTGAGTGACGACTGCAGCATCATCAGCGAACAACAAGTCTCTTATAGTGCCCCTTCTGATTTTTGTTTTTGCCTTCAGCCTTGAAAGATTAAACAGACGGCCATCTGACCTAGTGTGAAGGCATATTCCTTCAGATGCATCTCTGAATGCATGTTTCAAGAGTAAGGCAAAGAAGATTCCGAAGAGGGTCGGAGCCAGAACACAGCCTTGTTTAACGCCACTTCGTATATCAACGGGCTGTGACGTGCTTCCAGCATATTGGACTTTTCCCTTCATGTCGTCATGGAATGACTTTATCATTTCCAGCATTTTAGAAGGGCAGCCTATTTTCAGGAGGATTTTAAAGAGTCCATCCCTACTAACCAGGTCAAATGCTTTTGTGAGGTCTATAAAGGCGATATATAAAGGCCTTTTCTGCTCTCTTGACTTTTCCTGAAGCTGGCGGACAGAGAAGATCATGTCTGTTGTTGATCTACCAGCTCGGAATCCACACTGTGACTTTGGATATATGCGCTCAGCTAACTTGTGTAGTCGCATTAAGATGACTTTGGCAAAAACCTTACCAACAATACTAAGAAGAGAGATGTCTCTGTAGTTATTGCAATCACTTCTGTCTCCTTTATTTTTATACAGTGTTTCAATCTTGGCATCTCGCATGTCTTGAGGAATAGCTGTCTCTTCCCAGCACATGCACAGCATCCTATGCAGGGGATGTAATAGCGTGCTCTTACAGCATTTGATTAAATCAGAAGGAATTCCATCACTGCCTGGTGCTTTGCCAGAGGCCAAGCTATCAATGGCCTTGCTGAGTTCCTCTAATGTTGGTTCGGCATCCAGCTCCTCCATAGTTGGCAGACATTTGACAGCATCAAGGGATGCAGGCGTAAGGGTATTTTCTCTAGCGTTAAGCTCAGAGTAGTGCTCGACCCACCTCTCCATCTGCTTACCTTTATCGTTTAGCTTCTCTCCGCTGATGGGTTTTAGCGGTGCTGTCTTACTTTTTTGGGGGCCAAGTGCTTTCTTTATACCGTCATACATTTGTTTAATGTTGCCTGTTTGCGCTGCGATCTGGATGCTCTCACTGAGCTGGAGCCAATAGTCATTTGCAGAGCGTCGAGCAGTTTGTTGAACTTTGCTTCTCGTAGCCTTCAGGATCTGTAGGGTTCTGGCACTCGGTGAATGTTTGTATTCATTCATAGCACTGCGCTTAGCTTCAATGACAGGTACCATCACATCTGATGAAGCATCAAACCAGTCATTTGACTTTGCTGTTTTCTTACCAAAGGTGGCAAGTGCAGTACTTTGAATGGTGTTCCGTAGATGCTCCCAGTTCTCTGTAATAGTATCACCATGCTGAGGGCTACTGAGCACTTTCTTGAAGGTCGCAGTAAATTGAGCGATCATGACAGGGTCTGACATCTTGCTGGTATCAATGCGTGGTTTCCCTTCATGTCTGACACGATAGAGTTTTCTTGGTTGTGCTCTGATTTTGCAGCAAACCAAGGAGTGATCTGTATCACAGTCTGCACTATGGTACGAGCGCGTGGAGAGCACAGACCTGAGAAGTTGCCTTCTGACGAGAATCAGGTCAAGTTGGTGCCAGTGCTTGGATCGTGGGTGTCTCCATGACACCTTATGCTGGGGTTTTGTCTGAAAGTAGGTGTTGGTCACGCAAAGGTCATAGTGGACACACAACTCTAAGAGCCGTTGTCTATTTTCATTCATCTTGCAAATACCAAACCTGCCTAGACATGAAGGCCATGAAACATTATCGGCACCCACTCTAGCATTAAAGTCACCAAGGAGAACAAGCTGTTCTTGCCTAGGTATGCTTTTGATGACTGCTGCTAGATTCTCGTAGAGCTCATCTTTAGCTTCTGAGGCAGAGTACAGAGTAGGAGTGTGACCGTAAGTTCGTCATTTCAGGAAAATTATACCAAGAAAAAGATAACTTATTAATAATTCACTATTTAGATTTGAAACAGAGGATAACTGTGTTAAATAAAGTCTAGAAAAATAAACTGATAGTTTTAATGAAAAAAGACCATAGTCGTAATTTGGCCTGACCAATGGATGGGCTCAGTGAGCTGGCTGTCGCCATTTCCTCGGCCGCTCCGGGAAGCTTCAGTTAGTCCGAGCCCAGCCTTTGAGGCAAGCAGCAGTGTTTTTATGAAAGTCTTGAACAAGAGGTTCAAGCAAGTATTAGCTATTATTTCAAATACTGGAGTTGAGCTCATTGCCCCGTAGAGTAGCTGAAAGACATCTGAAGTCATCAGATGTCTCTTTGAACTGCAGTTGTGGATTTTTAAACAAAATGAAATGAAAATTCATTTAAGCAGTCTAGAAACACGAACTATTTTATACTCACAGTGGTTTTTATTTGTGCCTTATTTCGAAAATGGAGAAATGCTGTAAGTAGTAACAATATAAATTCTTTATGACATTTCCATGTCGGCGCAGGATAGTTTTACATATCAGAAGAAACAAATTGCTGTAAGCTTTCCCTTAGGCAAAAATGCAGATTTGAACATTTGTACTGAATCACTGACATTGTACCATAATGAAAACCTTTTGAGCACACAACTAAATGGTCACACCCCCCCCCCCCCCCCCCCCCACCCCCCCCCCCCCCCCCCAGAAAAATGCATGAAGTGAATTGTTTACTATGATGGAAGGAAACTGTAAAACAAACCAAGCTAAATCAAAATGCTTTACATGGCGTTACGCTCCTATGCTGTTTTGACCTGGATTCAATTTCCTTGAAGATAGGAAAAACACATGATGTTATATACTATGCCCATGCTTGAAGAATTTTTGTAAATACAGTTTACAAGTTGATTTTTGAAGTCAAGTCGTCACTCAATGGATTTACTTTGGAATATGAGGAAATAGACGTATGTCAGTTGGAAGGTTAAATGATGATCTATAGTTGCTCCAAAATCTAACAACTTTAGAGGATAGACTACGAACCTGGTAGATTTCCCAAAGACTGTGGGAGAGAAATCATAACCTCTGGCAAGAGTGGCCAGTATAAAATCGAAATTCTGCGTTAAACAGCGAGTATCACCATCATAGCCTCATCCGGCGGTCACATAATACCTATATGGTGCCGTTCCAGTCCCAGAAGGAACCACCACTGCAGCATATAATACCTATATGGTGCCGTGACCACTAAATGTTGCCGTAACCAGTCCTCTTGTTAAGGAGCATATAAAGCATAACCAGACATCGTTATACCACTATAATCAACCCCAGAGCATAAGGAAACCACGATTAACACGGAATAAATAAGACTGGAAAATGCATCAACAAGGGTATAGGCAGGCCAGCCAATACAGCTATAGCGTTAGCTATAAAAATACCTGGACAATGCACAACAAACACGTCCCGCGCCACCGCCCAATTTCAACAAGAGAAATGAATATTGTCTGCCAGGAGGTTATCCTAAAGTAGACACACATCCCACTGCCCCATATAAATATGCATATGGCTCGCATACTGGAGGCTATTATGCTATACAGAAACCTAATGCATGTTCTACTGAAAAGGAAATAATGTTGTACAACTCTACAACGGGAGGTTACTATACCTCTAAGAAAGTACACAGACAAAGCGAAAACCCTTCACATGAAAGAAACAGAAAATCCTACATCCCAGAGGAAGATGATGACAGTTGTTCAATCGATCATAGAGTAACATACGCGGATAGGCGAAGTTACAGTGTTAACAGTAGAAACAACAGATATCAAAGTAAAAGTCGTCCTCAGCTTGACAGAGATAGACACATTATTGATTACCAGACATATAAAAAACCACATAACACATGGCAGAAACGGAGGTATCCGATTCACACTGTTCCCCGTTCGAATCCCCTTCACACAAAATCCCATGCCCCCATGAAACAACCACCTCCCTATTATCGCCACAGAGAAACAGAAAGCAGACCACGCATATTATCATCGATCAGGAATAATGACAACAAGGCAAGACGCACGACAGCAGCTAACAAACACTGGAACACATTGAATAAGCGAGCTCAAAGAATGACAGTAAAAAATTTCATAACTGCGGTTCAAAATAGAAAGTTATGGGAATTCAAAAACGTAACGTCAAAGAACGGACAAGTTTGCCTCATATCAACAGAAGATGGATGGAGGTCACATATAGGTCCAATAAGGTCAGGAAACAAAGATAACAGCTACCAACAAGTAAAATTAGTCCATAAGAACAAGACACAGTTGACCCCCATGAAGATAAATCAAACCAAGCCGACACAGCAAGAAACTTAAACAAAGATGATTTGTGCCAAAACAACAACAAGAACTAATGCAAAGATTGGACCAGAAATGACAACTAGTCTACAAACAGTCCAGAAAAGACAAGAAGAGGTATCTACAGTACATGCAAGGTACCAGTTTGACACCGAAGCTGATTCTCATTTGTCAAATACAGAAGACAGTACTGTAGACTCTGATGAAACTACAGAAGGCTACTTGTCAGATGAACTCGATCATACAACAGACGAAGAGGGCAACATATATTACTGGCCGAAAATTGAGAAAATAATGCAAATCAAGACAAAGAAAATTGGCAGAATGGTTCAACCTACAACAGCAGAGCTAGAGAAATTAATCAATGCTTTTGTGAATTTCGGAAATCTCAACACCCTCACAGTACGAAAAAATATATTTATCACTGGAGAGCAACCTTGCCACTGATTTATCTAACAGAAAAGACGAAATTAGGAGGTTAGTCTACAACACACTTGATCAAATCGTTCTTCCCGAACAATCAGATCCAGACGAAACCATCCCGAAACAATATGCTGAACCACCTACTAGTAATGTTAAAGGCAAATTAACCACACATGAAAAGAACCCCACAGAACCTTCTAATCGACCTGTTAGAAAGGCAAAATTTCATCACCGACCCCCAAGTTACACCTTCACTAATGAACAAACAGACTCTGACATGGACACTCAAGAAATAACAGACCAACTCTTTCACAACGACAACAAATCCAATGGTTGCCCTGTTCAAACGTACGGTGAGATGATAACCAACATATATCGACGAGACTCTGGTATCGATTCTCTTGGTCCTGGTTGCACAGATGATACATCGATTGCTGATACTTCACCCCCAGAGATTCAAGGAACTGGCAAACGTCCATGTCTTTATTCATTCAACGAATCGCCTCCGGTCACAAAGTTTCTCAAAATACCGCAGAACCATGTCAGGCGAAAAATTATGACCAAACGTAGACACGTTTATAGGCCACAACAAGACGTACCAGCCACACATCCCCAGTCTACATTGCAACCATCACCGTCTTCACCGATTTCCTCAGCGCCCCAACAAACAGTCAATATCGTATCACCTACTACACCCACAGTTACTCAATATGATGCTCGCCTAACCAGACGGGAAATTGCAATGCTCGAGGCGATGGAAAAAGTCAAGGACCTCGCAAAGCTGTTCTAAAACACGCCCATGTGTTTATGTGTTTTCCACTCCAAACACAGTCAACGCGAAAGTGAACATTATGTACTAACGTTTCTAAATGTACTCTATTTTCAGACTGAGCAAGTTACTGTCCCAGTTTAGGTCATAGATGACTTAGTTCCAGAATGAGATGTCAAAGCCACACCCAACAAGTTGTTCCACAGACATGTTATTATTGATGACCAGAGTACCTCAAGAACAGCCCACAGATGATTTTAATTTTTTTTAACTTAATTCTTTAACCCCCAAGAGCCAGTATACTGTACTTCCCGCTAGACCCATTTGGCCCAATCAACAGTATACTGGCTTTCGTATCTCTTGATACTTTCTAGGGCTGTTTTCTAATTTTGACAACTCAAAAACGCTATTTTCTTAAAGTATAGCCATCCATTATGGACATTTGTTATTTATGAATATGAACATTTAAAAAAATTATTTCCAAACAAAAACAATAAAAACATACTGGTATGGCCATTTTCGTTTGGGCCAAACCCACTTTTTTGCTTGAGACTGAAAGAGTTAAACCATCTTGTTAAATTTTAAGATTCTAATAACGTAGAACTGTAAATTTTAGACATATTCCAATTGAGATTGTACACCGCACCCTGGACCCACCGCTATAAGATTTTTTTTTAACTTCACTTCTCACACCTTTTTCTTACTATTTCGCCTTTATTATTCTGAGAAGACATTCTGAACTTGTACATTTTTCGCTAAGAAAATCTTCCTTCTTTTGAATTGCAATATTGTTGTAATCTAGAGATTCTATTTTCCCTCTATCCATAACGACTCCATAGTATACTGTCCTTATACTTGCAGACAACAGCTGATGCTAATATTCTTGCTGGTCTTTGCTTTAACTTTCTTTATACCCCCACTGATAGGAATTATGACAAAACCAACATCAGAATATGCTGATACCATTTTTGTGATTATGGAAATTCTGCACAAAAGTTGTAACATTTACAAAGAAGATGAAGGATGCAACAAAATAGCTTATTACAAAAGGGTTGACATACATCACTGCAGATGTATAGCCATATACCACCCCCACAAATATTGATGTACACAAATGACTGTTGGTAAAATTGCTCCACTTGTATTACACGGTAAAATAGAATACTGCCACAAATTGAGGATACTGCCTCAGCCCAAATACCCCAATGACATTTGCACATGCTGATTTTGCAAATGGAAATATCCTTTGAGAGCATTAGTCAGAAAGAGAAAGCCGCAGCAGAAGCAGCGGAGCAGAAAGACGCAGCAGAAGCAGCGGAGCGGAAAGAGAAAGCCGCAGCAGAAGCAGCGGAGCGGAAAGAGAAAGCCGCAGCAGAAGCAGTGGAGCGGAAAGAGAAAGCCGCAGCAGAGCATGCACTTAACATGAAGCAACTGGAAATCCAGAGACAGGCCAATCAGATAGAGCTGGCAAAAAGTGCAGCGGCTTCCAACTGTGATGGAGGGTACTCACCCCGCTCAGATGGTGTGCCTACTTCGCAACCTGCGCCACCCAATGCCATGAACTTTCCGCTGGAACCTTTTTCAGAAAGGAACGATACCATGAACGCCTTTTTAGACCGCTTCAAACGCTTTGCAACAGGGTTTGGACTGGAAGAACGGAAGTGGAACTTGAAACTTTCCCACTGCCTAAGAGGAGCCACCTACGAAGTTTTTAATAAACTTCCGGCCGGAGAGCAAGATGACTATCAGACATTGAAAAAAGCTCTCTTGGTAAGGTACGAGCTTCATTCAGATGATTACCGGAAAAAATTTCGAGGTTCTAGGAAGGAGGCCGGAGAGACTTTCTCACAGTTCGCAGCCCGTATTGAAGACTACCTAGTGAAGTAGTGTTCACTGGGAAACTTTACCGAGAACTATGACGGGTTGAAAGAGCTGATTGTGATAGAGCAACTAAAAGAGTCTATGTCGGTCATCAGGTCTTTTCCACTTAACCCGAATTCACGCCCTGCCTCCATTAAACTAGTTCTAATTTTTGCGACATCTGCCATGATATGCAGTACGGGTACGCAAAGGGAAAAATTGGCAGTGACCTCCAAACAAAATTGTTTGACTCGCACAAGTAATTATCTCTTTAAAACCAGCTAGGTTTAAATTAGTAATCAAGTTCAAATTGTTCTTAAAAATCACTCACTCAGCGTATTGTGAAAAATTATATAACAGATTATCTCGAAGTTTCTATGAAAAATGTGCTAAATATTTATGATAAAAAATTTCCCTGCAGTTACAGAAAAAAAAATTTTCAGTTCCCTACACTATCCTCTGTTCTCAAAAAGTGTTTACTCTGTCCGTTTGATACTTAATTTTAAAAGTATCACTCTTGCTTTAGAGATATAAATTATTCCCCTTATGAAATAGACAAATTATAGTAAGAGTCAGTCTAGGAGGTAATCCCTCAAACGCCAACAAAGTTTGCAATTATCGCAACTGTATAGCAGGAATGAAAATGTGATTTTTCACCTTTCTAAGTCCGGGATCACTAATCCCAAGACGAGTCCACAATTGTCGTGTGGTGCGTATTGGGGCAACTAAGACAGTAGTTTTTGCCAGGAATAGGCTATGATGTATTAGGTAGAAGGTCTCTAGAAATTGGCTCGTTAAGAAAGAATAAAGATCTATTCGAGATAGGGACAAGAAGACGGGAATGCGAATGCTTTCCACTGGACAGTGTTTTCTAATTAGTTATGGAAAGAGTTCTGTTTCCCCACGACCTTAGCTTCTGCCCTTAGATCCCGTAACAGAAAGAGCCCCCAAACTCATCTGAGTAGAGAAATGTTCCTATAGGTGAATATGTAACACCGACAGCACGAGTGATACATTAACAAACTAGATAATGATCAAACGATCGTTGGGTTTATTAATGAAATATCCACACACATAACATAGGGTTAGTAATGGTTAGAACGTGATCATGGTGAAAGACGATTCACACAAAACACACAGATGAGATAATAAAATTGCAATTAATTAAGTAGTAGTTAAATAAGAATGCACTGGTGCAAAGCGAAATGATGATGATGTGATATGATACGTGTTACCAAAATGGTGAGTAATCTACACAGTCCATGTGTCTCTAAATGCTTCTCATTGATATGATAATTCTCATCATCTCAACCCATAACCCGTCATGGGTCGTAGGGGTGCCATGGTGGAAGCATCAGCAGACAGGGTCCTCCACTGCTCTCTATTCTCAGCAATGCGTACAAGTGTGGAGAAACCATGTCCTGCCCATTCTTTGATGTTATCAGCCCAGGATTTTCTTTGCCTTCCTCTTCTCCGTTTACCTTCGACTGTTCCCTGGAGGATCGTTTTCGAAAGGGAGTCATGACGAGTTACATGCCCAAACCAGGCAAGCTTTCGACGTTTCACTATTGACAAAAGTGGTTCTTGATGGCCTGCATAGGTGTTTATCTTCTCTCTAACATAGACATTTGTTTTGTGCTCTTTATAGCAAATGCGCAAAATTCTTCTGTAACATTTATGCTCGAAAGCCTGAATCCTTCGCTCCGTATCTGCAGTGAGTGTCCAGCCCTCACACCCATACAAGAGAATAGATAATACAAGTGATTTGTATAATTTGATCTTCACAGGAAAACTGATGTTACTTTTCCAGATCACATTCAACCTTGTCATGGCAGCTGAGGCCATCTCAAGTCTTGTCTTGATTTCTTTATTTGATCTTCCATCACTACATATAGTGGACCCGAGATATTTAAAGGTGTTAACTTCTTCTAACGTTTGCCCATTTAACGTAATGTTGGTCGGAACATGTTTCTTATGGCTATTCACCAATATCTTGCTTTTTTCTATATTAATTTCCATCCCATATGTTCTTGTTACTTTCTCCAGTCTAGAGGTAAGGTCTTGAAGTTCTGATTCTGTTCCAGCTATCAGATCAATATCATCATATGATGATTCACACGTATGCATAAAAAGTCCCAAGTTGTTATACGTTATGTCGAGTGGGGTATCGCTAAGTCGAGGACGTTCTGATGAAAACTTTTGTCAGACTGAGAATGGTGACGATATATATAGATATACTCAAACAGGGAATATATATATATATATATATATATATATATATATATATATTATATATATATATATATATATATATATATATATATATATATATATATATATCACCCGTGTGTTGCCGATGCCCGAAAGGGGAGCAAAGAATAGTAACACTGCACCCTACCACGCATGTCGTAAAAAGCGACTAAGGAGGGTTGGGCATGGGGCTGTTTACCCCATCCCGTAAAAACTTCGCAGAGTGGGCTGATCACCTGCTTGCCAACCAATCTGATTACGGAAACAGCGATAGATTGTTTGGTCTGTTTTTGTTCCACAAAGACGCCACTAGGCGTGGTGGAAACAGCGATAGATTGATCAATTTGTTGTTGCCCTAAGATGCCACTAGGCGTACTGGCCACATACTGCTTTGCCGGTGGCTAAGGATGGAAGAAGAAGAAGATATATATATATATATATATATATATATATATATATATATATATATATATATATATATATATATATATATATATTCCTTCCCTGTTTGAGTATATCTATGTAGTGTTGATCAACAATTAATAACTGTCATATGAAAAAAGTTCTGTTGTCTAATCTCCCGAGGGTACTGGTCAAGCTGGATATCTTCACGAAATGTTAGTGATATGTAGACTCATAACCTTGCGTATGTAGTCGTGATTCATAAAATATACTTTAAAGTCTGTGTCGTAATTTTTATCTGAGAGAGTTCTGATGGATATTGGTCCTTTAGAGTGTAGAATGATAGTGATGGCTCTGTGAGAATAAGGATTTAGGAAAGTGAGGTAGTAGATTCACAAGGGCTGGGGAAGAGTAAGGACAGTCTCTTATTACGACAATATTTGTCTCTCAAAAACTATTCCTACCACTCTTCTGAACAAACAGTTGTTTGTCAGTTCCAGTCGCTCATGCGCACACACCGATTTGGTGATTCTGACGCGCAACGTACATGAATACACACTACGATAACAAAATATGGGAAATGTTTGGGTTTTGGGCCAGCCGACAACAATGCTAATAAAGTTTTTAATACTTTTATTATCATAAAATCAAGTTACAAGTAAGTATCAATGTACAGTCAGAAATCATGGGTTACAAAACACAAAATAACAGGGGGGGAGGGTTTCTGAGGAGAAGTATCCAATGCACCTTTTCCCGCTTGTATTTACTAACAGAAAAGACCGGGTCCCAAAGACGAGAAGGGGGGGGGGTGATGATGATGATCAGAGATAGGCAATTTAACCCAATGGTAAATTTATTACTCTGAGTCAAGGGGGTTACAGTAATAAGGGGTAAAGGAAAAGCTAGGGGTCATCAAATGTTTTCCTTTAATCAACCAATTTTTCCCGGGAGGGGGGAATGCTCACAGTTAAATAATCCCGCTAGGAGAAATCCCGTACAATTAATACAGTACACCTTAATACTAGGTTGAACTAATTATAAGGGTAAAAAAGATTAAATCTCCTTTTTCCATTAAAAAAAAACGCTTGACTGGCCAGCACACAGTCACACACACACAGACTTACCAAATGGTGAATTCTAGCACTTCATAGGAAATACATAAAAAACAGCACTAAACCTTGGCTTAGGTAAAAGTATTTTCTTCCGTGTACAGCCCCAGATTAGCGGGTTGTTGAAGTTAACAAAGTGTCCCGAAATCGCTGGACGTTGAAGTTTAACGGTACTGTTTGTTTATTAGATAAAGTTCCTAAAGAATGGCACAGGCACTTGGCTAGATGTGAGGAATGGTGTGGTGTCTAAGATTGGCACAGCTGGTGGAGATAACTTTCTTTTACAGTAATGTCACAAACTACAAAAAACACTGAGGTAAGTTCTTCAGGGGGTTGGTAAAATCCAATGATTATGCTTGACAGACAGTGTCAGGGAAATCTATGTTCTTCTTCACGAATAGAGCAGTGAGTAAAATATTGCTACTGTTTAATGTTCTTCTTCCAGTTTGATAACTAAAGAAAACGACTTTATGAATTGGGATTTTAAAATAGTCTTTGGGTTTGCTTTGTTTCTGTATACTTCAGATAGCTGGATCCCAACAGGATCGCCACAAAGATTAAATTTCAAATATGTTCATACGTCACTGGAGTAATCGAACTGAGTCGGCAAGACTCTAGATATATATTATTGCTGCGAAATGGCTGCTTAAATAATGTTTCATTGCTGCTTAATTGCTGCTTAAATGATGTTTCATTGCTGCTTAATTGCTGCTTAAATGATGTTTCATTGCTGCTTAATTGCAGCTTAATTGCTGTTTCATTGCTGCTTAATTGCTGCTTAATTGCTGGGATGCGAGGTTCAAAAGATCATTCTGGATGCAATAGAAAAAAACATGAAATACAATAAAATCATATTAAAATCTAACGCGCGATACATTTACAGTTTACCTATTTTCTGCACTCGCATCTTCAATTAATAAAGCAAGAGAGAAAAAAAAAACTCCCCGTGAGGTTAATAGTTGAAAGCACATCTATTTATACAGAACTAAACTGTATTAAAGTTATAATCCCCTTAAGCTGCTATTGTATTAGGAAATAAACTTATAGATGTAACATTTAGTTGGCACTAGAACTTTGAAGATGGGCTTATTTAATAAGGTTAAATTTACACCACAATCCAGTGAACTAAATATGAAATAACTAGACCACTGATCACTCGAAGCTAATGTATAAATTACCGTCTGCACAGAGAAAGAATTTCACTCCAATAGCCAACAATTTAGATGAAATCTACCAAAAGATAATTATAAGTGGATGGAAGCAGACATCATCATCATCAGTTGATAAACTCTTAATACAAGACCCTTGCCCTGAGCAAGAGACATGCTGGGAAATCTGAAGCTCGCTCGAACATCACCAGAGTTAAATACTGTGTTGTTGTGTTGCTCGTGGTTCGAGTATGGAATGTCAACTTGACCTACGCAGTGGTGTGTAGACATAGATGGAGTGTATAATGTGCGAATGATAGGAAGAGTTCGTGGTGTTGACAAATGTTCTTTTCTCACACTCATGTATGGCTGGAAGTCATCGACACCAACGACTGTGTACCTTTACTAAAGTTTAATTGGACGTACACACTCGACAGCACAGATAGTGACAAATCACAGGTTGGCATAATACATCATGGTACAGTGGATAACTGGTCTTGCAATGTTATGTTACATGGGCACTCATGTAGAATAATATTATAATGGACTGTCAGTAGCCAAGCCCTCAGTATTGCCCATATATATATATATCAACTGAGTTTACTGACAAAGCACGTCAGATTATAAACAATATCCAAGATGGCTTCTACCTCATCTCGTCTAGCGAAGATTCTTTGACATAAGGTTCAGCACAGTTTTTTTCATATAATAATATTGAACCGCTAGCAATGGGTTCTCATGTGTAGCAGTGATCTCTGGACTAATCAAGCGATAATACGGGCATCCCTTTTCTCTTCTTGAAAGTCACTACATGTTTTGGTTCCAAGATGGCTTCACTCGTGAGCTGTCACTCACGTTTGGATACAGATAATGAATCTGTCCTAAAGTTAGTCATTCATTAAATCTTTCATTGCTCTGTAGATTTGATCATGAACAATTGACTGCATTCTACAGGATATAGTGCTGCTAGGAATCGAAGTCGTTTTCATCGAGTCAAATATATTCTCTTAGACATTCAAATCGTACCTATCGAAAATGGTGGCTTCGTACGAGAGTTCATAAGAGTATCAATTATTACCTTGGTATCAGAAATATGATTCTGCCATTCCTTGGCAATACGAATAAACACTGGGGTAAAGCATACACGATAGGTCTAGACGACTATCACTTTCCCCACAAATACTGAGATCACTTTTTCCCCGGCGACAAGCCGACATAGAAAAACACAGTCCCTATCAGGACGAAGCCAAATCACACCACACTCTAGCGACACATCCGCCGAATAGCCTTTGACCTCTCTAGAGACAACAGAACATATAGTTCGACTTAGATATGTAAAGATATACAGAGATAAGACAGACTCGTCCTACTCAGACAAACAATACACATAAATTCAGGCCATAGATATTCTGAAGCAAGAACAATCTATTACTACCCAAACGAAGAATAAATCGCAGAAAACTGGACTCATCCGCGGAGTTCGATCGAAAGAGCCGACACAACTTTCAAGGGAAGTAACTCAATAATGACTTTTCCTTAAGCACTATTTTGTTTACAAAATATTTGCGAACATAACAAGTATACCAATGTATAATATTGTAAGATATCAAAGACTGCACGTAACAGTCTTACCACACCTCCCGGGAAAAAAAAATGGAACATTTTTTTTTTTTTTTGAAATACATCTAGGAGCAACGTACAATAGGCTCACAACGCATGAATAATGCGCAGATGAAAATATCAGGAATACCTATAACGCCTAATATGAGGCTAAGTCGACTTATGGAGCGACTGGTGAGAATGTGTCTCATAAACTGAGAGAAATTATTTCTCTACAAGTATATTTTCCAGGAAGGTGTCATCAAAGTATAATACAATTCTGGCAATTACACAATGCCTAAAAAATTCATATCATCATTTCGTATTAGATATCTTAAATTTATGATTTATGAAGAAAAAATCATCAAAGCACAGCGGTGAATAAACATCAATGAACCGCTATGTAGTGATACAATCATTATATTATTAAATTACAAATGTGTATCTATCATGGATATAGAAAAGGAACTACTATAGAACTAGACATATCAAGAAGTCTAAGCCCTAATAGTTATGTGGAATCATGTGGGCATCTTGACAGAATGTCTGCCATCACATTATCTGATCCACGAATAGCTCGCACAGAGAAATGAAAAGGTTGAAGAGCAATTGCATATCGAGTAGACCTCGAGCTCTTCAAATTCTTACTCTGTATAGCAGTAAGAGCTTTTTGGTCGGTTTCTACTATGAAATGTGCGCCTAGAAGGAATCTCTGTAGTTTGAGGATCGACCAAACCATAGCTAATAGCTCACGGTCTAAAACCGAATAATTCCTTTCTGCCGCATTAAGTTTTCTGGAAATATACATTACAGGATGCAGAGTTCCAGAGTACTCTTGCATTAGTGCCGCTCCAATCCCAGTGGATGAAGCGTCACTACGAAGAACGAATGTCTTATCTTTAGTAGGTAGCACTAAAATAGGTGGTGTTGAAAACAATGTTTTAATCTTATCCAGAGAGCATTGGCATTCCTGAGACCAGTGGACCACATTAGGCGAACCTTTCTTTAGAAGTGTTGAGAGAGGTGCCATGATAGAGGATAGATTCTGAATGAATCTGCCATAAAATTGAATAAGACCTAACAGACTTCTCACCTGTTTTTTAGTCTTAGGGATTGAGATGTTAAGTATCTTACTAGTATTATGGTCCTCTGTCTTTAGGAAACCATGACCAACTCGGTGGCCTAGGAAAGAAATTTCGCTAAAACCAATATAGGCTTTAGAGGGTTTCGCTGTCAGGTTGTGCTCACGCAAAGTAGACAGCAATTCATCTAACCCTGAATAGTGATCTTCCCAAGTATCGCTGAAAAGACAGATGTCGTCTAGATATGCAATGACATCTGACCGATAAGATAGGATTCGGCGCATCATGCGTACGAATGTAGCTGGTGCGTTCATAAGACCGAAAGGCATAAAATTCCATTGGAACAAACCTCTAGGTGTTGAAAAAGCCGTGAGAGGTTTGGCGCGTTCAGATAAAGGAACTTGCCAATATCCTTTAGACAAATCAAGTTTAGTGAAAAAATGAGATTTGGAGAGTCGAGTAAGTAGCTCTTCCAGTAAAGGCATAGGTTCGGCATCGAACTTCGTTACTTGATTCAATTTTCGATAGTCAACGCAAAGACGTATGTTATTGTCTTTTTTACGAACAATAACCATCGGCGAAGAATATGCAGAGGTGGATGGTTCGATTATTTTCAAATCTATCATCTCATCCAACTCTTTCTCGACCTGTGCTTGAAAATGTATAGGTATAGGATAAGGTCTAACCCTAATAGGAGTATGGTCAGTTAGAACAATGTCATGTTCAATGACATGCGTTTGTCCAGGGATGTCAGTGAGTACATCCTGAAATGTTTGCAACATAGTTGAAACTTGTCGCTGTTCTCCTAGAGACAAATCAGGAGAGACAGTAACGTTCTTCCATGATTCACTAGAATGAAGTGGGATCATTGGAAGAGGAAGATTTACATCTGAAAAACTTGTTTCCTCATCCTGTATCACGGACAGTGATGAGTAATGACCATGTGGTACTGGAGAATTGTCCGTTGCTTGGAAAATGGGTTGCAAATAATCCGGACGTTCATGGAATTCCGTAAGCATATTGATGTGGAAGGTTTTATGCTTCCCATCAATATCGACAATATAGTCGACATCGGAAATTTTCGATATTATATCGTACGGACCTTTCCAAGAAATAAGTAATCTGTTTTCCCTACAAGGTAGTAATACAAATGCTTTGTCACCAGGACAAAGTTGTCGTAAGCATCTCTTCTTATTGGCAAATTGCCTTGCCTTCTGTTTCGCAAATTCAGAAGAAGAAGTTGCTAATTTGCATGCTTCGATAATTTTTTGTCTCAACGCGATGACATATTCGTAGGATGACTTTGTGTCATCGTCAATATTGTCAGATGTAATGAGATCGTGAAGCAACGACATAGGGCCACGCGGACGCGCGCCAAAGACGAGTTCAAAGGGAGAAAATCCTGTATGTTCATTGGGTACCTCTCTGTAAGCGAAGAGGGCCGCAGGTAAAACTCTGTCCCAGTCTTGAGGATGATCCTCAGTTATCTTCCCCAGTAAGTTTTTAAGTGTTCTATTAAGGCGTTCGACCATACCATTAGACATTGGATGGTAGATACTACTTAAAGATCTATCTATCTGCAGAGTAGACATTACTTGAGACATGGTATCTGATATTAGTTGGGTGCCATGGTCTGACAATATCTCTCCGGGGAACCCCAGACGAGAAAATATAAGCCAAACAGCATCTGCAATATCAGCAGTAGTAATGCTCTTCAGAGGAATAGCCTCTGGCCAACGTGTGCACATATCAACACACGTCAAGATAAACTGATGTCCTCTGGCAGACTTGATCTTAAATGGACCAATTATGTCTATGGCCATTTTTTGGAACGGCCGAATAGGAATGTCCGCCGCCTGAATGGGTGCAGCATGCCGTGGACCTTTGGATTTAACTTCCTGACATACTTTACAAGATCGACAATAAATCCGTATGTCCTTGTTTACCAATGGCCAAAAGAAAGCCGCAAGGACTCTTGACTTAGTACGGGAAAAACCCATGTGTCCAGCACACTGAGAGTCGTGAGCGTGCTGCAAAATTTTAACTCTCAAATTCTTGGGAACCAGGATTTGAGAATGACTTGACGTAATGGAGTCTTGAACCATACGTACAAGTACGCCATTCTTCTTTGTAATCCACGATTTACGACTTGTGTCTTTATTCGGATCACCTTTAGTTGCAAGAATGAAGAATTTCTTCAGAGTGGGATCATCTTCTTGCTGTTTTATAAACGAGTCACGAGAAATTACCAAGGGATTATCTTGGTTATGCACTTCATTATCTTCAGTAGATGAAGTTTGAGGCATATTAAGAGCCTGAGCTCTAGTGACTACAGCGTTAGCAATCTGCATGTTTTGCCTTTCCCACGTGGAAATTTGTTGCGGAGTGCATTCTTTGACTCCATGAATGCGACCGATGATGAGGTCAGCGATCGGATTCGGAAGAAGACATGCGTGTACATCTCCTGTAAAGAAAGGAGTAGCAATCCTAATGATAGCAGTAGAGTATTTCTCTAATGTGCCGCCAAATGTTACACATTTGACTACTTGTCCAGTGGCACGGGAAGGATCTACGAGTGACTGCCTAACACCAATTGTGGTGCATCCAGAATCAAATAGCACAGAGACTGGATTGTTATTCACTCAACCCTTATGTAAGACAAGAGCACCTCTTCCATCATGCGCGACTGATGCCGGAAGAGCAGGAAGAGGATGGCCACAGCTTAAAGTAGACACTGTGGTTGGCTCAAATAACGTTTTGCATTGGGGGCACTGAGATGCTCTCCCAAAATCAAAAGCGGCACATGCCATATTACTAGCATCATTATTATCTTTACTCTGTTTATAGGCTTCATTGGACTCTTGTTGTGCAGAGTTTGCCTGAAAATGTGGTTTATGTCTTTTGTATTGAGATCTACCTCGGTTATTATCACCTCTGTAGTTATTGTTACCTCTATTGTAACCCCTATTTGGGTTTGAGTCATAGTTCCCTTGGTTACCATTATCATATTCATTATAATGAGTATCTCTGTAATTATGATCTTGTTGACTCCAAGACGGATAACCCTGATAGTTTCTATAATTACTTCCTCTACGGAAATTCCTATAATTATGACCACCCCTGTGTCGAGAGCTATCAGCTCGTCTCCAGTTCTTTGAAGAAGAACCCTGAAATGATTGGTTACCTTGGTTTTGATAACTATTATGGTTACCTTTTTTATCAAATCTGTTTTGAGGACCCTGAAATCTGTGTGAATAATTGGGATTGTATGGTGTTGCTGAAGCAACTGGCATACTCTCCTTAATCTTAGTATTGCCAAAAGTCACGTCGGGGTGTGCAGTGACATATTGGGAACAATATTCTTCCATTTCTTTTAGAGATTTGGGTTTACGCTCATGTATAAATTCAAGGAAAGGTTTGTTCACACATGACATAATCTTATCTCTGAGCAACAAATCCATAAGTCCTTCATACGTTTTTTCTGTTTTGGAAAGCTCAATCCAACGATCAACTGTGAGACGTGCCTTTGCAGTGAATTCTGAGAATTCTACACCCGTCTCAGGCACCATCGTTTTAAATAAAAGGCGATAGCCTTCCTCACTTAGCTGATATTTTTTTATCAAAGCCGCCCTAATGACATCATAATTATCCTTATCTGCTTCTCCTACAAGGCATAATCTAGTCAAAGATTCACCTTTCAAGTTTTCTGATAATTGATTAGCGTATTGTGATTTATCCACATTATGTGTACGACAAGAACGTTCAAATCTATCCAGCCAGAATGTAATATCGTCACTGGACTGATTGAACGGTGGAACCTTAACCTTGTAAGTAGAAGGTTTACCATTACCACTAGATGCCTGATTAACATTACTCATACTTGTCAATCTCAATTTCTCTAACTCAAATTCATGTTCTCTTATTGCTTTTTTCTCTTCAGCATCTAATCTTTTTTGTTCAGCCTCCCTGTCTAATCTTTTTTGTTCAGCTTCCCTGTCTAATCTTTTTTGTTCAGCTTCCCTGTCTAATCTTTTTTGTTCAGCTGCAGCTTCTCTTTCTAATTTTTTTTGTTCAGCTTCCCTGTCTAATTTTTTTATTCAGCTTCAAATCTCCTTTCCTCCACCTGCATCTGCAATTTCTTTTGTTCAGCAGCAGCCTCAGCTTCTCTTTCTAATCTTTTCTCTTCAGCCATAGTTTTTCTTTCTTCTGCAGCTAATGCTTTGTCATATTGAGCAACAGCCCATTGTTCTAATTGTTGACCAGTCTTATCAAGGGCTTTCCCTTGTGTAATGAAGTATTCTAATGTAGACATGATGTCTAACAATAATACTAATCACCTGAACCAATAATAATACCACAAGTTCTTAATGACTTGATTAATCAGTATACTATCCCAATATCAGTGGGTCACAAGCCTTAATAAGGTCTTGTATAATAGTAATAATAATCAGGTACTGGTTTATACCATAATCCAAGTGCAGTGCACAGGCAATTGTGTCTTATGAAATATACCTATATAAAACATATGTCAACCAACAGAATACATAAAGTACAAATAGGACTGACAATACAAGAACGTTTGCAGAAATCAAAATAAATCAAATAGGGAAATCAATGAAAATAATCACTGAGTCTGCAAAGAATAACAACACAAATGACGTCACAATATATGAATATAAATTGTGAATAGAACTGAAAAATAGAAAAGGTTAGACCAACAAATTACAAACAAATCAAAACAAAACTAAAGAACAAAGAAATATTACAAAAATAACAATAATTACAGACTTCACAGCTAACACAAAAGCAACAGTTGTCGCAGCAAATTTTCAATCAAGAAAATTGCACCTATAGAAAACGCCCACAACGGACCCTCTATGACGTGGGATATTCTGTTGTGAGGACGCCGCCCAACCTTAAACACAACCCGCTGACATAGAAACTAACATACTATACAAACAAATAACATGTAAACATAAATATATATAAATTATGTGTATGATAGTATGTGTTGCAAAATAGGCTCAGTTTTACAGTAATGGCAAAGTTATTTTTATAAAAACAAACAAACTGCCACTTTATTCAATTAAACATTCTGGCCTTAAATATTAAAGTTCATCTACAGAAAAACAAGAAGATCCATCGATGAAAATAGGACTTCTTAGTTCACTAATACTGTCTTCCTGTTAATATTGACAAGAATTGATCCAACTGTTCTGTGAAACTCTGTAATGTCTAATGTAAAAATGTCAACAACGCTGACCTACATACTGCATTCACTTGACAGGTCACGTGACGAAGTGTTGACAAATAGCAAACCAATACTGCAAGTGTGTCGTATCAGCCACAGGAAACGGTCTGGTATCGGTAATCTGTTGACTTCTGAACTTCTGCGAGGTCAAACCCAGAAAGCTGGTCCACCAGTTGATAAAGTATTATTTTATTCCCGTTAATGATGTCCACCAAAAGATAATTATAAGTGGATGGAAGCAGACATCATCATCATCAGTTGATAAACTCTTAATACAAGACCCTTGCCCTGAGCAAGAGACATGCTGGGAAATCTGAAGCTCGCTCGAACATCACCAGAGTTAAATACTGTGTTGTTGTGTTGCTCGTGGTTCGAGTATGGAATGTCAACTTGACCTACGCAGTGGTGTGTAGACATAGATGGAGTGTATAATGTGCGAATGATAGGAAGAGTTCGTGGTGTTGACAAATGTTCTTTTCTCACACTCACGTATGGCTGGAAGTCATCGACACCAACGACTGTGTACCTTTACTAAAGTTTAATTGGACGTACACACTCGACAGCACAGATAGTGACAAATCACAGGTTGGCATAATACATCATGGTACAGTGGATAACTGGTCTTGCAATGTTATGTTACATGGGCACTCATGTAGAATAATATTATAATGGACTGTCAGTAGCCAAGCCCTCAGTATTGCCCATATATATATATATATATCAACTGAGTTTACTGACAAAGCACGTCAGATTATAAACAATATCCAAGATGGCTTCTACCTCATCTCGTCTAGCGAAGATTCTTTGACATAAGGTTCAGCACAGTTTTTTTTCATATAATAATATTGAACCGCTAGCAATGGGTTCTCATGTGTAGCAGTGATCTCTGGACTAATCAAGCGATAATACGGGCATCCCTTTTCTCTTCTTGAAAGTCACTACATGTTTTGGTTCCAAGATGGCTTCACTCGTGAGCTGTCACTCACGTTTGGATACAGATAATGAATCTGTCCTAAAGTTAGTCATTCATTAAATCTTTCATTGCTCTGTAGATTTGATCATGAACAATTGACTGCATTCTACAGGATATAGTGCTGCTAGGAATCGAAGTCGTTTTCATCGAGTCAAATATATTCTCTTAGACATTCAAATCGTACCTATCGAAAATGGTGGCTTCGTACGAGAGTTC
The DNA here is from genome assembly GCA_024509875.1 of Oreohelix idahoensis. Lineage (NCBI taxonomy): Eukaryota > Metazoa > Mollusca > Gastropoda > Stylommatophora > Oreohelicidae > Oreohelix > Oreohelix idahoensis. The sequence continues at coordinate 50,963 of JAMPIV010012493.1, forward strand.
ATAAGAGTATCTATTATTACCTTGGTATCAGAAATATGATTCTGCCATTCCTTGGCAATACGAATAAACACTGGGGTAAAGCATTCACGATAGGTCTAGACGACTATCACTTTCCCCACAAATACTGAGATCACTTTTTCCCCGGCGACAAGCCGACATAGAAAACACAGTCCCTATCAGGACGAAGCCAAATCACACCACACTCTAGCGACACATCCGCCGAATAGCCTTTGACCTCTCTAGAGACAACAGAACATATAGTTCGACTTAGATATGTAAAGATATACAGATATAAGACAGACTCGTCCTACTCAGACAAACAATACACATAAATTCAGGCCATAGATATTCTGAAGCAAGAACAATCTATTACTACCCAAACGAAGAATAAATCGCAGAAAACTGGACTCATCCGCGGAGTTCGATCGAAAGAGCCGACACAACTTTCAAGGGAAGTAACTCAATAATGACTTTTCCTTAAGCACTATTTTGTTTACAAAATTACTCTTCGTTGATGAAAAGTTACAACAATACTGATGTTCAGGGATTCTAATGTTATGAAAAGCTAAAGTCCCTTTAATCATCCATCAAATCAGGGAAAATTCACTTGACAAACTAGACGTACGTCACAATCGTCCCCACTTTTAGACATGAAACCATTTTTCATGTTTCCTTCTTGACAATGGAGGTGACCTGATTGGTGACTTTAGGATGAGTGGTATCTTCAGTTTGCTCTACTTCCTCTGTAGACCAGTTTCTACTCAAGAAGTCAGCCCCGACATTCTGTTTTCCTGGAATATATTCCACTTTGAAGGAATAGACGCTCAATAATAATGCCCAGCGCATATTCCTTGCGTTGAATTCCTTATTGGCACCAAGGAAAGCTAATGGAGCGTGGTCGGTTTGTACTGTGAAAGAAGTACCATACAGAAACTCATGATGGTCCGACTGGCTTCCGATCTACGTTCGTTTCAGGCTGCTTGCACGAGCATGTGAAATTCCGGCGAGACTAGCCTCGTTCGCGGTGAGTTTCCTGATTCCTCAGATCGTATCCGCTACGCTGAGCGTTCCGTCTTTCGGGCAAGTCTGCCGGTGGCCACAGAAGTGCGAAGTCTGCATGAAGCTTTCTTCTGACCGCTCGTGTCCGTCTTGCAAACGGTTCAGTGTTCGTACGGAGATGCTAAACTTCTGCTTCTCTGTTCCGGGGATTTTCTTGACTGCTTTGATCCTAGCCGCTACTCTTCGTTGATGAAAAGTTACAACAATACTGATGTTCAGGGATTCTAATGTTATGAAAAGCTAAAGTCCCTTTAATCATCCATCAAATCAGGGAAAGTTCACTTGACAAACTAGACGTACGTCACAGTCTGCTTCATAGAAGGCACTTAAGAGTGTGTTGCACTTGGTATAAATATGAGATTCCACTTTTGAGCTCTTTAGCTTGACTTCAGATAATAATGATTTTTCGAGTGATTTGAACTTGTGATAACTATGTATTGAACTTGTGAGCCAGCAGTATATGGGTGAAGAAAAATGCTGCGTCCACCTTCTGACTTGTGGGTGAGACAATATTCCTTTTAATTGAGGAATGAAAGATGTCCTATGGCGATTTCTGCTAGCCAAATGTGCGTCTTTGATAACTTATTTCTGGTTAGACGTCAGACTGGTCAGACTTCTGATGAACTGAAGACACACAAAAGTCTTCGAAAGTTTTACACATTTAACATCACTGGTTGACTTTCATTCATACTACTGCTCATTATTGATCTCTCTCTGAGTTCAATTCTAATGATGTTAAATATCTTGTGCATGAGAGACTGTGATGATGATGAAGGTGAAGTATGAACTATTAATTACCTCCTATCATCCTATCATCTTCTAGGAAAATCTTTTGATTTTATTAATCAGTTATGAAAAGAATTAATTGAAACTCTATCTTTCGCACCTTTAGCTGTGTGGTTAAAATAAACAAAGAATAAGAAAATGTATTAATAATCTGTATAAGATCTACTAACCTTCTTTTTCCTTCGCTAAATCCTTTAAGAACACAATTAATCACAGAACTGAATTATCATCCACTCTGAATAAACACGTGTATTAGGCTAGGCGTTATAGGGATTGTTTGTCTGCCTCACAATGTAAAACCTGGACTGCTTCCTCAAGCAAGCTACGCGGTATTATATTTCTAGAAGTCCAATGTGGGTTTCTTAGACAGGTAATGTACAGCTCCGCCCATACAACCAATCCTTGAGAGCCTCTCTGTTCACTCATTCACAGGATCGCTCTTGTTCCCTGTCAGTCCAAACGTGGGTGTAGTAATTCGCGACCAACGTTCGTTGCCTGGCCTGTTTGACAAACAGGTAGTGAGATAATTGGCTGGCCAATTCAAAAGTGCTGTCACATTACTCTCTGGTTGTTTATCGTTCCGTGTGTTGGCGGCACTCTTAGTTACCTCCGCCCATTTTCGTCAGCATGCTAACATGTCTTCTTTGTGGCGCCGCCTATTGTATTACATGCCGGTTGCTTTAAACAGCATGAGACGTTTTCACCTGGCCAAGCTGGGCGTCCAATGTTTTGACCTGGCCGAGCAACAAAGATAACAACTTCTTCTTCTTCTTCCGTCCTTAGCCACCGACCGTCAAAGCAGTCAGTGGCCATTACGCTTAGTGGCGTCTTAGGGCAACAGCAGATAGGTTTTCTTTGTCATTGTTTCCCATCACACCTATTGGCGTCTTTAGGGCAACGGCAAATCAATCCATTTGCTGTTGTTTCCGTAATCGAAGTGACTGGTAAACGGGTGATCAGCCCGTTGGTAAAGATAACAACAGTTCACAGAAATTGTAAAATGCCCAGATGTCTGATTGGGATGACCAGATGTGTTTTCACCAGATTTATCACGATGCAATGTGGGCTTCAAACGATAATGTCAGGTATGTGGACTCAATCAAAAGACTTTATTTCCCCCGATGAAAGAACAAATGCAGTTCTTTAGATACCGGTCGCGAGTAATCACAACGATGAAATATCAAATGTGGGATAGCAAATGTGGGATGAAAGAGCAAATGTCGGAGAAAATACAATACGAGAGATGTAGGAACAGATAGAGCAATAAGGCCTTTGCGCTCGTTTATCACAACATGGCGCAATAACAAAGTACTATATGAGCTGGCTGCTACAATAGACTTGGCAACGGTGAAGGAGAACAGCAATGTCAGACCGAGCACCGCAAATACATACTTTCTGACAGCAGGAAAGTCAGAGCACACCCCGAACCAAGTAAATCAAGTATCAGTTTACCATCTCTTCTTGACTGTACAAATGACTGGGAAATGGCAGGAGACCAACATGGGTTAGGGACATATCCAGAGAGCGTCAAAAGAACTCGAATACGATCAGATATAACGCTGCATTCTTTATCATCGCACCTGATTATAATGATTGAGCTGCCCGTGCCATGTGGATCAAGATTGGACGAGCAACACTCATTCAAAGTGGGCAAGTATAATGATCTGGCCACGGACTTGAGATCTCGTGGCGGCCTCAATGTATGATCTACTGAAACTTTTGGGGTTGAGGGAACAGTCAAGAACAACAGCACTCAAGAGGCTCAGCGAAACAGCGTAAAAGGTTCGTACTGGCTGAGGAACAACCGCACATAGCTTTGGAACTCGGGACAGTAATTTGGTTTCAACATAGAGGTTACTTTCAAAATTGTCTCCAGCTGGCAGAAGATAGGAATTTGAAAGCTTTAACCAAGGTGGAGTGGGTTCAATTCTCCGCACAAGACAACAGGAGGCTGACCCTTGAGAGTCATGACCCAAGTTTGCCCGCCTCCCTTAGAGTGTAAAGGAGATTAAGAGGTCGAAACATTTGATCGATGGGGGGACCTATTCTGATGATCAGATTGCCTCCTGTTGTATCGTTCTGTATAGAGTTTCCTATAATACAGCTGAGAGTTGAACTGTAAACGTTAGGCTTGACTGTGAGTGTTATGACTGAATAAAGAAGTTCACACATTTATATTGTAAATAATTTAAAACATTTTTTTCAAGACATGCGCAATAGGAATGATGGGTCTATCAACTAGGCCTGATTTTTAAAATATGGCTAGCAACTAATGTGATATCGCTGAAAAAAAGAAAAACGATATAAACTTAACGGAAAAAGTGGTCAAGAGAAAAAGCTACAGGTAGAAATAATACACATTTAATGCCTCAATAACTAGCCTAACAAGACCGTTCGTGCACTGGAAATTCACCATTAGGAAAGGTAGACTAAAATAAAAAGCCAGACGAAATATCGAAGAACAAAAATGGCCAACAAAGACACAGAAAGATGTTTAACTAGGACAGAGCCTAAATTAGGAATGCTGAAAAAGATCTATACTGAACAAGGAACTGAAATCTACAAAGGATATCCAAGACGACAGATAACTCTGATAAAAATGGAATAACAAGTACATTTTAAAAGTGTGTATTTACCTATGTTTACACATATTTCTACTATTTTCCATTACGTCTATCAATTTTAATGTACAGCTCTTGTCGTATGGCTTAAGAACAGTCGTAACTCTGTTATTTAACTGCTATATACACATACATATATAACATGTTTACTCGTAACAGGAATTAATGTTTTAGTAACATAACCATTAACAGCAAGAGAGTTACGACCGAGTTAGGACACAGCTTATAACCGGCTTTGTTTTAACACATTAACTACCGCAAGCCGCTGTCAGCGGCTCACAAAATAATAACATTTGGATCGCAAGCCGCTCAGAGCGCCAATCTAATTTTAGTAATAAAACGAATGAAAAATGTACTGAAACACTCTGATCTGGTTTAAGATTTTAAGTTGCCACCGGAAAACAAATTCCCAAAGCATGAATGTTGTAGAACACTGGAAAATTGATATTATGTTCATATTTTTCAGCGTTTTGGGTGTAGCCGCGTATACTGTGGTTTTCTTCAGAAATAGACTATACCAGTAACAGAAAGAGGCACAGATTAACATAAAATAAATTCTTATGAGAAACAGAAGATATTTTTAAAAAAATCTTGACACAGATTTTAATTAGGCTAGCTTCGCTTGTAGAGTCGCGTTAGTCACGTGATTTTTAACCAATTGTAAGGCTCAGTATTATTCAGCCGGCAGAAATGTAGAACAGACGCGATTCAGTTGGGACCAAGTAACCAAAGTTAGCAGACGTTAGTCTAGCGCCGGGAAGTTCTGTTGAAAAGATCATTCTAGGATGTGTTGTGATAATGTGTTTTCTGAAATACTTGTAAGTATTTAACAAATATAAACTTTCCCTTGGTTCATAGTGGACACAGCTATGATCACAGCAGATCTGGGTTCGAAGATTTTATAGAAAATGAACCCTGATTTCGTGTTGAGGAAGAATGCTGAATGAAGTGGAGAACTTTAAAACTTTATGGATTCCTACATGATTCAAAAGGAAAACTCTTGCATAACGGATTACACTGAAGAGCCTGCAGTATATTAGCAAGGACAAAATCTAAATGCACAACATAAGAAAACAGTAAAAACAAGGAGATAGCCATATGAGAAAATGCAGATTTATTTGAAAAGGTGCAAAGGGAATTTTGCACTCCTGAAATGGTACCAATTGTTCACTACTAATTGTTAACTGATGTATATATGCCTGTATCAAAGAATTTGTATTATTTGATCAAGTTCAGTTGTACAAGAACAGACAATTAAAAGTTATTTCTGTCAAAACCCTATGCTGTTCAAGAATCGTATCTTTGCAGTTGGCTATCAGATGAATGAATCATTCTATCATAAGTCAATAGCTACAAGCATATCATAAACCAACAACTGCTCTAAATAAATAAAAGAAACAACTTAGAGGATATATCCCCGAACCTGGGAAAACAACTTGTAAGACTGTAGAGAGCAATCCCCAACTCTAGCGGACCAGCTAGTCTCAAAATCTAATACTCTCGACTTAAACAGCAACCCCCACTACCCTACCCGGCCACACATTGCTTATTTGGTGCCTGATGACCAGTCCTCTACAAAAGAGCAGAAGCATTAACGAAGGATGGACCAACTAATGGAACATTTCCAGCAATTAATAGAGGGTCTCCAACAACAGCAGGAAACGCAAGCACAACCAATACAGCCCACCGATTGACATGTCTAAGAAATATTTGCTGACGGGAAGTTACCCTGTGCAGCATGAGCCATCACTGTGTCAGAGCTTTGCCCATCAGTTCCCCTCCCCAAGTTTCTCCAACCCACGCCGCCCTCTGACTCTGACAAGTGGAACAGTCGTTTGCTAACGGGAGGTTATCCCAAACGAGAATCCTTCACCTTACGTCCTAATATTCACGGGGAAGCCTCACATGCCAAGATGAATGCAGTAACAACACACGCGGACGCGGAAAGTTACTCTGTCGGAAAATTAAGAAACCTCCGATACCCATGTCTACCAACACATCATAACGAGGACACAGATAGTACGCTGTATCATTTTAACAGACGTGCTAAGAATCACTGGACGAGTTTAAATAGAAGAGATTGCCGCATCGCAGTCCGAAGTCTATTCACCAATGTTAAAAGTCATAGGACCTACGAAATAAAGAATCTCCATGCATCTGACAGGGAATGCATCGTCACCACAGATGAAGGTTTTCGTACTGTTATAAAACCACTACATCCATGGCGAAGACCATTTCTTGAACGTCAACAGGTCAGTTCTGTGAAAGTAAACACGACGCTACATAACCCCTTTCATAATAGACCAACCCAAGTCAAACGGCTTCAAGACACAGGTATCAATGAACCTAAAATGATATCCGTTGCCACACAGACAGACGCTGATACATCAGGTCAGGTTTGTGAACCACTGAAACAACACACTCGAACGGCGGTGAGACAGTCAGCCACACAAACACCCCTGAGACGTATTCCACTCACTGGTCCCAGCACAGAAGAGCTACGGGCAGAGATACATAAGATTGTGAGAAAGGGTGACCTCAACATTCTCACGGTCAAGATAGTGTATAATATGCTAGAGATTAAATTTGATATGGACCTATCTGCCAAACGCGACGAAATTATCTGGTTAGTAAAAGACGCAGTAAACAGGGATGAAAGAGAAATAACCCCACACAAGAAATATTCATCCACCAGCACTGTTCATCAAGATAAAGGCAAGACAGTTGCACACGAAAAGTATTTATCCACCGGCATTGTTAATCAAAATACAGGCAAGATAATCACACATGAAAAGAACTCCACAGAACCTTCTAATCGACCTGTTCGGAAGGCAAAATTTCGTCACAGAGCCCCAAGTTACACCTTTGCTAATGAACGAACAGACTCTGACATGGACACTCAAGAAATACCAGAACAACTTTTTCACACCGACGAAATATCCAATATTCGCCCTGTTCAAACGTACGGTGAGATGATAACCAACAAATATGAGGGAGACTCTGGTATAGATTCGCCTGGTCCTCGTTGCACAACTGATACATCATTTGCTAGTACTTCATCCCCGGAGATTCAAGCAGCTGGCAAACATACCTGTTTTTCTTCATCAGACACATTATCTCCTGTCACCAAGTGCATGGAATTACAACACAACGAAGTCAGACGAATAGTCAAGGCGAAACGCCATCATGTTTTGAAACCAAGCCGAGAAGTATTAGCCTCATCTCAACTTGTCAAAAACCACAGTGTGCAAATTACTGCGCCCACTGTAAACGGTGTTAACGTACCGCACAACCAGGTCAGAAGAAAAATCAAGGCGAAACATATACCTGCCTCAAAACTAACAGATGTTCCAGCCATGCAAACCCCAACCACAGTGAAACCATCAACGCAATCAAAAGATGTTAAGCCATCACCGCATTCGTTGATGTCCTCAGTGCCCCAACACTCAGCCAACGTTGTATCACCCACGGCAACCACCGCTGTGCAATATGATGCTCGCCTATCCAGTCGGGAGATTATAATGCTAGAAATGATGAAACTCCTATAAACACGCCCAGGTGTTTTATGTGTTCGCCACTCCTAACACGGTCTACGCAAATGTGCGCGTATTGATTAACAAATGTTCTAACTTTCGCATGTACTCTATTTTCAGTTTTTGACAGTTCAAATGACTTGCTTCCAGACTAAGATGTCAAAGCCTCACTGAGAAAGTTTTTTTTCCAGCCTTAAAATACTGATGCCCAGAGAACAATCAAGACCAGCCCACGGAGGATTTTCATTAGATATACTATAGTTTTGTGAAATAAAAATGACAAAACAATTGATAAGACACGGTGTTACGAGTTTACAGACATTATTTAGTTACAGACATTTTTAATGTTGAGAATGTTAATGTACAACCCCACCTTTAGCACCTGTGTCACACTATTCTGTTGTAACATTGATCTCTACTTTTGAAACTGATCATATTCCACGCTTCATTCACCAGACTTCTTGTCTTTGCAGTTCCAGAGTTCTGTAATTTCGCATCTTAGTGCATTTTCATGCAGACACTTTACACCAGTAGTTTTTGTTCTTACCTCATACTAATATTTCTTTGATCTCAATTATGCTAAACTCCTTTATATCTATCACCTTGGTCAATCATACTGTTCCTACTATGACATCTGTTAACAGCATATAATTCATACCCAAAACTAGTATTGCATGTTATGCTATCTTTCTCCACAGGATTATTTATTTTTCCAATGTACATTATTATTTTAGACCCAGATGTATATTAGTACTGTCAAGATTTTAAACATTCTCCAAAAGAGATTCCATATCCCAAACTTGACTCTCTATAGTAAGATTTTCTTCACTCCACTGTTACACCATCTTTAACTTACTATTTGTCCTTTCCACTATATTGAGACGACATTCTAGACTTGTGATCTTTTCAATCCCAATCATATTCATTCCTTGGAATTACAATCATGTTGTAATCGGGAGATCCTTGATGTACCCTTTCTTCGCCACTTATTGACAACAGATACTGCTACAATATTCATTCTGTTCTAACCTAAACTATTACTTGCAGCCCTATTGGTTAGGATTTACTATTAGGAATATTGGTAGTAGCTAGAATGTTTAGTGAATTGATTTTTATCATTCTTTCGTACTTGTGATACAAACAGAAAAGAAATGAAATGTAAACAGAAAAGAAAAGAAATCACAAGAAAACAGAAAAGAAATGGAAAAGAGAAAAGAAAAAGAAATCAAAAAGAAAAGAGAAAAGAAATCACAAGAAAACTGAAAAGAAATGGAAAAGAGAAAAGAAAAAGAAATCAAAAAGAAAAGAAAAGAACTGAAAGACAAAAGACATAAAAGAAAAAAATATAAAGAAAACATATTGAATGTTTATACGATGTGTTATCTGTTTATATGCCACCCTCACACATTTTGATGATATGATGATAGGCCAATGCCATATAACATTGACTGCCCTGACATTAGCAGCTGACATAGAAAAAAAGAGAGAAAATAGTCACAACATATCAGAGGGAACAACTAGTCCTTGTTCACACCGCCTCTGCCAGTCATACCCCTTTCAGAAAAATGTCTGCACATAACAATTATGCAGAATGACACCCCAACAGTATTCTGTTGATACCGTACGAGTATATGCACTTGTATATGCTGCCCCAGATTTGAACACCCCATACTTGATACCACTCATGGCACATGAGATGAAGAAGCAACTGTTTATGTATGATGAAGATGCAATTTCCTATTAGGGTGAAACTTTATGTTGTCACAGCTGAGATTTTGTTGTAATGTTTATGCACAAAATCCCCCACATTAACATTGGAGGAGGAATAATTTTAGTCTTTCGTGGTTACGAGATAAGACAAGGATATAATGGAATATTTTAGGAATACCATGGACATGGAACAAATCAGAGCAGATGATTGCTGCACATATGAGGACCATATTTGAAGTCATTATTGAAGGATTATCAGTAGACAAGAGACAAATAGATTATGATAATCCCATGGAACCACTGGTACTAAGGACACAAAATGGAGATTAAATAATAGAAAAAAAAATAATGACTGAATAATTACTTCGCCCAGAGGTAAGGGAAATAGAGATACATCCGCATTTTCGGAGAAGATATCTCTTTGATTTTCGCTCATTGCCTTTGTAATATGAACATTGTTGTATAACAAATGACTATTCCTTATCACGAATTACAGAATGTTGTACGATAGTTGAAATAATTTGACAATTTAATATACTCATAACATACCCAGAATTACACACACAAAAAATACATGATTGATGAAATTGGACGTACTGAGATCTGCTCACCCCGAGGATATTGAAAACAAATAATGTTATCCCGAGGACAGACATGTCACAGATATATCATAGAGATATTATGACATAAGAAAAGAATACCTAGATTGGAAATGCAGGAAACTTTGTCAAGGACACCAAGAAATAGACCCCCGCCCCACACTTAAGATATAACTGACGGACGAGATTTTTGAATTATATAAGTCACCCATCTGGCTGTAGTCAGCGGATTTTACAGGCACCACATAACTCTGACTACCCTTCGACCTGCGAAGGCAGAGTTGGTGTCGAAATTTTGCACATATGTAAAAAGACATGTTTTTGTTCATGTTTTGATAAAGTCTAGACATTTGTGTTAATGATTCCATAAATGATTAGTTGATACCTTGTTGATAAATATTCGCAGATATAGTACATAGACAATTAATAAGGATGTATTTCCAGTACAGAATAAGAGGAATAGGAAGGATCCACATTTTAAATATTGGAGCACCATGAGCGATGAATTGGACTTATCAAGAAAATGGAAATGGTACACTGTATGCAAGGATAACCAGAAATAATATGGATAAATAGTAGTCAGAGTGCCAGGAACTTTGTCTTATGAGAATATTGTAGATTCCTCACGATAAATTGAATATTTTTCCTTCCCTTCTATTTCACATGGCTATTATACAATGTTACAAATATGTTACTTTCATAAATTGCAGAGTAGTTATATGTCAAATAATAGCAATAGTCTAAATCAAAAAAAGACCCACATAGGTAACAATGTGCTGACAGGACGAGGATACAGTTATGAATAATTGGACATACCAGAATCATTTTGGACAGGATCACTACAAGATTTATAACTCATATAGACAAAAGAAAAATATAATAAACAACCAAGCACATTTTAAAAGAATATATCGCACATTCTCTACAGTGATGAAGATTTGAAATTGCAAGCCATGATTATGTCGCGAGAGACGAATGAGTTTGTATTTCGTTTCTATACCCATTGTGTGCATACCAGACCGTCGTGGGAAACCCACTAATTTTACAAGAAATGTTTACAGAACACTGAGACAGCACGCAACAACATTCACCTGAAATGTTTTCACAACACGCGGACATTGCACCAACAGACTATCGGAATAATTGATACTAAGTGGCGGATATGTTTACACAGGGCCAGTGTTAACCAAGTATTGTTGTGACTAAGGGAGACTTAAAGTCTGCACAAGGACAACATGAAAGCAGTATGAATACGAATTTATAACGAGAAGAACAACACTGTACGTGCCCCAAAGGACGCACACAGACAGTTTGTCTGGGAGAGGAACAACAAGGAAACGATAATAGAAAAATATTACAGGAAATGTACCCAGGAATGAGGACTGAATGTGTGACGAAAGGAAAACAAACGAATTTTCACATGACCCAAGAAGCGACCCGAAAAATAGCCCTAGGCGATTCAGACAGTATATACTGAACGAAATCTATCGTTCGGGCAATGGTATGAAAAATCATTCCGCCCGCATATACTGGTTCCATATTTCACGAGGAAGATTCAGGCCAAGTGTCAGTGAAATTCATGATATGGACATCAAGGTTAGTGTAATATAGATTTGTACCTTATATCATTATATCTTAACCTCAGTCAGATTATATATATATACATATTTCCCATATATATAAATAAATATAACACTGTAAATACCAGTCACGTTTATTATAATATTATATCGCATACTCATAAGTACAGATTGCAATAAACACCATGCAAAGAATTATTATACTTATAAGATCGCACAGTTTCATTAATTATAATGAAGTAAATACAAGACACGTTTATTTTGTCTCTTACATTACCTGTTAACCGTACAGTAAACACCGCACAGTCATTCATTATAAGGATAAGATTTCACAGACACAAACACACCGCATGCGGAGCATAGGTTACGGGGTATTTATACGGGATTATCCTTTTATCCATCGCAGTGGTAGAGACCGGGGACCTTTGAGATAACTCAGCCTTTGTCTACTACGTTGCGGGCGTTAATTACGGGACAAGCTAAAAAGTAGGGCCGACCAGAGATACTGCGACGACACGCATCTCACATGTAATTAACGGCACCCAATTTACCCATTCTCCACGGGGGTTTTTGAGAAAGGAATTCGCCAGACGGTGAAGGGTCTTTCCATCATCCGCAGCCACCCACGCAGAACAGGGTGCAGACAATACCAAGGCAGGATTGTTGCATTACTAAAGAGCTGTCCACGTTACTTTAATTATCGGAAGGGGCAAGAGCCGACGGACGAATTTGTAAACCAGCGCCTACGCAAATTATGGAGATACAAAATTACTTGTAGTAATGGACAGATTCTCCCAGTGAAATATATGCGCCAACAAATACCAAGATATAACCTGCTTCCACCATCATCACCACCCGAGACCAATATCTTCACCACACAGGGACATCTGCATATCAGCGGAAGTCTCCACCGCAAAACATTGTTTAAACAACAACATAGGAACACTCCAGCTCAGACACGCGGCGCAATGTCAACACTCGCTTTGTGAGCGACAAAAAGAACAGGCCATCGACACCTGACGAAATCCAGTGGACCGTCCAGTGTTATTGAATGCAGACTAAGACTTGCCCGTGTATACAAATTCCCAGTTTTATTTACAGTCATTCCGAGCCCCGAATCAAGATATCCTTTTTTTGTTGGGGTTAAGATTAGGTTAATTCATCATCATCATCACATCGTGTAGACTTAAGTTTAGTGAGTGTATTTTTTGCCTAACTATTATCTTCTTTTCCAGGCATAGTTAGGGTAGTTCTTATTACATTTGTATTGTTGTAACTGAATGTTGTTATATTTCAGTATTTTAATAAACGTTGTAGTTGTGGTTACATTACCCACACACGTTATTACATATATAGAGAAGGAACGAAAGTGTGCGAAAGAGACATACTGTTCTTCTTCTCTTTCTCTTCTGTTCACTCAGTGTAATAGGGGAGTGGGGGCTCGTTAGTATTATAATATAGAGAGGGAGATAGAGTGGTAGGAGGTATAGTGTCACGAGATCCAGAATCACTGGGGCTATATGCTGGGAACTCATCCCAAAGTCTTATATTCACCTTCTCCACTCCTGCTGCTCATCTTCAACCGGGTGCCAGGCGAATCTGAGCCATTGACAAAGCCGGCACCTCACAGATAACTCTCTTTGGTTACCCTCACAGGGGTAACATTGTGACAGATTATTAGAATAACAGGAGAAAATAACTTAAATTTTTAGGTTACATGAAGCTTTAGGGTATTGAACAAATGATAGGAACAGAAATAATACTACACCCTCCCTCTCATAATATGTGTCCAACATGTACTTGGATTATGCTAATGCAGTTGATTTATACAAATATGATATACTATTGCTCATATTTCCCAGTGTTGCCACTTGTCACATTTTTTTTTTGAGTGATGACCTTATGAATGTTTTGGATGATTTTAATGGTCAGTGTTGCCAATGTGAAAATGTGATGAAAAATGTTGTAAAATGCTGGATAGTTTTAAATTTTTTTGAGGTTGATGTCCATCGCTAAGTTTTTATATAGAAGTTGATCTCATATAGACATAGGACCCCGGTGCAGGAATTAGATTAAATTTTTTCGAAAAATTTTTAGACTTAGAACATTTTTGGACTTTAAAAATTTTTGAAAAATTTTTTTTGGACTTAGGAAATTTTTGAGATATCTTTTTAAGATTTGATAGTATACAAATGTCTCGTTACGGGATACATTTGCAGGGCCCCGGGATCTGTATGTAGCCGCGTATACTGTGGTTTTCTTCAGAAATAGACTATACCAGTAACAGAAAGAGGCACAGATTAACATAAAATAAATTCTTATGAGAAACAGAAGATATTTTTAAAAAAATCTTGACACAGATTTTAATTAGGCTAGCTTCGCTTGTAGAGTCGCGTTAGTCACGTGATTTTTAACCAATCGTAAGGCTCAGTATTATTCAGCCGGCAGAAATGTAGAACAGACGAGATTCAGTTGGGACCAAGTAACCAAAGTTAGCAGACGTTAGTCTAGCGCCGGGAAGTTCTGTTGAAAAGATCATTCTAGTATGTGTTGTGATAATGTGTTTTCTAAAATACTTGTAAGTATTTAACAAATATAAACTTTCCCTTGGTTCATAGTGCACACAGCTATGATCACAGCAGATCTGGGTTCGAAGATTTTATAGAAAATGAACCCTGATTTCGTGTTGAGGAAGAATGCTGAATGAAGTGGAGAACTTTAAAACTTTATGGATTCCTACATGATTCAAAAGGAAAACTCTTGCATAACGGATTACATTGAAGAGCCTGCAGTATATTAGCAAGGACAAAATCTAAATGCACAACATAAGAAAACAGTAAAAACAAGGAGATAGCCATATGAGAAAATGCAGATTTATTTGAAAAGGTGCAAAGGGAATTTTGCACTCCTAAAATGGTACCAATTGTTCACTACTAATTGTTAACTGATGTATATATGCCTGTATCAAAGAATTTGTATTATTTGATCAAGTTCAGTTGTACAAGAACAGACAATTAAAAGTTATTTCTGTCAAAACCCTATGCTGTTCAAGAATCGTATCTTTGCAGTTGGCTATCAGATGAATGAATCATTCTATCATAAGTCAATAGCTTCAAGCATATCATAAACAAACAACTGCTCTAAATAAATAAAAGAAACAACTTAGAGGATATATCCCCGAACCTGGGAAAACAACCTGTAAGACTGTAGAGAGCAATCCCCAACTCTAGCGGACCAGCTAGTCTCAAAATCTAATACTCTCGACTTAAACAGCAACCCCCACTACCCTACCCGGCCACATGGGTTAGTTACCAAATCGTGTAAAACTGTTTACCGTGGCAACTAGTGATAGGACTACAAAAAATGCGTGTACATCTCGTCTAATGGTTGAATAGGATACAAACTTGTTTCAACATTTGACTGATAGATCTAGCGACAAGAACAAGAGTGAAAACAGTGTGCACATTGATTGAAATTGTGATTTTGATAGAGATGGGGCGCAAGCAGTTATAATTGTGAAGATATTGCAAGTCCTCGGCCACCTGAGGGCCGTTAAATAGCAACAACCTCTAATAGAGTTACAACCGGTATTTATTGTAATAGTATATTCATTTATCTTTAAATGACGTGTAATTCATAAAAATCTGTAAACAATCACGAAAACGACAGCTTACTTTGTGCAAACACCTACAGGATGAAAATGGGAAAAACATTTAATTCGGCCACAGTATGTTTTTCAATTCGGTAGTTACTGTGTTAAAGATATTCATTCAAAATTCACTTATCAGTAATATATACTGAAGCACATTAAAAACGCACCATCTGTATAATCCAGGAACAGAGTGTGAAATGTAAATATAAGTGTTTACAAGTTTACATATTTGGAATCTTTATTCATTTTCCTATGAATCCATGCTAGTCATTAATTTGTACATTTGATTGTTATGAAATTCATTGCATTCTGTGCAGGCAAGGGAGAAAACCAAAAATGCAACCAATAAAAAAAATTCATTCACACTATCCACAGTATTTGGTATGTCCACCGTGTGCTTGTAAACAATCTTGGCAGCGGCTCCGCATGGAAGGCACACGTCTTTGAAGGAAATTCCGGGGAATCAAGCCCCATTCACGTGTAAGAGCAGCTTCGAGCTGTTGCAGATTAGCTGGAGAACCTTGCCTGTAGACTCAGCGTCCAAGCTCGTCCCACAGATGTTCTATAGAGGACATGTCTGGTGATAGGGCAGGCCAATCACTCGTCACAATGTTCTGCTGCTGTAGATATTGCTGCGTAATGCATGCGGTGTGCGCACGTGCGTTATCCTGCTGGAGAATCAGCAAGTCTGGATAATTTGTATAATCCCTCAATGCATCCAGAACCTCATCTCGATATGTCACAGCATTAACATTTCCACGGAAGACGTGAAGAGGCAAGCGATGGTGAAAACTGAATCCTCCCCACATGTGAATACTGCTACCTCCAAATCGGTTGTGCTGACGAACACAGCAATCTGCAAAGCGCTCTCCACACCGTCGCCAAATCCGCATACGTCTATCAGCAAAGGATATGTTGAATCTGCTCTCGTCTGTGAATAGGACAGCATTCCACTGCGGTCTAGTCAATCTGACATGTTGCTCTGCCCATTTCAGGCGCTGCTGACTATGTCGGTGAGTCAAGTTTGGCCCAACATAAGGTCGTCTTGCAGTGTGGTGGATTTGATGTTATAAGATGTTATTCATATTGTACTGAATGAGGTCAGCTGTGAAGGTCCCTGATTATACTAAATGTTGGGTTGATTTATCAGAACACCTTTCTGCTACCACCTTACGACCTTAATGTGGTAAAGTGGGATGATATTAATATTTATAGGGGACTTAGTGTACTGACTGAGATCAGCTGTGAAGGTATCTGTATCTAATAAGTGTGGTGTATTGCAGATGACCTTACTTGCTACCACATTTATACCTCAGTCAGAATTATTCTGGAATATTGTGATGACTACGTTGAATGTCTAGGGTTATGAAAATGATGAAGTGTAAGTCACAACAACAACAGACAGATAAACAATTTAATTTATTCCACAACACTTTACAACACTGTGACACTCACACACATATAACACTCTATAAGACTATCTTAAATGAGTCAAGTGTAAAGTTTCAAATATATATGTAATAATTCCTTTCAATAATAGATATCCTGATTCAACTACACAGTGAACCAGGAATCACAATCAAATGTAATTACAAGTAGTATGTACACAGTTTATAAATATGATCTTTGTATTGACATATTTTATTAGTATTATCCTATGTGTGTAAGTTGTGAAGTAGTACTATGAGGTAATACTGGTTTTGTTTTTCAAGCTAGATTGTTGTTTGTCATCATGACTTCAAGTGTTTGATTATCGTGGAAATAGTATTGGGAAAAGTTCACAGTTCCTGTCATTTGAAACAATTTATTGTCCCTCTGTGTTTAATATAATGTCAATTTTAGGGGGGGGGGGCACATAATGTTGAGCTGCTCTGGTCACAGAAGCTTATCTTTCGTGATGGCGGCAGGAAAAGACTCCTCTGCTCGATTGCTTCCTGTGTTCTGGAGACACCTCACTGGTCGCTATCTGGACCAAGGAGTATGCTGTCAGCCTCTGGATTCAGCAAAACTCAGACCAGGTGCTGCTTCAATAACTTAGGACCATGGTCCCTGAAACAAGAAGGTTGTACCTCCTACTTCAGAACTAATTTATAATCTATTTCCACACCGAACACATTACATAACAAACACTGAGTTCAGAGCAGTAGGCCAACTGCTAGCTTCATCTGAAACAATTTACACCAGTATACTCCTCCCTAATGGTTACTACGCCTCTGCAATTCCAGCATTAGTTCTTTCTAGTCAATAAGATAGGTGTCAGTGTACTGTTTGGCAATTCCATGCAGTTTTACTTTTCTCCGACACGTCCTGTTCAGGTTGGAGCAATATCTAGGCCTTGCCTCATGTTTGCTACTGAACCACGCACATATACAGACATAAATTATCAATTTACATTCAATTTTCATTAAAAAGATATCAAATATGTCAAGCTTACCACAATTCATGGAAATAATAAACAAATACGTTGACTGGCGATGAATATGGCACAAAATCCGATCTGCCGCTGTACCAGGCTTTTATTTAGAAAGATATGCACTGGAACTCAACGCACTGTTTCTTAGTAAGTTTATTTTTAAATGTGGCACTGAACAGACGCTCCTCATTGACTATATCAGCGGGTCTAACCAATCGGGCCATGTTTACACAGCTTTTCAAAAAATTTTACCGTTCTCACGTTTCCCCTAAGAACCAAAATTAGTATTTGTAGTCCGACTAATCGTGTTTAGCCTTACATATCATTCCCGCCAATCAAATAGGATTTAACATGGTGGCCTATTTCCCGTAAAATGGTGGTTTCAAAACATGCCACTGTGCGATTATGATTTGGTGCTGTCCGACATCCTCACTATTTTCTTTTGGCTATAATTTGTTAATTCCTAGACTATTTGCGTAACACTTAACATATTCTTTGTCAGCAAGTCCTAAGGAACCCAAATATATAAGTTTTAAGGGAGCTAAGTGGCGGCGTTCAAAATATGTATTTTCTTCTAGGATAGTCGTGCTGTTACCACCTCCTCACTTCCAAACTTTATGGTGTCTGCAGTACTGTCAGACCAATGTCAGGAGTTTAGACAAAAAACAGTATAATGTCATGTTTCCTAATAAGCATTTTACAGGTTTTTAAACCTAACTCTCGTATTGGTAGTGTTTTTTATCACTGTCTATTTGAAAAAACAAACTAGTGCTTCATGCCTTTCGCGTTAGGGGTGGCATTAATTGTATATCGCGAGACGCGTGTTAGTGTTACCGGCGTTCCTGCTTTCAGCCCTCCCTCTCTCTATCCTAATTCCATCTGTCTTTTCATCACGCAGTGTATAAAATGAAATTAATGCTAGTATTAATCTAGGTCATTAATCAGCTTGCGTATCTCAAGGTTTTCTTAGAAATGCAGTACACGTTTTATTGTTTTGTGGAAACGCGTGTATGCTGCTATAGGCTTTACTATCAACGTGGAAACGTTACAATTTGCAGACGAAGTAGAAAAAAGGAGGATTTTTGTACGCCATTGTGACAGCACTGTGCTTTTACCATTTCTCTTTCCTTTTATCGAATTAATGCGTTAGGTTTTACAATTTACCTTTTAATTTATATATGTGGATTTAGAATGTCTCACGACAAATTCTCCCCTCTTAACTCTTTCAGTCCCAAGCAAAAAAGTTGGTTTGGCCCAAGCAAAAATGGCCACCCCAGTGCGTTTTTATTGTTGTTGTTTGGAAATAATTTTTAAAAATGTTCATATGCATAAATAACCAAAAGTCCAAAATGGATGGTTATACTTTAAGAAAATAGCGTTTTTGAGTTGTCAAAATTAGAAAACAGCCCTAGAAAGGATCAAGAGATACGAAAGCCAGTATACTGTTGATCGGGTCAAATGGGTCTAGAAGGAAGTACAGTATACTGGCTGTTGGGACTTAAAGAGTTAAAACAGACGTTATATGTCAATCTATAATTCTATATACACATAGAGAAATCTAAGTCTATGCCTGGTGATTTCTTTGATTTTCATCGCACGGATGGCGGCTTAGAAAATCTGCATCAACGTTTCTCTGATTTTATTTTTATCATGGATTAATGCAGGTGGGTCGATTCAAAGTAGGCACGACTCAAGAAATCTGCACCAGACCTCTGCAATCCAAGAATCCATTTCAGATATGTTACTGTACAGCTGCAAGTGTTACGGCTTGTCTTACTACTGCTTAGCAATCAATATTCACCATTTCTTTTCTCTGAGTCTGCTCAACGACATGTCCAGAGAAGATTAGATGTTCCTCAAATTGTACGTTATGAAGAGTTGATCTATATGGTGCTATCTGAGTTGTGTAGTGGATCCAATAATTTCCTGATAAGCCTTAATAAACACTCGGACTATCCTCAATTCAAAAAGGCAACAATGAAGACACTCTGCTCCTCCGAAATGTTCACAGCCAACAATTTGGTCTGATCTCAGGCGTGCTTGAATGTGGAAACACCCTTGTAATAATATATTTATAATGTTCTATAATGTGCCACTCAAATGGAGGCCATATTCACCAACTATAGTTCCGCCTACCGACAATTTGGTGAATTAAGATAATATGTGGGGAAATGAGTTTCTGCATCAGAATCAATTCGCCCTTAGCATTGCTATAAGATGTGTGGGGTATCTCCATCCAGGGTCCGAACACTACTTTCCCTTGGACGGTGTAGGGTCGGGTGACTACCAATGTCACCAGTGCTCTTTTAATGCTAAGTTAATAGCCATAGTGTGAAGCGCTGTGAGCATTTTCCGAATTGCTCACTCGTCCACTGCCCACTGTTCTTATGTTAACAATTTGTTTCGGTTTTAACTTAGGCGGATCATCTTCAATGTCAATGTCAGCCAGCTCCCTAAATGCGGCTTCAAACTGTTCCTGGGTTGACTGGTCTGAGTTTCTATTTTCTCTGGATGCCTTTCTCAGAGTTGCGAATCTAAATATTTTTGGTGAACACTGTTGGGGGGAAGGTGGATACCTATCCTCTATGTCAACCTTATTATTGTTATTTTCCTTGTTAATGTTAGGCCCATATGTTTCAGAATGCTTGGCTGGCATCTGATTATGATTTTCCCAACTTGGGGACTGTACCTTGCTACATTTTTCACAGGCCCCCACAAAGTGTGCAATATCAGCAGCTACTTGGGGCCAGTAGAATTTTTCTGATGTCCTTTGACGGGTAGTCCCATTTCTCTGGTGTCCACCGTCTGGTACAACATGAGCTTGTGCCATCACTTTTTCCCTGTAGGGGGTTGGCAATACCAATTGTCCCTGTTCTTTGGATCCTGCTCTAGCTTTCCTGAAGAGCAGTCCTTCCTTCAAATAAAATTGTCCTTTCTTAGGGTGTGCATGGCTTGTTGGCAATTTACCAAAGCAAGGTTTTAATGTTTTATCTTTTGCCTGGGCCTTTTTCATCTGCTTATGAGAATAAACTAGTGGTGGTTCCTCCTCCGTTCTACTAGGGGTCGACCTGACCCGAAGCGTGGCCATTACCACCGGTTTTACAGGGCTTCCTAGAAAAACATATTTGCTTCCTAACACCAGCGGGTAATTAGGGTCGTCACACATGGCTGCTCTAATCACTCCTTCCACGTACCTTCTCTCTACATTGATCTCGGCTACGGGAAGTGTCATGGAGGATATTCCCTTTACGGCCCCTTGTATCTCCACTTTCTCTGTGGTATACTGTTCAGGGTGCACTAGGGTTGCACTCACAACTGAGTCATATTCTAAACCTGAATCGTAAAGGCACCTAACCTTGGCCCCATTACATGTCACTTCTTCACAGATGGGGGATGTTGAAGATTTATATGATTCTCTGTCAGTTTCTTCTTCCCCTTGTCCACTGTTATCATGCATGCTGCGTGATATGGAGGAACTTTCCTACCACATTCACTAGTATTATGATTATGCATCCTGCATATTTGACAATATTTTCCTTCCTGTCTGAAAGGTTTCCTGTTATCATATTTCCTTTCATTGAATTGTGGGGTTTTATTTTTATTGTCATACCGTGGCCTATCAAACTGGTGCTTACCTTTGTTTTGATCTCTATGATCAAATTCAATAAAGTTTTGGGTGCCTGATAATTGTCTACCTGCCTCTTCTTATTACCTGTTACTTCTGCCTGAGCTGCTTGATACCTTTCTGCAACATTTAGTAACTCATCCAGTCTCTCTGCGCCTTGTTCCATGAGAAACTTTCTCAGGTCTGGAGCCATGGACTCTCTTAATTGTTCTATAAGGACCATTTCCTTAAGATCTTGGGTTTTCCCCAGAGACGTCCATTTCTCCAAGTATGTCTCTAACCGTCCAGAGAACTGGTGATAGGTTTCACCTGACAGTAGTTTAGCATTCCTAAATTTTTTCCTATAAAATTCTGCGTTCTTTTCATATCTTAACAAAAGAGCCTGCTTTAGCATGTCATAATTTTCTTGATCACCTCTGCTCATTTTGGCATAAACTTCATAAGCTGCCCCACGAAGTCCTTGAGATAACTTTAAGCTCCACCTTTCTCTCTCTAACCCATACGTGGGACATTAGATAGCTCTCAATATCATCGTCTTTCTCACCAAATGATCTAAATGAAAGTTCATAGCTGAAGTTGAGGCTCCTTGACTAGCAGTAGCATCGGAGGTAAAGGGACTGGCACCATTTTCAGGAGCATGGCCTTGAAACTCAAACTCCCTTAGTCGTAACTCATGTTCCCTTTGTAATCTCTTCTCCTCCTTTTCTGCTTCCCTCTCTGCAGCCAATCGCTTGTCTTCCCTTTCTGCAGTCAATCTTCTTTCTTCTGCTTCCAATTTCTTAGCCTCAGCCTCAATCTGCAACCTCTTAATTTCCTTTTCAGCCTCTATTCTCTTATCTTCGGCCAATCTTTCAGATTCTAATTTTCTGTCGGACTCTTTTTCTAATCTTCTTTCTTCACGTTCAATATATTTGTCACATTCCGTAGTGACATAGGCAATCATAACTTGCCCGTCCATTCCTAACTCTTTAGCAGTCTGCACAGCAGCACATCGAAATTTGGCCAGGTCCGCCATTTTCTAACAGGTAAATGTAAACAATATCTAACTAAACAATTCAATCTCTCTAACTAAATATCCAAGGACAACCACAGGCACTGAGAGCTCAACCTTATTTATTTTCACCCAAGGATACCTTTTAAATTTTTATTATTCCCAATATATATAATAGGAGAAAGTTCAATATCCCGGGAGCGAGACCCCAATATATGTGGTAAAGTGGGATGATATTAATATTTATAGGGGACTTAGTGTACTGACTGAGATCAGCTGTGAAGGTATCTGTATCTAATAAGTGTGGTGTATTACAGATGACCTTACTTGCTACCACATTTATACCTCAGTCAGAATTATTCTGGAATATTGTGATGACTACGTTGAATGTCTAGGGTTATGAAAATGATGAAGTGTAAGTCACAACCACAACAGACAGATAAACAATTTAATTTATTCCACAACACTTTACAACACTGTGACACTCACACACATATAACACTCTATAAGACTATCTTAAATGAGTCAAGTGTAAAGTTTCAAATATATATGTAATAATTCCTTTCAATAATAGATATCCTGATTCAACTACACAGTGAACCAGGAATCACAATCAAATGTAATTACAAGTAGTATGTACACAGTTTATAAATATGATCTTTGTATTGACATATTTTATTAGTATTATCCTCTGTGTGTAAGTTGTGAAGTAGTACTATGAGGTAATACTGGTTTTGTTTTTCAAGCTAGATTGTTGTTTGTCATCATGACTTCAAGTGTTTGATTATCGTGGAAATAGTATTGGGAAAAGTTCACAGTTCCTGTCATTTGAAACAATTTATTGTCCCTCTGTGTTTAATATAATGTCAATTTTAGAGAGGGGGGGGCACATAATGTTGAGCTGCTCTGGCCACAGAAGCTTATCTTGCGTGATGGCGGCAGGAAAAGACTCCTCTGCTCGATTGCTTCACTGTGTTTTGGAGACACCTCACTGGTCGCTATCTGAACCAAGGAGTATGCTGTCAGCCTCTGGATTCAGCAAAACTCAGACCAGGTGCTGCTTCAATAACTTACGACCACGGTCCCTGAAACAAGAAGGTTGTACCTCCTACTTCAGAACTAATTTATAATCTATTTCCACACCGAACACATTACATAACAAACACTGAGTTCAGAGCAGTAGGCCAACTGCTAGCTTCATCTGAAACAATTTACACCAGTATACTCCTCCCTAATGGTTACTACGCCTCTGCAATTCCAGCATTAGTTCTTTCTAGTCAATAAGATAGGTGTCAGTGTACTGTTTGGCAATTCCATGCAGTTTTACTTTTCTCCGACACGTCCTGTTCAGGTTGGAGCAATATCTAGGCCTTGCCTCATGTTTGCTACTGAACCACGCACATATACAGACATAAATTATCAATTTACATTCAATTTTCATTAAAAAGATATCAAATATGTCAAGCTTACCACAATTCATGGAAATAATAAACAAATACGTTGACTGGCGATGAATATAGCACGAAATCCGATCTGCCGCTGTCCCAGGCTTTTATTTAGAAAAATATGCACTGGAACTCAACACACTGTTTCTTAGTAAGTTTATTTTTAAATGTGGCACTGAACAGACGCTCCTCATTGACTATATCAGCGGGTCTAACCAATCGGGCCATGTTTACACAGCTTTTCAAAAAATGTTACCCTTCTCACGTTTACCCTAACAACCAAAATTAGTATTTGTAGTCCGACTAATCGTATTTAGCATTACATATCATTCCCGCCAATCAAATAGGATTTAACTTACTTACTTACTTACTTACTTACTTAGTCGTTCCCCTTCTACCGTGAGGTGTAGAGGTTTGGAAGAGAGAACGCCAGACCATTCTATCAGCTATCTTCTTCCTGGCCTGGTTCCATTCTAGTCCTCGGTCCTTCAAAGATTGTCTAATGTTGTCCTCCCAGCGGACTCTGGGTCGTCCTGGAGGTCTGGATCCCTGGCTCTTTGTTTCCCATGCTTGTCGTGGTAGCCGATCTTCTCCCATTCTGCAGATATGGCCAAACCATCTTAGTTGGGACTGTGCTATTTGGGTCAGCAGCGGATGGGATTTTAGGCCTTGACGGATCGTCTGGTTGCGGACCATGTCTCTTCTTGTTACTTCAACCACTTTCCTCAGATACCTCATTTCTCCTCTTAGGATTTAACATGGTGGCCTATTTCCCGTAAAATGGTGGTTTCAAAACATGCCACTGTGCGATTATGATTTGGTGCTGTCCGACATCCTCACTATTTTCTTTTGGCTATAATTTGTTAATTCCTAGACTATTTGCGTAACACTTAACATATTCTTTGTCAGCAAGTCCCAAGGAACCCAAATATATAAGTTTTAAGGGAGCTAAGTGGCGGCGTTCAAAATATGTATTTTCTTCTAAGATAGTCGTGCTGTTACCACCTCCTCACTTCAAAACTTTATGGTGTCTGCTGTACTGTCAAACTAATGTCAGGAGTTTAGACATAAAACAGTAGAATGTCATGTTTCCTAATAAGCATTTTACAGGTTTTTAAACCTAACTCTCGTATTGGTAGTGTTTTTTATCACTGTCTATTTGAAGAAAAAACTAGTGCTTCATGCCTTTCGCGTTAGGGGTGGCATTAATTGTATATCGCGAGACGCGTGTTAGTGTTGCCGGCGTTCCTGCTTTCAGCCCTCCTTCTCTCTATCCTAATTCCATCTGTCTTTTCATCACGCAGTGTATAAAATGAAATTAATGCTAGTATTAATCTAGGTCATTAATCAGCTTGCGTATCTCAAGGTTTTCTTAGAAATGCAGTACACGTTTTATTGTTTTGTGGAAACGCGTGTATGCTGCTATAGGCTTTACTATCAACGTGGAAACGTTACAATTTGCAGACGAAGTAGAAAAAAGGAGGATTTTTGTACGCCATTGTGACAGCACTGTGGTTTTACCATTTCTCTTTCCTTTTATCGAATTAATGCATTAGGTTTTACAATTTACCTTTTAATTTATATATGTGGATTTAGAATGTCTCACGACACTCAATCAGACTTATTCTTGACTAATATGTATGTTAGCTACGTCTATATGTCTAGGGTTATGAGTGTATGTTGTATTGTAAGTACAAGAACTACAAACACATGTATTTACTAACACACACACACACACATATATATATATATATATATATATATATATATATATATATATATATATATATATATATATATATATATATATATATATATATATATATATATATATGACTGAGTCAAGACTACAACCACAAACACACTGACACTCTATGAAATATATCTTATAGAAGGCTGTGTTAAAAGTTTGGTAAAATGGTTATTTACAATTTATTTGGCCTCATCAGAATTTTCTGCATCAGGTCCAACAACCAAAATTGATATTATGAATGCATTTATAACAATTTAAATACTACAATGGGTCTTCTGTCCATTCAATTTATAATAAGACAATCAAAATATGTGTATTTAGGTTCACTAAGTTAATGACACTGGTAATTAATAGTATGGGTGGGGTTCTGTCATCATTCCCTCTCTCTCTTTTAAAATTATCTTGAAAGTCTCTTGCCCACAATTTATTTTATGTTATTTCTATACAGAAATATAGTATTTTAGTGGATAAACTGAGTGCCGACATGTATGGCACTTAATCTAGAAAATAGATGTTGCTGTCATTTTCACAGGCTCTCTGGTATGACCACGCTGACAAGGTTCCTGGTGCAGTAACTAGACCTCAGGTTCCAAACAATAGGTTGCTTTAGTACACTGCAACAGCGCCACCAGGGTTCTGGAACCCACACTGTACCAGAACAAAAACCTCTGAAACAACGTTATGATTCTTAAAAACACATCTATATTCCCTTTCACATGTAATAATTTACATAAAGAAAAAAGGTCAGATCTCTCTGACCACCCCATACCACTCTGAGATGACAATGCATTACCAGTGCCCCTATTCTGTTCCTTAAGGGCTACAACGCCTCTGATACATCAACAATGTTGATCTTCCATAGGATAACGTGGGTTAGCTTTCCCACTGGCAACTGTGGAAATCATTTTCAGTTATGCAATACACATTAATTTTACTGCTTTTACTGCTTGAACACAACCCACAGGTCCTGCATAACTCTGCTGGGGACTCTGTACTTAGTCGAAAACCTTCCCATTCGAGAAGTATCGCAGACACCAATTTTATTGTAATAACAAAAGTAATAATTTCTTTCCTTACCACAATTCAAATAAATATCACAAACGTACGTTGACTGGTTTTAGCATAAATAGTAGTTTAAGTTCAGCTTTGCCTTCTGTTCAGACTGCCAATGGTTAATAACACACTTGGTACTGCTGAGGACAACGCAGCTTGCTTCTAACATATTTCTTTTCAACTGGCGCTGAGCTGTAAACGCTTTTTGCCAATATGCCTAGACCGGCCCAATCACAGCGAGGGTCTAGCATTTCAATTTTCAAAATTTTAAAAAGAAAAACACTACTTCACACTTCTAGGAGTGATTTTTCTAAATATAGATTTTATCTTTTCTGCCCAACCAATACTCTCAGTCTACCCTCCTATACCCTCCAATCAGATTCGAATTACTCCTATGCCTCCTTTCAAACTATCGTTCCCAAAAACGTTACAGTTAACGAGCAAGGACAACAGTCCGTTCGTCTACGCGTTTCCAGTCAAATAGTATTTTCTCAATAACTTGTCTAATAACACTGACTAACAAAAAAAAACTTTTTTTTTCTTTCTCTAACATTTCTATGTTTTTCTGGTCAATTTTAATGCGCTGTTTTTAAATCTGCAAACCGTTTTTCTCTATCAGGTCGGGATCTCTAGAAATACGCAATTGAAGTTTTTTAACAACGCATACAGTATTACAACATCATTCGTACAAGAAGTATAACCGTTATGTAGGCTTGAATTTCTTTGCAGTTGACTTTCGTCGGTGAATGGCATGTGGTACATCGCGATGAAGCATCCAACAATAATCGGCAAGCATGGTCACATTCCACCGTCCATTGATAACGTGACTCCATTACGGCGATATCTTGATGGAATCGTTCTCCATGTTCATCGCTGACTTCGCCAAGGTTGTCAGGGAAAAAGTCAAGATGCGAATCGAGCAAATGGATTTTGAGGGACATGTTACAGCCCATAATTCTGTATGCATCTATGCACTGCTTAACAATATGCAACATAGTCGACAGATTTGTGATTTCCCAGAAAGTTATGGACGATCGATTTGAATGCCATCCATGCGCGAAGTTCACTACCATGTAACAAGTTCTCGAATTGTTTGTCTGCAATAACTTTCCTAATCTGTTTTCATTTTTACTATATAACTTATAAAAATTTCCTACAAAGATATCTTCCTTTATCTTTGCATCGCTAACTTGCGGAAACTTTTCTCGAAGATAAGTGAAAGCTTTGCTCGTTTTATCTAACGCTTTTACAAAACTCTTCATGAGTCCCAACTGTATATGTAACAGTGGTAAAATGAAGCTGTCTTTGTTAACTAATGGCTCGTGTATTACATTTTTATGCCCGAGCTGCATACGATCCCGGATAGGCCACACCTTTCTTGCATAACGTTCCTGTCTGTTGCGGCTGTCCCATTCACATCGGAAGCAACAAAATTTAGTATACCCAGTCTGCATGCCCGTGAGAATTGCAATGACCTTTAGGTCTCCACAAATCCGCCATTGGTAGTCATTGTACTTTATTTTTTCCAAACGTATAGCCATATTGTCATAAGTTTCTTTGATATGAACAGAGTAGGCGACTGGAATTGATGAAAATAAATTTCTGTTATGCAATAACACGGCTTTTTTAGACTAGTCTTGGAAGAATCGATGAAAAAATCGCCATTCGTTGACTATGTGCTCATGACCGTTTACATCTTTGCAATAGCAAATGTCATCATCCATCTCAAAGTATTGAACAAGTTCTCTGTGTCTATGACGAAATTTAGATATCGGAGTATTGGGCGCTAAAAGATTCCATTCTTTGAGTCGCGAACCGAGTAATTCCGCTTGTCCTTTGGTAAGAGCGAGATCACGTATTAGATCTGATAGTTCTGAATGGTTAATTAAGTAAACACCATCATTCACCGGTATGTAATCTGAGTCAGAATTAGTTTCTAAAGCAGGTAAACTATCACTTTCTGATGGTTCATTCACGTCCAACGGATATTGTTCTGGTGGTACTTAGATCGGACACGTGATTGGATCATGAGGCACTGATTTCGAAACCAATTCAATATTTGGATAAACCACAGACTTTCTAGTTTTAAAAGTGAAACCATGGATATTTGTCAAGCAGAAGTAACAATCAGTAGCGTGATTTGTATGTTCACGCCATATTACTGGCACTCCAAAAGGCATCGACTTATGCTTCGGCGATTTTCGTAACCAGCCTGCCAATGTATTAAACAAACTGCATTTGGCTTCCAAGATTTATTTGCATCATCAACTTTCGAATCAAAATAAAGTTCATATGTTTTCTTTAGTAATGGTGTAAAGTTTTTCTGGTCAACACGATCGGTAAAATATCCGCACACGTAACAGAACAGATCAGCCGAATTTCTACAACTTCTAGAAGCCATATTTTGCTCAGAATTATTTCAAAATACAGTAACTATTTGAAAAATCGCGTAATATATGTCATGCATCTTTTAGCAGTATAAAAAGTAGAATTATGTTGCTTTTTATTAATTTTTAATAAGTTATATAGTAAAAATGAAACGGAGCAAATAACGGTTTCCCAAAAATATATTTATTCACAAATATCTTAAGAACCCGATGTGATAGAGATAAACGGATTTCAGATTTGAAATCAGCGCAAGAAACTGACCTAAGAACACTTATTCTTATATAAGAAAGAAAAATGTTGTTTTTCAGTGTAATTTGACTACCATTAATATTAAAACATATTTGTGCTCAGAATACACTAAGCTACACGAATATATAATTTTTATGACTATATTCATGTGCCTTTAGATTTTCAGTTTGTCAAAGTCAAAATTTTACGTTAATTCAGATAGTTATTTTGCGGCACACTTCCGCAAAATCGTTAATTATAAGGCTAGGCTGCAGAATGTATGCAGCAGATCTGGCAAAATGTTAAATATTGGTAGTACGTTTTCGAAACCGAAACTAAAACGCGTGTTAGATTTTTACCGTGGAATCGTTCTATAGGTTTTAGCACTGCACAAAAGGCAGTGTTGCTGGCGTCGAAGATGCCAACCGTCAGACACATGCGGGCTAGGTTTATTTATTATCATTTTATGACTAAAATCTTACTGAAATGAGCGATTATTCTCGCAGATTTTACTGCACACCTCCCATCCTAAAACATGCAATCATTAGCAGGATATAATCTGCGAGATAACTTAGCTCAATGAAGTCTTATGCGTTTTTGTGATCTTCATCATAAGGATGTCTGCTCAAAAAGTCTGCGCCTATGTTCTGAGGACCGGAAATATATTCAATCAGAAATGAGTATGGCTGCATTAATAAAGACCATCTCAACAATCTGGAATTTTCATGCTTGGTCTGTGACAGGAATACGAGTGGTGAATGATCCGTTTGGACCACAAATGTCCTGCCATATAAATAAATCTGGAATTTTTTTTATCGCCCATATAAACGCGAGACATTCCTTTTCACTTGTTGAATAAGTTTTTTCCGCCTTGTTCAACTTGCGGCTTGCATAAGCGACTGGGTTCAATTTTCCATCTTGTGAGGAGGACCTTTCCAACAATGTAGCGCCCAGGCCCCCATTGCTTGCGTCACTTCTCACTATAAATTCTTGATTTAAGTCAGGCAATTGCAATACTGGCCTGCTTGTGAGTTTTTCTTTTAACTCCTGGTAAGCCAATTCACACTGTGCGGACCAAATTATAGTATCAGGTTGACCTTTGCGAGTTAAATCCGTCAGAGGAGCACATATAGAGTTAAAATGCTTAATGTACTTTTGGTAGAAACCACACAACGACACGAAAGATCGCACATCTTTCTTTGTTTGTGGCCTAGGTGCTCTTTTCAATTTTTCCAAATTCTTGGGATCAGGGGTCATGCTAACCTGATGTACCGTATGTCCCAAGAATTCCAACTCTTTACAACCAATACAACATTTTGTTGGCCTAACGGTTAAGTTAGGTTCTCTGAGTCTATCGAACAGCATATTCAAAGAGGTAACGTGTTCCTCACATGTTTCCGTAGCAATGAAGATATCATCCATAAAATTCGAAATACATGGATTTTTCAGGAGATCCAGCAGTTTTCGCCTCATCCTAGAAAACACACTCAGGGCATTTTTCAACCCAAACGGTAACATGTTGAACTCATAATGACCTTCCGAGGTCCTAAATGATAAATAAGGTCGAACCTCAGGCTTTACTGGAATTTGGTAATAGCCTTTGCTAAGATCCACCTTAGAAAAATATTTTGCCTTGTTCAGCCTGGCAAAAAGTTGAGTAGTATCAGGTAATGGATCCACCTGACCTTCTGTGACAGCATTCAGTTTCCTGTAATCGATGCACAGTCTATGTTCTCCCGATGGTTTCCGCAACAAAACCACACAGGAATTATAAGGAGACTCACTGTGAGAAAAAATTCCTTCTTGTAACAAATAATCAATCTTCTCTCTCAAAACTTTTTTTCCTTAGCGAAAGGAATAGAATAGGGCATCATACAGATAGGTGCTGGGTCTAGTAGTTTCATATCATATTCCAACAAATTGGTGTGCCCCGGTTTATCCGTTAACACATCTGTATGTTTCTCAAGGACCTGTTGAACCTTCTCCCTCTGTCCTTTTGTCAGGTGATTACTGATCTTCACCTGTGCAAACGTTTCACTGGTTTTCAGTGGATATTCAAATGAGAGGAGGGGTCATTTTTCATTTCTGTTGCGATAGACAAGGCCAATAGGTGTGTTCCTTCCTGGATTTGTCTGTCCAAATATTTCTTCAAAAGGTTCACATGATAGACTTTTTCCTTTCCCTTTTTGTCTATCTTATAATTTGTTCTGGATACCTTTTCCAAAACTGTATATGGCCCTTGCCATCCGATCTGAAGTTTATTGTTACTGCCGGGCAATAGAAGAAGCACCTTCTCCTCCACAGCAAGTTCCCTATCCTTAGCTTTCTTATTATAATAAGCAGCATGCTTTTTCCTGGCTTGTCTCAAATTATCATTTGCCAGTTTCCAACTAGTTTTTAAACGAGTGGTGAGTTCGTTCACATATTGATATGATGAGGTAACAGTCTCCTCTGTCTTCTCATCTGTCCAGGTCCTTAACAAAGCTTCCAAAGGACCTTTTATTGGCCTCCCAAATAATAGAGTTTGCGGGTGCCATTCCGGTTGAGCTATGGGGAACTTCCCGGTACGCAAACAAGGCGGCGGGCAAGTATTGGTCCCATGTATCAGGTTTCTCGTGTGCCAGCTTTCTCAGGATAGAAATGAGAGTCCCATTGAACCTCTCTACCCGGCCGTTCCCTTGGGGGTGATACGGACTACAATGAAAGTGCTTGGCTTGAAACAACCTGAAAACCTCTTCTGTTAGTTTCCCCTTGAACTGAGAGCCATTATCAGTCAAGATTTGATGAGGGAATCCTAACCTTGTGAATATCGTAAGTAATGCCTCTGCCACATGTTTCGAATCGATTGACGACAGGGCTACCGCCTCTCCCCACATAGAACAAGTGTCTACCAAAGTAAGGATGTAACTGTTCCTCCTCTTAGTCCGAGTGAGAGGTCCCACAATATCCACTGCAACTCTCTCAAAAGGGGTTCCCACTATGGGCATTTCCCCTAGAGTTGCTGGAGCTGTCCAATGCTTTGGAGCTACTCTCTGGCATTCGGGACAGGATTTTACATATCTCTTTATGTCTTCCGTTATCCCTGGCCAGAAATAATGACAAGCTATACGCTGTCCTGTTGCACTAATCCCCATGTGACCACTGAAGGGGATAGTATGACCTAACTCCATCACCTTTTCTCAATATGAACTGGGAAGGACCAGCTGACCGTGACCAGCTGAACCAGTGCCGGCCTTCCTATATAGCAATTTATTCTTCATATAGAATTCTCCTTTAGTAGGAGGAGTATAGCTCTTAGGTAGTTTTTTAAAGCAAGGCTTGAGTGACCCATCTTCAGCCTGTGCCTTCCTCATCTCCTCTGGATGAGTGTTTATTGGCTCATCTTCTTCCTTTCTGGATTGTGATCGGGTCTGGACTGCTGCCAGGATCACAGGTCTCTTAGGATTCCCCAAGTAGACATAACGACACCCAAATATCAGAGGGTAGATGGGTGCGTCTATCACTGCTGCTCTGATTATCCCTTCCACATAGCGAGTTTTCACTGTTATCCTTGCAATGGGAAGTTTCATGAGTGGTAGTTCCTTGGTCGCCCCTTGTATCTCCACTGTTTCTGTGGTATACTGCTCTGGGTTCACCAAGTGCGCGCTCAAACAGCATCAAAATCTAGACCTGTATCATAGAGGCACCTAATGGTGACATCATTGCATACAACATCCTCACATCTGGGGGGTGATAAGGTTCCTGCTGTCCAGCAGGTTTGTCCTTTACTTCCTGGTTCCCCCTTCTCATAGCAGCACATCCAGAAGGTTTACTTTTACAAAATTCGGTGTTATGGTTGTCCTTACTACAATGTTTACACCACCTCTTTCCTTGGTTAAAAGGTTTTCTTTCATCATACCTTTTGTAATTTAAATTGTGGGTTTTTATTTTTATAGTCATTACGTGGTCTATCAAAATTGTGCCTACCTTTGTTACCTTGATCTTTGTTGTCAAATCTGTTAAAGTTTTGTGGAGCCTTACCATTTTCTACGTGTTTCTTTTTAGTGCCAGCTACCTCTGCCTGGGCTGCCTGATACCTCTCAGCGACATTAATTATCTCACCCAGCCTCTCCGCGCCCTGTTCCATGAGAAACTTTCTCATGTCTGGAGCCATGGACTCTCTCATCTGTTCTATGAGTATCATCTCTTTGAGATCTTGGGTTTTCCCCCAAAATAGCCCATTTCTCCATATACGTCTCTAACCGGGCGGAGAACTGGTGATAGGTCTCACCCAACAGTAGCCTGGCATTCCTAAATTTCTTTCTATAAAACTCTCCGTTCTTTTCGTATCTTAACAGAAGAGCCTGCTTCAACATGTCATAGTTGTCTTGGTCATTCCTGCTCATTTTGGCAAAAACTTCATAAGCTGTTCCCCTGAGACCCTGGGATAACTTTAGGCTCCACTTCTCTCTCTCTAACCCATACGTGGTAGCCAAAAGTTCAAACCTACCTAGAAAACTTTCTATGTCATCGTCTTTCTCTTTTCTCTTGTGTTTCTGCTTCCCTCTCGGCAGTCAATCTCTTTTCTTCTGCTTCCCTTTGCAGTCGTTTTTCTTCTTTTTCTGCCTCCAGTTTTCTCTCCTCAAATTGGAGCCTCTTGATCTCAGCCTCTCTATCAGCCTCTATGGCCTTAGCATCTTTCTCAGCTTCAATTTGCATCCTTTTAATTTCCCTCTCTCTAGCATCTTCTAACTGCATTCTCCTTTCTTCAGCTAACCTATGTTCTTCCCTAGCAATATACTTATCACATTCTGAAGGGACATAGTCAATTAAGATTTGTCCCTCCATATTCATCTCCCTGGCACTCTGCACAGCCGCAGATCTGAACTTAGCTAAATCAGCCATATTATCTCAAATAAGGTTAGCAATATAATAAGGTAACTTAATAACTCTAATATGACATCAACACTAAGCACTAACAGTTCATCCACTATTTCACAAAATACTTTTTATATTATTTTATGAGATTCCCATACAATTTTAGGGGACGTTTTACCCATTGCAAAGTTAAAATCCCGGAACAGGAGACCCCAATATATGTGATAAAATTCAGATCCCAGACGAGCCTACCAATATATGTGGTGGATTTGATGTTATAAGATGTTATTCCTATTGTACTGAATGAGGTCAGCTGTAAAGGTCCCTGATTATACTAAATGTTTGGTTGATTTATCAGAACACCTTTCTGCTACCACCTTACGACCTCAATCAGACTTATTCTTGACTAATATGTATGTTTGCTACGTCTATATGTCTAGGGTTATGAGTGTATGATGTATTGTAAGTACAAGTACTACAAACACATGTATTTACTAACACACATATATATATATATATATATATATATATATATATATATATATATATATATATATATATATATATATATATATATATATATATATATATATATGACTGAGTCAAGACTACAACCATAAACACACTGACACTCTATGAAATATATCTTATAGAAGTCTGTGTTAAAAGTTTGGTAAAATGGTTATTTACAATTTATTTGGCCTTATCAGAATTTTCTGCATCAGGTCCAACAACCAAAATTGATATTATGAATGTATTTATAACAATTTAAATACTACCATGGATCTTCTGTTCATTCAGTTTATAATAAGACAATCAAAATATGTGTATCTAGGTTCACTAAGTTAATGACACTGGTAATTAATAGTATGGGTGGGGTACTGTCATCATTCCCTCTCTCTCTTTTATATTCCCCATCACATGTAATAATTTGCATAAAGAAAAAGGGTCAGATCTCTCTGACCACACCATACCACTCTGAGATGACAATGCATTACCAGTGCCCCTATTCTGTTCCCTAAGGGCTACAACGCCTCTTACACTTCAACAATGATGATCTTCCATAGGTTAACGTGGGTTAGCTTTCCCACTGGCAACTGTGGAAATCATTTTCAGTTATGCAATACACATTAATTTACTGCTTTTACTGCTTTAACACAACACCACAAGTCCTGCATAACTCTGCTGGGGACTCTTTACTTAGTCGAAAACCTTCCCAATCGAGCAGTATCGCAGACACCAATTTTATTGAAATAACAAAATTAATAAATTCCTTCCTTACCACAATTCAAAGAAATATCACAAACGTACGTTGACTGGCTTTAGCATAAATAGTAGTTTAAGTTCAGCTTTGCCTTCTGTTCAGACTGCCAATGGTTAATAACACACTTGGTACTGCTGAGAACAACGCAGCTTGCTTCTAACATATTTCTTTACAACTGGCGCTGAGCTGTAAACGCTTTTTGCCAATATGCCTAGACCGGCCCAATCACAGCGAGGGTCTAGCATTTCAATTTTCAAAAATTTAAAAAGAAAAACACTACTTCACACTTCTAGGAGTGATTTTTCTAAATATAGATTTTATCTTTTCTGCCCAACCAATACTCTCTGTCTACCCTCCTATACCCTCCAATCGGATTTGACTTACTCCCTTGCCTCCTTTCAAACTATCGTTCCCAATAACGTTACAGTTAACGATCAAGGACAACAGTCTGTTCGTCTACGCGTTTTCAGTCAAATAGTATTTCCTCAATAACTTGGCTAATAATTTGACTACCATTAATATTAAAACGTATTTGTACTCAGAATACACTAAGCTACACGAATATATAATTTTTATGACTATATTCATGTGCGTTTAGATTTTCAGTTTTATCACTGACAGTCGTTAATTATAACTTTTTACATAAGTCTACCATCTTGTCCTCCTCCTTCTGTCTCACTTTTTAATTTTTCAAATAAACCAACTTGTTTTTGTGACGTCACAACTACACTACGCGTTGAGAATTTAAACTGTCTGTGTGTGTATATCCGTTAGCTTTGCCCACAGCGTGTATATACTAGTTGTCTCGCGGACAGAACGAAGCGGGTTTTGGCAAGGCGATGGTAGCATTTTGCGTTAATTATTTGTATTGTATCGTGTAACACTACCAAAAAATGTAAGGATTGCTACTGATTACCAGCGTTAAAGTCAAAATTTTACGCCAATTCAGATAGTTATTTTGCTGCACACTTCCGCAAAATCGTTAACTTATAAGGCTAGGCTGCGGAATGTATGCAGCAGATCTGGCAAAACGTTAAATATTAGTAGTACGTTTTCGAAACCGAAACTAAAACGCGTGTTAGATTTTTACTGCGGGATCGTTCTATAGGTTTTAGCACTGCACAAAAGGCAGTGTTGCTGGCGTCGAAGATGCCAACCGTCAGACACATGCGGGCTAGGTTTATTTATTATCATTTTATGACTAAAATCTTACTGAAATGAGCGATTATTCTCGCAGATTTTACTACATGCTTCTTCTTCTTTCGTCCTTAACCAACGACCGTCAAAGCAGTCAGTGGCCATTACGCCTAGTGGCGTCTTAGGGCAACAGCAGATAGGTTTTCTTTGCCATTGTTTCCCATCACGCCTAATGGCGTCTTTAGGGCAACGGCAAATCAATCCATCTGCTGCTGTTTCCGTAATCGAAGTGACTGGCAAACGGGTGATCAGCCCGTTGTGTTACTACATGCAGTAAGGCCTATATCTCTGAGTCATCGTATGACTGTCATTCGAGAGACTTGCCCACGTCTACCCACTATTGGTCTTGCTGTTTGACTTGCCGGGAGAGAACGATTTCTTAGGTGACTCAGCACAATATGACGATCTTGCCCTGGGGTAGTCACTCGTGGTTGGCCACTCCAAAGTCTATCCCGGGCACTGCCAGTGGTTCCGTAACGTTCATTGAGACGTACAATAGTGCTGTGGTGGCAATTCATCCTTCTGGCAATGGCCCGCGAGCTCATTCCGGTCTCAAACATACCAATAGCTCGTTGGCGGTCGTTTTCAGATTGTCGTGGCATTTCAAGCACACATACTGGGTGTTTTGTCTCAACGGCCTTTTTATACAGAGTATATTGCCACAACGCGTACACATTTGCAGGGTCATAGCTGTTGGGAATCGTGTTGCACGTGTAACTTTCATTGTTTTCATGTAGTCTATACACAAACCCGTGGGTTGAATCATGCACTTTCCATTCCAGCAGCCATTCGCTCTCTACCTCATGACAAACACGGGGAAAATCCATTCCCACACATTTTTTCCAGCTTCTCGGCATCAGTATATATAATAGTGGTGCGTTTTAATGTGCCTCAGTATAGATGCTGCTTGCAAGAAAACGGCTAGAGAAACCGTGGTTGGGTTGCTAGGAGTGCACTTTTGTGAACCATTTTTGTTAAGTACGACATCTAAAACAAAGAAAATGTTGTGGACCTACAGTAAGATCAATGTGTTAACTACGTCGATTTATGCAAAGTGCCTAATACGCTCTAGTTTGATGTAGCCAGAATGTAGGTCAAGATGGACGTGAGGAAGGGAACTCAAGAGTGTGATATACTTGGACTTTTCTAGTGACAAATTACACTCCCACCATTTTAGAACGAACACTTCTACAGTAAATATCTTTAGAGAACGTGTGAAAACTTTTAGTCAGTTTAATAAAATTACACTGTTTATGGGCAATTACCGTGGAAAATCTGCCCAATTCTGACTATGTATTTAGATCTGTATAAGTGCGGTTGTTGTGAGAGCTAGCACTTGAGAAACTTGAACAAGACAAAGTTTTCTCATTAAACTTATATATTCTAACTGAAGGAATAATGAGCCTCGTTATGGACCGCCTTGTGCGCCCGTTCGTTTACAGTTATATTTTATAATGTTTACAGTTATATTTTATAATGTTTACAGTTATATTTCATAATGTTTAGTTATATTTCATAATGGTTAGTTATATTTCATAATGTTTACGGTTATATTTTATAATGTTTAGTTATATTTCATAATGTTTACTGTTATATTTCATAATGTTTAGTTATATTTCATAATGTTTACAGTTTGCACGATATGAAACGTAAACGTATTTGTTACACACACAACTTAAACGCGACAGTAATCTTGAATGAAATTACATTTTTTTAAGTATGTGATATATATTTCGTAAATATATATGATTGCTGATTGTTTTAAAACATCGGCTGTAGTAAGTAAAATTAGATCAGTTGCTGTGCCTAGGTAAAACCAACAAATTAACAGTACATGGAAGAACAGTTACCCACTCCGTTGTTGTAGAACAAGATGATGTAGCTGAGATAAATGGAAGAATTGTATAACTCATTAGCTGCTTCATCAACCCAACATGATAGAAATATAGCGACGACAATTGATATTATCAGCGATATACCTCGACAAATGTTCGCTATTGTTAATACGAGTATTGTAGTATTTGTCAGTCTTTTTTTTTTTTTGAAATAATCTCTAATGCAATTAACTTCATATTATTTTATACTTCTTGTTCTTCTTCTTCTTCGTTCTCTACTTCTTATTTTTCTTTTTCTTCTTCTTCAGGTACCATACCCAGTGGTGTAGGAGATCACGTCTCTCCACAACTTCCTGTCTCCAGTAAAATGTATCACTTCTGCTGTTGATTTCTTTCCGTGTCACGATGCCAAACTTTCTAGTATTTACTCCCTTTGTCTTCCCCTTCATGCGGAACAGCATTTATAGTAAACATTCTGATTGTTGTTTTTGTTGTTATCTATGCTCAGAGCTGTACCATAGGACTGAGTTAAACATTCTGATTGTTGTTTTTGTTGTTATCTATGCTCGGAGCTGTACTATAGGACTGAGTTAAACATTCTGATTGATGTTTTTGTTGTTATCTATGCTTAGAGCTGTAC
Source organism: Oreohelix idahoensis (assembly GCA_024509875.1). NCBI lineage: Eukaryota > Metazoa > Mollusca > Gastropoda > Stylommatophora > Oreohelicidae > Oreohelix > Oreohelix idahoensis. The sequence goes on from JAMPIV010012493.1 coordinate 90,192, forward strand.
TATAGGACTGAGTTAAACATTCTGATTGTTGTTTTAGTTGTTATCTATGCTCAGAGCTGAACTATAGGACTGAGTTAAACATTCTGATTGTTGTTTTTGTTGTTATCTATGCTCAGAGCTGTACTATAGGACTGAGTTAAACATTCTGATTGTTGTTTTTGTTGTTATCTATGCTCAGAGCTGTACTATAGGACTGAGTTAAACATTCTGATTGTTGTTTTTGTTGTTATCTATGCTCAGAGCTGTACTATAGGACTGAGTTAAACATTCTGATTGATGTTTTTGTTGTTATCTATGCTTAGAGCTGTACTATAGGACTGAGTTAAACATTCTGATTGTTGTTTTAGTTGTTATCTATGCTCAGAGCTGAACTATAGGACTGAGTTAAACATTCTGATTGTTGTTTTTGTTGTTATCTATGCTCAGAGCTGTACTATAGGACTGAGTTAAACATTCTGATTGTTGTTTTTGTTGTTATCTATGCTCAGAGCTGTACTATAGAACTGAGTTAAACATTCTGATTGTTGTTTTTGTTGTTATCTATGCTCAGAGCTGTACTATAGGACTGAGTTAAACATTCTGATTGTTGTTTTTGTTGTTATCTATGCTCAGAGCCGTTCTATAGGACTGAGTTAAACATTCTGATTGTTGTTTTTGTTGTTATCTATGCTCAGAGCTTTACTATAGGACTGAGTTAAACATTCTGATTGTAGTTTTTGTTGTTATCTATGCTCAGAGCCGTTCTATAGGACTGAGTTAAACATTCTGATTGTTGTTTTTGTTGTTATCTATGCTTAGAGCTGTACTATAGGACTGAGTTAAACATTCTGATTGTTGTTTTAGTTGTTATCTATGCTCAGAGCTGAACTATAGGACTGAGTTAAACATTCTGATTGTTGTTTTTGTTGTTATCTATGCTCAGAGCTGTACTATAGGACTGAGTTAAACATTCTGATTGTTGTTTTTGTTGTTATCTATGCTCAGAGCCGTTCTATAGGACTGAGTTAAACATTCTGATTGTTGTTTTTGTTGTTATCTATGCTCAGAGCCGTTCTATAGGACTGACTTGACATTTGAGTTGAACATTTTGATTGTTGTTTTAGTTGCTCTCCATGTTCACAGCCGTACTATAGCACTGAACTATGACGACTAACACCAGTTTTTGCATGTTGTAATAGCCTCTTTTTGCATAAACTGAGGTGACGCTGTAACGGCAGCTCGGTCCTGATGTGAACTCATTGACGTAACTCACTTTTACTGTGTTCGCCACAGCCAGACCTTGACATTGGGAGCTCTTGTTGGTATTTATCAGGATTGCATTGCATTTTCCCTCATACTCTATCATTAATAGACTGTTATGCGAGTACACATGAGACGTAATTTTTTGTTTTTAACCAAGCGATGCATCCTGTTTATTAAGCTAATAATTGCAATCAGTGCATTAAATTATAAATTTCAAATTATTTTCAATTATATTTTCTAGCAAAGAAGAAAATTACAAAGACTTTAGAAAGTTTAGAGAAGATGGCTGTGATATGTTATAATTGTAGGAATGTGCATTTCTATCTTTCAAAAAATATAAAATAAATGAACACTGAGTTCATATTCAGGCCAGTAAATATGTAAACGGTCAGTCCCTTTTAATGAGCATAATAGTGCACTTCCATGTAAGTATTACACATAGTGCTGCCTAAACTAAAGTTATGGTAAACGTCTATAACCAGTGTTGCCACATCTGGGTATTTTTTACTAGATCTGGGTTATTTGGCTTCCGTCTGGGTATCTGGGTATATATTTTTTTTTACAAATCTGCATTAATCTGGGTATATTTGACAATTGACATTTACAATGTGTGTATATTCTGTGCACTGAGCATTATACATTATATTTAATATTATAATTAAATGTAAAACATTATGTGCTATATATTTTTTATTCCACTTAAATTTAATTCTTGTATTTAACCACACCAATGACGTTGTTTTTTACTCGTTTACATCAACTATCTATTTCCTGTTATTCCGTTAATGGCTGTCATCTACAATACTCATTCATTTTTGCGATGTGTTTTAAAGTATTCTTTTTAAATTTTAGACTTAAACAGATAAAAGGGAAAAAAGGTAAAGGTATGCCCATTGAGGCATATTGGGAATATGGTGTTAGGCCCATACTTTCTTGATCATCGACACACTAGGGGTGATGTGGTCAGCATCATGCCGGCCGCCTTAACCTTCTCAGAGTTGCTCTGGTACCCAATTGGTGCTGGGTCGACCCAGGAGCCGTTTGCGGCCTAAAAAAGTCCCACCTCATCTGGGTATCGAAACATAGACCACTGAGCTAGGAAGCCAGTGCACTAACCACAATGCACCGCCGCTCCCTTAAGCAGATAAACAGCATTTTTTTGTTTTTGGTTATTATAAGATTATAAAATGAGCGATGATGAAGGTACGCTAGATAGTTGTAGCAGCATGATGAACACACACGCCAGCGCGTAAAAAAAGTGAGGCAATGGTATCAGCAAGCTTTTTGTGCGGAATGGCTAACAGACAGCTAACTGAAGGATTGGATAACGCCGGACTCTGGCAATCGCTATGATGCGATTTGTATGGTCTGTTCCTGTACATTAACTAATGCCAACAAAACAGCTTTATTGACACATTCAAGCACACAGAAGCACATGAAAAACTTCGAAGCCAAAAGCAAAGCTCTGAACATTAACAAGTTTTTCATCAAACCAAAAGAGCCATGTCTCCATGACAAAATTGCTAAAGCGGAGATACTGTTGTCAGCTTTCATGGCAGAACATAATACTCCTTTTTCGCAAGCTGATCATTTGACTAAATGTTGCAAGTAGATGTATCCACACAGCACAATTGCTAAAAAAATGTCAATGAAGCGCACTAATGCTGCTTATGTGATGCAATACGGCATTTCACATTTTGAGCGGCTTGAAGTTATAAACATTTGCAGAAATCAGAAATTTTCTATAATCGTTGATGATAGTACTGATGTCTCTACGAATCACATTTTGGCAGTCGTTGTGCGATTCTGTGACACAAAAACAAGAAAAGTAGTTGATTCACTATTAGATCTCATTGAGGTGGAGGGTGGGGCTGGTCTTGGCATGTTTACAGCTGTTAAGAAATTGTTGAGCACGCATGCAATCCCGCTTAGTAACGTCATTGGATTTGCTGCAGACAACTGTGCCACTATGATGGGGACTGCAAGTGGTTTACAGGCACAGCTAAAGAAAGAGATTCCACATGCCTCTGTTGTTCTCGGGTGTGTTTGTCATTTATTTGCACTGCACATGCTGCCAGCAACCACCTAACATCTTGGCTTGAAATTTTCATAATGAATGTCTGCTTCTATTTTTCGCTAAGTAGTAAAAGAAATCTCCAGTTCCAGTTAATACAAGATGTAGTTCAGGCTGTCGTAGATTTTTGATAGGGGAATTAAGTCTTGGGTTGGTCCCTTCTGAATAGATTAGAATAAGTGATAGTCACAGTGAGAAGTAGTAATAGCATTAGATTTCCACGAGTGAGATGGTAGAATGTGATTAAGAGGCTGTCTCTGAGATCGAGAAATCTTCTCTCTCTCACCTATCTTCTACGACGGCTTTCGAGGAGTCAGACAGTCTAAACACATATATAATAAATATATATATCTAACCACTCACGTGCACGCACATACAAGACGACAGTTATACGTACAGACGTAGGGAAACTATAACAAATGATTATATAAATATTCTAGAACGAGCTGACCAACACGCTGATTAATTTCAAGAGAAATTTTAATTATCATCTAAAATTTCTTCACAACACATAGAAATTACATCAAAGCAAATAAACATAGTCATAAAAAAATCAAGGAATTTCTACAAGAAATGATAGACCCACAGTTAGATCTTATCCCTCGAGGTATGCCCACAGTCCTGTTGGAAGAAAGTGATAGCCCCAAGGAAACAAGGATACATAGGATTAGGCCTAATATTTCCCCTTCTTAAGGTATAGACAGACTTGATATCTCTGCTCTATTTTAAGGGAAATATGATTAGCAATACTTGCATACAGAAAGTTAAGATAGCAAAATGGGTGCCCATTTACAACAATAAAAAAATCACTCCGTCCTGCATTCACTTTATTCATTCAGCCTAGCACACGTGCACATGTTCATACTCAAAGCTTAGATAGCCACTTCTGGTAATACAATTTTTAGGACATTCACCTACAGACTCGTCAAGGGCAGTCTTTGACCAAGAAATCCCCAGTTCCAAAAAGACAGGATGAATTCTCTGCCTCCGGGAACGACTCCTTGGGTGTTCTTATTTTCCGGATGTCTGTTTAGGGCACATTAAAATTGTCCAGGCACGAAACATTAACAACGAGCACCGTGTCAATAGCTTAGGTTTCTAGAATTGAGGAATGTCAGATCGGTGTCTACTTTCAGGAAAGGACTATATTTGGTCACCACACCACTAGTCGAAACTCCGTCGGAATGTTACTAACGTAACAACGGCTAAATTTGTACATAGAGTTTGCGCAGAAAATCTGATCTGGCTGAAAGGCCCAGTATAAAACATTTAGTCTTTAATAAAACCCGTTAGTGAGAGTTGTACTCTGTCTATTTATGAAGACACACGCACTGTCAGACAGGTGTTAACTTGTAAACCCACGTGGTTAAAAGATAAAAAATGTTTATGTTTTCTCACAGGTATGTCTCTGTACTAAACTCCGGCAAAATTTGGGTTAACCCCAGTTTTCACTGAATAGGAAAAAAACCACATATGAAATATTTTACATATTATGTACTCACTATAACTTTCATTTTATTTTAAACTGCAAGCGTACCGCTTGACTTATCATTTAAACCTTCCTGTGAAATAAGTTATATACATAAAATCAATCATCATGAATTAGGAATACGTGCGTATTCCGTCAACACTCATGAGGCTTCTACCATTTATAAGTTAGTTTAGAAAAATTGTTCTCGTATGATTATTTTAGCAGTAAAATTAAATTCCTTAATAGCCGACTGAGTTTAAGCTAGAAATATAATTTCTGTTTTCCACTGTAACTCGTCACTATAAAATAATACAGACTATATAAATTAAGCGCGCTGCACCAAATCTAACTAGTGAAAAAAAAATAAGCGATTTAACACTTTAAACACTTCACAAAATACTAGAATATAATATATATAATATTTACCTCAACACCGAATTACTAAGAACTTAAACCACTACGATCATACTAAATGACATCTCTATTAACAGAGATTCAAGAAATCGAACGAAGGCTTGTTCTAGTCTTGACTGCAAAGTTACTGAGTGAAAATGAAATTTTTTTTTTTTTTTAAATTAATTAATGTGTTTGCTACTTTTCTTTGTAGCACGCCCCATTCAACCATCTACCATGTACATGGAGTTGTTGGTTATATCAGGACGTGTTTCCTTTGTTGTAATATGTTTTTGTTTGTATTTATTTTATACTATATTATCTCTAGTAGGTATTTTCCTTTTGTTGTTACAGTTCATAATGGGTTTTTTTTTCATATCTATAATATGCAATTGTCTAATCTGGTATGTTTTTAATATTCACTGGATGTTTTACTTGGTTAATCTGTATGTATCTGGGGTGAATCTTTCTCCAGTTTGGACTACTGGCTCGGATCCTTATTTATTTTTTATATGTTAGCTTTTGTGTTGGTAATATAGTGTCTTATTAACTTTTGCATTTCTGAAGGGGTCTTTGTGCCTATGAGATTTTCTACACTCATTTCTACCTTGTGTTTACTACAGTATGTCTTAATGTTTTGCCTCTGTTGGTCATATTTCTTGCAGTCCACCAGAAAGTGTCTAATTGTGTTTGGTTCTTGACACTCTTCACATGTGGGTTCCTCGGTCATGAAATATCCAGTACCAAGCTTGAGCCTCAGCAATTTTGTATTAATTGGTATTTTTAGTTCATCTTTTATTTGACACTTTTTGCTTGGTTTTTTTAGGATATTATATGAGTGTCTTGCTTTTTTACTTTCGTCCCATGCTGTTATCCACTCTTTAGTTATTGCTTGAGCAATTAAACTCTTTATTTCGAACTTCCCTAGGCCTACTTCAATTTTGTTATGGCTAGTTCTCCCGCCTTTGGCTTCTTTGTCTGCAAGCTCATTTCCTGCTATCCCCACATGTGATGGTATCCATGTTAGTGTTGCCCTGCATCCTGTAGTATGTAGATATGAATTAACCAGTAGTATTTCCTCTATAATATCTGGCCTACTACAACCATTTCTGTTTCTGATAGCTAATACTGCTGAAAGGGAATCTGTGAGAATGGTTACTCTTTTGGGTGGGTTTTCTGAAGCTATTTCTAAAGCTTTTAGGATTGCCACAAATTCTGCTGTAAAGATGGATGTATTACCTGTTACTTTGTATCTTTTGTAAATTTTTAATTTTGGTATTGCTATTCCTGCTCCTAATTGTCCTTCTTCATCTTTTGACCCATCAGTATATATAGTTAGGCTATTATTTATATACCGTTCTATGTACTCTAGTGCTTTACTTTTTGCTGAGATTATGTCGTTAGATTTGATTATGATCTTTGATAAGTGAGAGTCAGTTTCTGGCACTCTCAGTTCCCATGGTGGGATCTTTGCTTTGTACTGAGCACTACTGTTTATCGTATTAAACAGGTCTGGGTATTGATCCACTTCATCCCCCTGATAAATTCTAATTTTCGGTCACCACCTTGATAAATACTGTGTTTTTGTAAGATTGCTCGTTCAGTCACAATGTTCTTTAAATGGGTCAGGTTACCGACTGTTGAGGCCCTGACAAGGTGTACTGTTAGGTGCATATATTCTGATGCAATGAGTGTGTGTAAACATCAATAATGAAAACGCGAATGGATGACAGTTCGACAGGTGCATAGGACATTCACTCCAATCACAGGTGGAAGTCAAGGATGGCTGGACTACTGTGGTCGTTTCATACCGTTTAATAGGACGCACACACTTGGACAGTACGAGTATAGTTACAGGAAAAACAGGTTGACATACATAGCATACTGTTGATCAATGGTCTACAGTCTTAAGTGGTCATTCATGTTGCAGAACATTACAATGGAACATCCGTAAACAAGCACTTAGATTTTCACTGTTTATCAATATAGTCATCAGGCCTTACTGACCGAGCGTGTCAGTTAATAAATACTGTTCAAGCATGACTCCTAGACAGAACCTCTTTTCTAGCGAAGATTCCTTTAGGTAAAGTTCAGCAAATCTATCTGAAGACAATGTTAACCCGCCAGTATTGGGTTTTCTTTATAACTGTGATCTCTTAATCATCACCTGATAATAAGGAGCATCCCCGTTCTCTGATCGATGATCGACAAAAAGTTAGGATCCAAAATGGCTTCTGGTTCCCTTTGAGCATCGCTCACTATACAGATGTATAGCAAATCTTCAATAGAAGCTTTGTTCATAAACACAAATGTTTCTACACGAATCAGCATATTCTTTCATTATAACTGCTGCATACAATCTTATTCAGTGCTGCTAGGTAACATGTCATCCTGACGTATTTATATAATCATAATGTAGACGTCTGCCCAGTTAGGCCTAGGACGAAAAAGTTCAGCAAAAAAGTTCTTTTACCTGGGCATGGGAAAAACACTAGCATAACACATACGCCCCTCTCCTGGCGTTATAGAATAAACACTGGGGACTAATAGACTTAATAATCATATCAGAGATTATCGTCTTCCCCATAACAAATCACAGAGATCAACAGACTGAGGACTCGTCTTCAACATGGCCTTCGCCAGGCATTCCATCATCACCGAAGACCCCCTTTCCTCTCGGCATGCGAAGAAACTCCCTGACCTCAAAGTTCAGTACAAGGAAAAATAGTTCCACTTAGACATACGAAGATATCACGATATAAGACCGAATCGTCTGAAATAGACACAGAGTAAACATAGATTCGGACCATAAACATTCCTGCATAAACCTAAGCAAGAACAATCTGTTTTCTGGCCCAACAAAGGACAGACTAACGAAATCCAGATTTATACGCCAAATTCGATCTCCAAGGGAGATAACCCATATAACAAAAGTATCAATCAATCATGGGTGATATATCTTTGGCCAGGAAAGCATCCTGATTCTAAAAACAAATACCTTCCCTCAGACAGATAAGTATTATCTTAACTATATACATTGTCACCAGTAATCTGTTGGTAACAGACTACCGCAAACCCCGGGAAAAAAATGAAATTTTTTTTTCATATGAGAGCAACATACAATAGGCTCACCACGCACGAATAATGCGCAGATGACTAATAAGAGCAATTTATAATTTCAAATTAAGGTGAAGTCGAAGCATAGATCGACTTGTGAGAATACATCTCAATATCTCAGAGAAAGCATTTCTCTTAAGCATAAATGTTTCCAGGGAGGTGCCACCAACGTACCGTAAAATCTCGCGTATAATATGCACAATGTTTACTCATTTTTGCCCGCTAAAACTCGGGTGCGTATTATACACGAGTACTAAAAAATACGTAATTTTCGATATCGAAAGTAACCTACATTGGAAAGTCTGTCAAGTTTTTTCACAATTTGACAGTAAAAATGGCGCAAAATTGAATGTGCCATGTATTTTCTTATGTGTCAGACAGTGTTGCAAAACGCATTTCGCACTCTTGGTCTTCAATCTGTTTTGATATTAAGCTTGGTTGTGAAGTTTGTCATTTGATTATTGTGAGCCCTAAAAATGAATTCGAGAAAATGTACTGCAGTAGAAAAGCTCTTAGTGGTAAATTATGCAGAATCTAACAGCAATCTGGCAGCAAGTCGACATTTTTCCATTAACGGGTGCAACATTCGATTATGGCGAAAAAACAAAAAGGCGCTGCAAGTGTTGCCTAGTAAGAAAAAGGCGAATCGTGGGTCACCACCAGATCTTTCAGACCTAGAAAAAAACATTACTGGAGAGTGGGTAGTGGATAAAAGAGAACACAAGGCATCGGTTATCATACATTGAAATCCGACTTAAAGCTCTGGAACTTAAAAAGGTCTCGTACAGGCACAAAGAATTTAAAGCATGGGATGGCATTCGTTTTTTTATGAAGCGACATAGTCTTTCAGTTCGTCCGAAGATCTACTATCGCACGCAGGCATCTTTCCCTCTTCTTTAAGTTTTTTTAACAAATGTTTCATAAAATAAAATCTTGAAAAATTATGGTGCGTATTATACAGGAATTTCCATTTTACAAGAAAATTTTGGGCTAAATCAAGCATGCCTATTATACACGAGTGCGTATTATACGCGAGATTTTACGGTATACTACAATGCTGGCAATGACACAATGCATATAACAATTTCATATTTAAGCATTATAAGTACATGATTGACAAAGAAGAAAATCATTAAAGAGTAGCGGTGAATATATATATATATCAATGAACGTAGTGATAGTAGTGATACAATCACTATATTACAAATTACAATGTGTATCTATCTTGATATAGAAAAGAAAAACGGTTGTACATTTGGATGTGTTAAGAAGTCCAAGACCCAACAGTTAGGTGGAATCATGTGGGCATCAAGACAAAATCTCTGCCATCACATTATCTGATCCACGGATAGCTCGTACCGAAAAATGAAAAGGTTGAAGAGCAATTGCATATCGAGTAGACCTCGCGCTCTTCAAATTCTTACTCTGTATAGCCGTAAGAGCTTTCTGATCGGTTTCTACTATGAAATGTGCGCCTAGAAGGAATCTTTGTAATTTGAGAATTGACCAAACCATAGCCAATAGCTCACGGTCTAAAACCGAATAATTCCTTTCTGCAGCATTAAGTTTTCTGGAGATATACATTACAGGATGCAGAGTTCCAGAGTACTCTTGCATTAGTGCCGCTCCAATCCCAGTGGATGAAGCGTCACTACGAATAACAAATGTCTTATCTGTAGTATGTAACACTAAAATAGGTGGTGTTGAAAACAAATTTTTAATCTTATCCAAAGAGGATTGGCATTCCTGTGACCAGTGGACCATATTAGGCGACTCTTTCTTTAGTAGTGTAGAAAGAGGTGCCATGATAGAGGATAGATTCGGAATGAATCTTCCATAAAATTGAATACGACCTAAGAGACTTCGCACTTGCTTTTTAGTCTTAGGAATAGAGATGTTAAGTATCTTAGTGATATTATGGTCCTCTGTCTTTAGGAAACCATGACCCACTCGATGGCCTAGGAAAGAAATTTCGCTAAAACCAATGCAGGCTTTAGAGGGTTTCGCTGTCAGGTTATACTCGCGTAGAGTAGACAGTAATTCAACTAACCCCGAATAGTGATCTTCCCAAGTATCGCTGAAAAGACAGATGTCGTCTAGGTACGCAATGACATCTGACCGATAAGATAGGATTCGACGCATCATGCGTACGAAAGTAGCTGGTGCATTCATAAGGCCGAAAGGCATGAAATTCCATTGAAAAAGGCCTCTAGGTGTAGAAAAAGCCGTAATTGGTTTGGCGCGTTCAGATAAAGGAACTTGCCAATATCCTTTAGACAAATCAAGTTTAGTGAAAAAATGAGATTTAGAAAGCTTAGTAAGTAGCTCTTCTAGTAAAGGCATAGGTTTAGCATCAAACTTCGTAACTTGATTCAATTTGCGATAGTCAACGCAAAGACGTATGTTATTGTCTTTATTCGAACAATAACCATCGGCGAGGAATATGCAGAAGTGAATGGTTCAATTATTTTTAAATCTATCATCTCATCCAACTCCTTCTCAACCTGTGCTTGAAAATGTATAGGGGTAGGATAAGGTCTGACCCTAATAGGATTATGGTCAGTTAGAATAATGTCATGTTCAATGACATGAGTTTGTCCAGGGATGTCAGTAAGGACATCCTGAAATGTTTGTAACATAGCCGAAACTTGTCGCTGTTCTCCTAGAGATAAATCAGGAGAGACAGTAACATTTTTCCATGATTCACTAGAATGAAGTGGAATCATCGGAAGTGGAAGATTAACATCTGAAAAACGTGTTTCCTCATCCTGTATTACGGACAGTGATGAGTAATGACCATGTTGGACTGGTGAATCGTCCGTTGCCTGGAAAATAGGCTGTAAATAATCCGGACGTTCGTGGAATTCCGTAAGCATATTGATGTGGAAGGTTTTATGCTTTCCATCAATATCGACAATGTAGTCAACATCGGAAATTTTCGAGATTATATCGTACGGACCTTTCCAATAAATAAGAAGTCTGTTTTCCCTACAAGGTAGCAAAACAAATGCTTTGGCACCCGGACAAAGTTGTCGTAAGGTTCTTTTTTTATTGGCAAATTGTCTTGCCTTCTGTTTAGCAAATTCAGAAGAAGAAGTTGCCAATTAGCATGCTTCGATAATCTTTTGTCTCAGCGCGATGACATATTCGTAAGAAGATTTTGTGTCATCGGTAATATTATCAGCGGTTATGAGATCATGAAGCAAAGACATAGGGCCGCGCGGTCGCGCGCCAAAGACAAGTTCAAAGGGAGAAAATCCTGCATGTTCATTGAGGACCTCTCTGTAAGCGAAGAGGGCCGCGGGTAAAATCCTGACCCAATCTTGAGGATGATCCTCAGTTATCTTCCCTAGTAAGTTTTTGAGTGTTCTATTTAGCCGTTCGACCATCCCATTGGACATAGGATGATAGATACTACTCAATGATCTCTCTATCTGCAGAGTAGACATTACTTGAGACATGGTATCCGATATTAGTTGGGTAGTTTTGCTTGTGAGCTTTTCTTTTAACTCTTGATAGGACGACTCACACTGCGCGGACAAGTAATTTTATCAGGATTTCCTTTGCACGTTAAATCCGTCAGTGGTGCACATATCGAGTTAAAACTTTTAATATATTTCTGGTAAAAACCAGACAACGAGACAAAAGATCTCACATCTTTTTTTGTCTGTGGTCTCGGAGCTTTCTTTAATTTCTCTAAGTTCTTGGGGTCAGGTGTCATGTTTCCCTGAGATACTGTGTGTCCCAAAAATTCCAGCTCTTTACATCCAATACAACATTTGGTCGGTCTAGCGGTCAAGTTGGCCTCCCTGAGTCTATCAAACAACATATTCAGAGAGTTAATGTGTTCCTCAAATGTTTCTGTTGCTATGAGAATATCATCCATGAAATTCGTGATACATGGATTCTTCAGGGGAGTAACAATTTTCGCATTATCCTAGAAAACACACTCGGGACATTTTTCAACCCAAAAGGCAACATGTTGAATTCATAATGTCCATCCGAGGTGCTAAAGGCGAAATAAGGTCTAACCTCAGGCTTTACTGGAATCTGATAATAGCCTTTGCTCAGATCCACTTTAGAGAAATATTTTGCTTTGTTCAGCCTAGCAAACAGCTGATTTATATCAGGTAATGGATCCACCTGACCTTCTGTGACCGCATTCAACTTTCTGTAATCTATACTCAGTCTGTGTTCCCCAGAGGGTTTCCTCAACAAAACCACTCCAGAACTATACGGAGACTCACTGTGTGAAATAATTCCTTCTTTCAACAAATACTCTATCTCCTCCTTTAAAGCTTTTTCCTTAGCGAAAGGAATCGAATAGGCTTTCATACAGATTGGTGTTGGGTCTATAAGCTTCATATCATATTCCAACAAATTTGTATGCCCCGGTTTGTCCGTTAACACATCTGTATGATCATTCAGAACCTTTTGAACACTCTCAATCTGATTTTTCGTTAAGTGATTACTGATTTGTACCTGTGCGGCGGTCTCACAGGAATGTAGGGGATATTCATGAGAGGTGAGGGGTTCTTTTTTCATCTCCATTGCAACAGACAAGGTTAGTAAGTGTGTCTCTTCCTGGTTTTCTCTTTCCAGATATTTCTTCAGGAGATTGACATGATAGATTTTCTCTTTCCCCTTCTTATCTATCTTATAATTTGTTCTAGACACCTTCTCTAGAACTGTATATGGACCTTGCCATCCAATTTGCAACTTGTTTTGGCTGCCGGGTAGAAGAAGAAGCACTTTCTCTCCCACAGCTAATTCTCTGTCCTTTGCTTTCTTATTAAAATAGATAGCATGTTTTTTCCTGGCTTGTCTCAAATTATCATTAGCAAGTTTCCAGCCAGTTTTAAGACGAGTGGTCAGCTCGTTCACATATTGATATGATGAGGTAATATTTTCTTCTGCCTTTTCATCGGTCCACGTCCTTAACAAGGCTACATAGGGACTTTACAATTTTCCGACACATTTTTCCAGGCACCGGTATGGTCCCTTCCACTAGAAGCATTATAGTGAGGACTTTTCTTCCTAGAATCATCACTCACAAATCGACCACTACCATTTTTTTTCTTGGGGTTTTCTGCCAACTTTAATTTCCTTGTGAGAGATCTCCTCTCACTTTTGTCTTCCTCCAGTTCACATAATTCCGACCGAGGGATTGTCGGCTTAATCTGGGGTAAAACACTTCTTTGTACTCGCCGCATAGTGGCCATGTTAACACATTTAAGTGAAGACTGTGTGTGAAAAGGGGGTTCCCATTCAACTTTGTCTACATTATTAAATTTATTTTTCTTTCCATTTTCAGGCCTAAGTTTGCCCCGTGGCGTGTCTAGGTCCTGATCAATTTCCCACTTGTGGATGTTCCCTCATGTAATATGCCACATGCTTCTACAAAATTTTCAATGTCAACCATTTCATCTGGCCAATAATATTTTTGAGCAACCTTTTGGATGATGGTACCTATTTTCTCATGGTCCCCATCTTTTCCAACATGTAAGCTCATTATTACCTCTGCCCTATATATTTTTTGAAGTACCAGCTGTCCCTGACCATTGGATCCAGTTCTGGCCTTCCTATATATCAGTTTATTCTTCATATAGAAGTCTCCCTTGCCTGGTGGCGTATGACATTTGGACAATTTCTTAAAACAAGGCTTGAGGGTCTTATCCTCAGCCTGCGCCTTCCTCATCTCATCTGGATGGGTATTTATAGGATTATCCTCCTCCTTTTTAGACTGTGATCTGGTCTGAAGCGTGGCCATGATCACAGGTCTCTTTTTACACACTTCGGTGTTATTTTTGTCCATCCTACACCAACTACAATATAATCTACCTTTATGAAAAGGTTTTCGGTCATCATATTTCCTATCATTGAATTGTGGGTTTTTATTCCTATAATCATTTCGTGGCCTATCGTAATGTTGCTTACCTTTGTTACTTTGATCTTTGTTGTCAAATCTGTTAAAGTTTTGTGGAGCCTTATAATTGTCTACCTGTTTCTTTTTTGTGCCAGCTACCTCTGCTTGGGCTGCCTGATACCTCTCAGCGACATTGAGAAACTCACCCAGCCTCTCTGCACCTTGTTCCATGATAAACTTTCTCAAGTCTGGAGCCATGGACTCTCTCAATTGCTCAATAAGGATCATTTCTTTAAGATCTTTGGTTTTCCCCAGAGCAGTCCATTTCTCCAAATAGGTCTCTAAACGGGCAGAGAACTGGTGATAGGTCTCACCCGACAGTAGCTTGGCATTTCTAAATTTTTTCCTGTAAAATTCCCCATTCTTTTCATACCTTAACAAAAGAGCCTGCTTTAACATGTCATAATTGTCTTGGTCATCCTTGCTCATTTTGGCAAAAACTTCATAAGCTGTACCCCTGAGGTCTTGGGATAACTTGAGGTTCCACCTCTCTCTCTCTCTAACCCATATGTGGTGGCCAAAAGTTCAAACCTACATAAATACCCATCTATGTCATCGTCTTTCTCAACAAAATGGTCTAAATGAAAACCCATAGCCGAGGTTGAGGCTCCCTGACTAGCAGTGGCATCGGAGGTAGGGGGGCTGGTAATATTTTCAGGAGCATGGCCTTGTAATTCCAACTCCCTTAGTCGTAACTCGTGCTCCCTCTGCAATCTCTTATCTTCTGCTTCTCTTTCTGCAGCTTGTCTTCTTTCTTCAGCTTCCAATTTCTTTTCTTCTCTTTCTGAAGCTAATCTCCTTTCTTCAGCCTCCAATGCACTGGCCTCTTTGTCAGCCTCAACCTGCAACCTCTTAATTTCTTTTTCAGCCTCTAACTTTCTTTCTGCTTCCAACTTCCTGTCTTCCCTATCCCGTTCAATAAATTTGTCAACCTCTGAGGTTACATACTGGACCAGCTCTGGCCCATCCATGCCCATCTCTTAACAGACTGCACAGCAGCAGATCGAAACTTTGCCAGATCAGCCATTCTGTACTATGCAACCTTTAAAATTTCTAACTATACAAATTTCTAATTATGGCTAACAATTTCTAATGATAACCAAGAACAACCACAGGCACTGATAGCTCAACCACTATTTAATTTCCACAAACGGAATACTTTTAGTTTTATACTATCTGAGATTCCTAATATAATTGATAATATTTTAAGAATTTAAAAATCACAGAAGCGAGCTACCCAATATAGCTGGTGCTATGAGAAATTCAATCCCAAGAGCGAGACCCCAATATATGTGGTGGATTTAGATGTTATGAATTGTGGTTATGTATTGTTATTGTATTAAATGAGATCAGCTATGAAGGTCCCTGAAATTAATAAATAGTATTGTAAACTTTTCAGAGTACCTTTCCGCTACCACCCTTTTGATCTCATTCAAAATGTAATCTATATTATTATATAAAAGGACTTCGTGTAGTGTCTAGGGTTATGAATGTAGAGTGTAATGTGCAATAACCAACTAACATACAAACAAGTAGTTTATTATCCACAACAACCAACAGTACTACAACAATAACATACAAACAACACTTTAAAAGGCTATCTTACTTAAGACAGTGGTTGAAATTTGTGTAAATAGAATTTTTACAATTTATTATCCTGATTCTAATTTATTTTGAACCAGGACTGACAATTAAAAGTGAAATCAAAGGAATCATTTACATCAGTCAAATAACACAGTGGATCTTCTGTCCATACATACAATATTATTCTAATATAAGTGTGTAGTTGTATTCTTCTACTTTGAGGTAATAGTGGTATTAAACAATAGGTTGTTGGTTATAATCACACCCTTTTAGTTATGTCTGTTTCGTTTGTTACTTGTGGAAATTTTAATAACTATTCACAGATTTCTTCACTATCACTTTAGAGTTCTTTTAGGTTGAGCTGACTGGTGCCGAACAAGCACTTAACTTGGCAGGAGAATACAGGTAGATCGCTTCCTCTGCTTGCTTGACAATCTGTTCCACCTTTTTGATAGGCAATGGCCACTAGCATGGGCTCGAAGTATACAGACAGAGTCCTGAATCGAGCAGTTCTCATGCGTTTGGTACTACATTAACGTCAGTACCCAGGACCCTGAAATGTGAAGGTTATGCATCCTTCTTTATACCTAGTATACAATAATATTCCACATTTAAGTACAGGTACATTACAAACAAAAAGGGTCATAGCTTTATGCCAACCTATGCCACCATTATCTTTTGATGTGACAATGTACACCAGTATTCCTCTCCCCTAATAGTTACAACGCCACTGCAATTCCAGCTGTAATCTTTCCCATACAATAGGATAGGTGTTATGCTCCTTGATGACAATCATACATATTTTCTTGTAGTTTAACAACCTCTCTGATAGTCTATCACATGGTGGATCAATCTCTAGGCTCTGCCTAAGTTTGCTACAGACCCACTTACTTACAGTCATACATTATTATCTCACATTCAATTTTTATGTTAGATACATGTTAATAAAGTCAATCTTACGACAATTATTCAATGAAATACACAAGTGAACGATGACTGGCACACTTTCGATCTGCCTTTCTGTCCAGGCTGGTGAGAAATATTGTTTGCACAGCACAAGCCTGCTCTCATCGCTCCTTGGCAAAATTTTGTTATAAAATGGCGTCCTCATCTAATGCTTTTTCCCCAATATCAACAACTCTGGCCAATGATTATCCTTATTTCACTTGTAAACAAAGTCTTTCAAAAATATAATTCAAACTTCTACTACGTTACTCGGGTAATATATGTTTAGTACGAGGTCGGCCAATAATAGTTCGCCTCACTTCAAATTCCACCCAATCCAATTCCTCGTACCATCTTAGTCTTTATTTCCCTTAATTTTTAAAAAAAAAAGTATGCCATAAAAATTTAAGCAGGCATGACTTGACCTGACAGTATCTCCGATTCTCTATAGTATTATGACCAATATTTAGTTATTTAATGGACTTTTTATGTAACTAACTAATTATATTCTTGCTCCGCAAGTCCTAAGGCACACTAATATATAATTTTTATGGGGCTAAGTGTATTGGTTCAGAATTCCATATTTTTGTTTTTCTACAATATCCAACCTATTCATGTCTTTTCCACGTACTTTCAAACTAATTACGTCATAAATGCTGTCTGCATGACCCAATTCCCGAACATTTTTTTTAACTTTTACATCGTATTTTGAAAATCGTCCAAAGCAAGGCCAACGCGTTTGTTTTATTTTTGAACACAATGCGAGATGCGGTTAGCAATTAGCCATCTCCGTTCCCCTACTTCATTCTACATACTATGTCTTCTAGGCTAATACTCTGCTTGAACTTGGAAATGTGTTACTTTTATCT
This sequence comes from Oreohelix idahoensis, assembly GCA_024509875.1. Lineage (NCBI taxonomy): Eukaryota > Metazoa > Mollusca > Gastropoda > Stylommatophora > Oreohelicidae > Oreohelix > Oreohelix idahoensis. The sequence goes on from JAMPIV010012493.1 coordinate 107,813, forward strand.
CAAGGACGACTTAGAAAAAGTGGATAACTTTTGTTCGGCCATACTGCGTTATCAACTAATACGCTGCAGGCGTGGGTGAAGAAAAACAATTCTCTACCAATTTTTTTTTATTTCTATCTTATTCTTGACTTTATGCTCTATACTATTATATTCTAATTTAGATATTGTATTTAGAATATCGTCACACAGTGTTCAATTGACTACTATATGGCACAAATATGGGCGCTATACTATTTCATTGTACGTTTCCATTATTTCACGAGGGGGGGGGGGGTAGATGTTATGATTAAAACTCATAACATATCGGTCGATATCAATAGGGCTCGTTTTTGGACCTTATTTGTTGATGTACGGTTTCCTGGGTTACCCGGAAGTACGTCCCTGTCTTTTGGGGCAGGTTAGCAGAAGTTAGCCGGTCTCACTTAGCAGAAGTGAAAGATCCTTCTGGGTCTTTCCTGTGTGTTTTTCAAGGTGGACGGACGTTTATGTGTCGCGCTCCTATATGTTTGAATTTCTACAGATTCCAGAAGTGTTTTAAGTCTAGATCGCCCATATACCTCATTGGATCGATGCTAGTTAGTTGTGTATGGATTGCTGTGTATTGATACAAGTGAGTTATGAACTAATTAATAAATCTGCATGACAATGTCGGAGACGTGTTCTGTAGCAGACTATCTAGCGACGCTAGTGACGGACTTATGAATGCCATTTATATGAGCATAATTATTCATGAAAGATTTGGAGCTTTAACTAGTCATTAAATATGTTGTAGAAACGTCCTAACTGGCCTTTACAAACTCTTCAATATAAACGTTTACAAAAGTGTCTGAGGACCGAATGACAGTATATATTATCGCCACTGGTGCCTGAAGTAGGCTGTTATTTGCAGGTGAACCCTGAAGTCATATATGTTTATCAACAATGCTCAATTATTTTTAATCAACGATGGTGCCAGTCGTGCAACAAAAAGATTTTATCATCATCAATATACTCGTATTTTATCTTCCCTTGAATGTTCTCAACAAACACACACTAACTTTGTCCTGTGTCATCCTTTCACGGTCTATCTTTGTCTACTATGTCTCTTTAATGTCTGTCTATAGTTGACTAACCACGTGATAACATGTCTGTCTATAGTTGTCTTACCCGTGATAACATGTCTGTCTATAGTTGACTTACCGGTGATAACATGTCTGTCTATAGTTGTCTTACCAATGATAACATGTCTGTCTACTTTTTCTTACACGGAGATTTTAGCACAGGAACTGCCTTATATTGCTATCAACAGATTGTCTTAATGTTTGTCCTGTCTCACGTCATATCTTCTCACCTCAAACGAGGAAGTGACTTTAGCTATCTCAGAAACTCACAGTCTCAGCTTTCAGTTACTCCTTAAAATTGGAAGTGTCAGACATGGACAACAGTATCGAGTCATCCTGACCCAGTAGACAAGCGAGCTCCATCACTCAAAAACTAAGTCCAGTCACAAAGTTAAGTGTACTAGTAGAAGTAATATAACATTAGAAGTGTAGTTCAACATCGTGGTAATAGTACTATAGGAGTGATGGGTTATAGACTAGTTGTTCACTTCTCAACCTGATATCTAGATTTACAGTATGTTAATAGAATAATTGTTTTACAGACCAGTTTTAAGCTTTCAAAAAAAGTATGTCAGTGTTTCATGTGTTGAAATTTATATTCTGTTATCTAAGGGAACACGTCAGTAATTTGTTAGTTAGGAGAGTTGTTGCGCTGGATACTTAAAATATCTCTGCAGAACTTTTCTAGATCTCCTTCTTTCACCGAGAGAGACTTACCTTCTCTTTTTTATCCAAATTACTTTTTTTTAAATCGTCCTATTGAACTTTTCTTCACCTCCACAGTTAAGTCAAACAAGGTATCTTTCTGAAGCAAAAAAAAGACACCTCAAAAATGTGTTTACCAATTAATTTATGCGGCAGTATATGCCGGTCAAAAATACATCATGAAGGTACTGCTATACTTGCGTAAAGAGATCTTTTCTCTTATAAAAATTATTTTCCCAAAACTACAATCCAGTGTACATTTGGAAACTTTCAACAAAAATACGTAGCAAAAAGTGATAAAAGGATTAACGACTTTTTTTTTAAATTACTTGCTTATACAAGGAAACGATGTGTGCTATTTACTACTAAATAAATATATTGGAATACTGTAAAGAACGACATACCCAATGTTAAAACTTGTAATTACGTTTAACAATTTTTTTGTTTCCCTTGGGATAGAAAATTTTTTCCCTTTTAAATTAAATTTAATCTACTTGCGCGTTGCGGGAACAAACATTGCGATGTGAACCTCTGCTCTTCTACAATTGTTCCTCTTGAGAATATCCAAGTGTAAAGTTTCAAAATGGCACAAACAGAAGTATTCAGCAAAGTACATTCAGTTTTTAATCAATAAACACTCAGAAGATTGTTAATTTCACAAATTACAACAACAGGTCATATTGTTGTAAAAAAGAGGAAATTTCAGTTTTTACATCAGAACGATGGGAATTATAATATTATTTACACATGAATGATTGTTAGTAACTGCATCTTGTGCATAATTTAAATATTATATTACACTGACAAACAACATTTTTCTTTCTTATATAAGAATAAGTGTTCTTATGTCAGTTTCTTGCGCTGATTTCAAATTTGAAATCCGTTTATCTCTATCACGTCGGGTTCTTAAGATATTTGTGAATAAATATATTTTTGGGAAACCGTTATTTGCTCCGTTTCATTTTTACTATATAACTTTTTAAAAATTAATAAAATGCAAAATAATTCTACTTTTTATACTGCTAAAAGATGCATAACATATGTTACGTTATATTTCAAATAGTTACTGTATTTTGAAATAATTCCGAGTGAAATATGGCTTCTAGAAGTTGTAGAAATTCGCTGATCTGTTCTGTTACGTGTGCGGATATTTTACCGATCGTGTTCACCAGAAAAACTGTACACCATTGCTAAAGAAAGCATATGAACTTTATTTCGATTCGAAAGTTGATGATGCAAATAAATCTTGGAAGCCAAATACAGTTTGTTCGACTTGTGCAAATACATTGGCAGGTTGGTTACGAAAATCGCCGAAGCATAAGTCGATGCCTTTTGGAGTGCCAGTAATATGGCGTGAACCGACAAATCACGCTACTGATTGTTACTTATGCTTGACAAATATCTATGGTTTCACTTTTAAAACTAGAAAGTCTGTGGTTTATCCAAATATTGAATCGGTTTCGAAACCAGTGCCTCATGATCCAATCACGTGTCCGATCCCAGTTCTACCAGAACAATATCCGTTGGACGTAAATGAACCATCAGAAAGTGATAGTTTATCTGCTTTAGAAACTAATTCTGACTCGGATTATATACTGGTGAATGATGGTGTTCACTTAATTAACCATTCAGAACTTTCAGATCTAATACGTGATCTCGCTCTCACCAAAGGACAAGCGGAATTACTCGGTTCGCGACTCAAAGAATGGAATCTTTTAGCGCCCAATACTCCGATATCTAAATTTCGTCATAGACACAGAGAACTTGTTCAATATTTTGAGATGGATGATGACATTTGCTATTGCAAAGATGTAAAAGGTCTAATGGTGCACCTCGGTCATGAGCACATAGTCAACGAATCTCGACTTTTCATCGACTCTTCCAAGACTAGTCTAAAAGCCGTGTTATTGCATAATGGAAATTTATTTTCATCAATTCCAGTCGCCTACTCTGTTCATATGAAAGAAACTTATGACAATATGGCTAAACTTTTTGCCAAAAATAAAGTACAATGACTACCAATGGCGGATTTGTGGAGACCTAAAGGTCATTGCAATTCTCACGGGCATGCAGACTGGGTATACTAAATTTTGTTGCTTCCTATGTGAATGGGACAGCCGCAACAGACAGGAACATTATGCAAAAAAGGTGTGGCCTATCAGGGATCGTATGCAGCTCGGGCATAAAAATGTAATACACGAGCCATTAGTTAACAAAGACAGCATCATTTTACCACCGTTACATATAAAGTTGGGGCTCATGAAGAATTTTGTAAAAGCGTTAGATAAAACGAGCAAAGCTTTCACTTATCTTCGAGAAAAGTTTCCGCAAATTAGCGATGCAAAGATAAAGGAAGGTATCTTTGTAGGACCTCAGATTAGGAAAGTTATTGCAGACAAACAATTCGAGAACTTGTTACATGGTAGTGAACTTCGCGCATGGATGGCATTTAAATCGATCGTCGATAACTTTCTGGGAAATCACAAATCTGTCGACTATGTGCATATTGTTAAGCAGTGCATAGATGCATACAGAATTATGGGCTGTAACATGTCCCTCAAAATCCATTTGCTCGATTCGCATCTTGACTTTTTCCCTGACAACCTTGGCGAAGTCAGCGATGAACATGGAGAACGATTCCATCAAGATATCGCCGTAATGGAGTCACGTTATCAAGGACGGTGGAGTGTGACCATGCTTGCCAATTATTGTTGGATGCTTCATCGCGAAGTACCCCATGCCATTCACCGACGAAAGTCGACTGCAAAGAAATTCAAGCCTACATAACTGTTATACTTCTTGTACAAATGATGTTGTAATACTGTATGCGTTGTTAAAAAACTTCAATTGCGTATTTCTAGAGATCCCGACCTGATAGAGAAAAACGGTTTGCAGATTTAAAAACAGCGCATTAAAATTGACCAGAAAAACATAGAAATGTTAGAGAAAGAAAAAAAATTTTTTTTTTCTTTCTCTAACATTTCTATGTTTTTCTGGTCAATTTTAATGCGCTGTTTTTAAATCTGCAAACCGTTTTTCTCTATCAGGTCGGGATCTCTAGAAATACGCAATTGAAGTTTTTTAACAACGCATACAGTATTACAACATCATTTGTACAAGAAGTATAACAGTTATGTAGGCTTGAATTTCTTTGCAGTCGACTTTCGTCGGTGAATGGCATGTGGTACATCGCGATGAAGCATCCAACAATAATCGGCAAGCATGGTCACACTCCACCGTCCTTGATAACGTGACTCCATTACGGCGATATCTTGATGGAATCGTTCTCCATGTTCATCGCTGACTTCGCCAAGGTTGTCAGGGAAAAAGTCAAGATGCGAATCGAGCAAATGGATTTTGAGGGACATGTTACAGCCCATAATTCTGTATGCATCTATGCACTGCTTAACAATATGCACATAGTCGACAGATTTGTGATTTCCCAGAAAGTTATCGACGATCGATTTGAATGCCATCCATGCGCGAAGTTCACTACCATGTAACAAGTTCTCGAATTGTTTGTCTGCAATAACTTTCCTAATCTGAGGTCCTACAAAGATACCTTCCTTTATCTTTGCATCGCTAATCTTTGCATTGCTAATTTGCGGAAACTTTTCTCGAAGATAAGTGAAAGCTTTGCTCGTTTTATCTAACGCTTTTACGAAATTCTTCATGAGCCCCAACTTTATATGTAACGGTGGTAAAATGATGCTGTCTTTGTTAACTAATGGCTCGTGTATTACATTTTTATGCCCGAGCTGCATACGATCCCTGATAGGCCACACCTTTCTTGCATAATGTTCCTGTCTGTTGCGGCTGTCCCATTCACATAGGAAGCAACAAAATTTAGTATACCCAGTCTGCATGCCCTTGAGAATTGCAATGACCTTTAGGTCTTGCTTTCTTTAGCAATGGTGTAAAGTTTTTCTGGTGAACACGATCGGTAAAATATCCGCACACGTAACAGAATAGATCAGCCGAATTTCTACAACTTCTAGAAACCATATTTCACTCAGAATTATTTCAAAATACAGTAACTATTTGAAATATAACGTAACATATGTCATGCATCTTTTAGCAGTATAAAAAGTAGAATTATTTTGCATTTTATTAATTTTTAAAAAGTTATATAGTAAAAATGAAACAGAGCAAATAACGGTTTCCCAAAAATATATTTATTCACAAATATCTTAAGAACCCGACGTGATAGAGATAAACGGATTTCAAATTTTAAATCAGCGCAAGAAACTGACCTAAGAACACTTATTCTTATATAAGAAAGAAAAATGTTGTTTGTCAGTGTTATTAGTTATTATTTTTTTTTTTTTTTCGTACGCCCGCTAATACTCGAGGCGAAATCTCAGGTTATTGGTAATGTCTAACCTGACATTGATTTTACGTGAGTATCCCTTTTTTCTTGTACAGAGACAGGTGTCCCTCGCCATTCAGGCAGATACTCGGCGATTTCGGAGGTACCCATTAGAGCTGGGTCGGCTCAGGAGCCGCCAATCCCTGGTCGATGACACTCCTTCAAATGTACTTGCCAGGTCTCGAGTTAATCCAGTCCAATTCCCGGTCGACGAAAAATCCTCAAATGCCGTCGCCCGGGTTTGATCCTGAATCACCCGGTCGCCAGAGCGGTGTTGTAACCACTACGCTAGCGCGGTTCGGTTTAGTTAGTAAAATGTAAAATAAAATGGAGGCTGAATAAGACGCAGATGAAATAGCAGATACAAGGTACATTTGAAAAAAATATATATATATTCTTACCTTGCCGAGTTGCTCCTCTTCTGAAGATATAATCCATAGGAAAAAACATAACCCATAGGAAATCACAAAAGATCACTTGTTCTAAATATATTCACACTAGGGGGCCTATGTATAAACATTATTTTATAATTAAATCGGAAGTAAAAAAAATTAACAAAAAAAGTCCCTTGCATTTAAAAAAAATGAAAGTTTCAAATTGTAAGCCCTATCAAACATATCAGAAAAGGGACAAGAATATTTTATTTACACAGCTTATTCATATCTAGGCAGACCCTATATATATTGTTGCTTATGATAAGCTACAAAGCAATTTTTTATACAAAGGTGGGGTCTGCCTGTGCATCCTATACACACAAAGCGTGATCTGCGCCGCTGCCTTCCATTGGCGCAACAATGAATACAGGCTTTGTCCTTTCCATCAAATTCCACTAGATGTCTGGCTCCAATCATCCGTTCCACTTCATTTCCTTTCATGGAGCTTTTAGAATTTTGGACAATCTAGTACATCGCCTGGTGTCAGCTCAGCAACTTCTTTGGACAGATCCTCAATCAAACTCTGTTTAAAATCTTGAAGTGTTAGCTTCCTTTTTGTAGTCGCACCTTCCTGACACAAATTGTAAAGGATGTGGGCATTTACCTGTGTTACTTCAATAATCCAGTGGTAAATCCTCTTCCACCACTTTCTGGTTTTACGGTTGTGCATACTGTAGTAACAAACTATTTGATCCATGCGGTCGCAGCCATTCATACTCATATTGTAGTCATCAACTACCTTTGGCTTTGTAACTTTGGTTAGACCTTTGCCGTTCTCAACCGTTGCGACCCATCGCAATAATTACAGCTGTAAACTTGAGCTATTCATAAAAAGTGACTGGTGTCCATGACGCAAATAATGAATATTTTCTGTGTGGGTTGTTTATTTCAACAACTTGTGCAACATAGGCATTAATGCTGGTTATCAAAGTGCTAACAACAGCTGTAGTAAAATCTGTGAAATAATCGCGAAATTCAGTAATATTTTAGTCCTAGGATAATAAATAAACCCGCCCTAGGGTGCTTGACTAGCGTCGTCTTCTACTCCAGTAGAACGCTGCCTTTGGTGCAGTGGGAATGCTTATAAAAGGACCCGCCATAAACTCTAACACGCTTTTTAGTTTCGGTTTCGAGATGTACAAATAATATTTAACATCTTGCCCGATCTGCTGCAAATAAAACTGAGGCAAGCCTTATATTTAACGAAACAGCTATCTGAATTAACGTAATATGTTAACTTTATCGCAAAAATTAGTAGTATTTTGGACATTTTCCAGTAGTAAGAACGAAACAATTGTAATAATTATCGCAAAATACTACCAACCGCCTTGAAATCCCCTCTTTGCTCTGCACGCGGTTTCTTTACTATATACACGCTGTGGGCAAAGCCAGCAGATATAAACACACAGATAGTTTAATTCTCGCTGCGTAGTGTAATTCTGACGTCACACAAACTAGTGGTTTATTTCAATAAAAACAAAAAAGTGATACAGAAGGAGGGGGAAAGATGGCCGACTTCTGTAAAAAGTTGTAAATGACGATTGACAGTGACAAAACTGAAAATCTAAACGACACATCATATAGACATACAAATCATATAGTAAGATAGCTTAGTGTTCCCTGAGAAACAATATGCTTTAAAATATATGGTAGTCAAACTAACAGCCAAGACATTGTCATAAAACCATATGTGCTAAGACAGATTGACAAACGCACGGTCGTCCATGCTTGTTTTTTTAAATAACATTTGGGGATGCAAATTTGAAAAAAGAGGCATTGGAGTAATTCCTGTCCTATTGGTTGGTATAAGAGTATAGGAGTACAGGGGGAAGGTAGGAAAATGTTAACCAAAACTAAACATCTTTTTGGGTATTGGCATGATCAGGCGGACTGACCAATGGACTACGAGACGCATAGTCTGTTTGGAGTTTTGTTTTTGTTTTTCAAAAAAACTAAATTCAAAATTTTGGTAGTCGCCTGATTGCATTGGCCGGCTTAGATAGATATGGGCCAAAGCTTAGCGCTCTCTTGGCCATTTCTCAAGAAAGTTTCTATCAACGAATACGTTGAGAGCAGATGTGATAAATTTTAAAATAAATATTCAACTCACAGTCTGGGCAGGGCAGAGAAAACGGAGGCCATATCTTTGCCAGTCAACGTTATTTGTGACATATTTCTTTGAATTGTGGTAAGAATGCTTTATGTATAATTATGCTTGATTAAAACTGCCAAAGTTAGATACTGCTATTGGGGAAAAGTGAAGGACATGCCGGGAGCAAACATTATTGAGTCCTCACATTGAACTGTATTTGACTGTTGCAGATTGTTATGATTTTGTATTAATATTATTGTATTAGAAGATATTAGTAAGCCTCTGTGTTCTATGAACACTCTTCAACATGCCTAGAACATTTAATAGTAAGAAAAGAAAAGAAAATCTTACAACAGGAGATGTGGTTACTCCACATTATTGTATTGAAGCAAACTATGTAAAAGTACAGTGGCGTATCTGCCATAGGGACCTGAGGTGTGGTCACAGCAAGGTGTGAGTCATATAAATTAGGGGCTGGTGCACTTTGTATGCACACGAGGCTGACCCCATCCCATCATGTGTACATAGTGATAAGAAGTTGTGATCAGATATGAAAAGGCCAGGGTGTCTTTTTATTGCAGAGTTTTTATTTCCTCTTACCAGCCGGTGACAGGAAACCTGATGAGTGGTTGTGGACTAATAAAGTCTCCTATCAAAAGTTTATGCTGTCAGGAGCTGGTGTGGGCTGATATTTACATTATCTGCAGTGACATACTGAATTGATATCTACATAACAAGAATCCCAGGTGATGTGTTAACATCTGGGACTTCTGACACTTCATAATAAAGAATAATTCGATTTATAGGGGGATGATGAAACAACAGCTCCTCCTAACCACTGACTAACACTAGTAGCTATAAAGTTTTAGTCTGTGAATACACCTACAGGAATATAGTGACATTATACTTATCGGACAAAGGGTCCAAACATTTTAGTTAATCAGTATATGTAAAATATATTTTCCTCATTTCAAAGACCTGTCCAAAAGAGATGGCAGGACAGGCAGATTAAATTGTACAAAGAAAACATTCCTTTTTTAAGAAAACTTTAACCACAGCCTTATTAATTTTCTTATAGTGAGTTAAAGTGTATTGTGTTGATGTACCATCATTGTCATTTCACCCCTAGACACTAGACACATCATACACCAGCCACTAGAATTAAAATACGGACCGTGTGAGATCAAGGGAGGTAGCGTTAGGTTCCCTGAAAATACATCATCATCATCTTTTAGAGTCAGGAGCCTACATTTGCTTGACCTCACACGGTTGACACAGACACAGCTTTCTTTCCTTTTAGGTAACATCTTAACCTCCCCAGCAAATTACATTTGCTACAACAGCATCATCGATGTAACATTTTTAAAAATCAAAAGGTGTTTGCAAGCTATGCAGAGCTAGATTTATGTTCTGTCTTGTCTTGCGAAAAGTAAAATTTGCTTTAGTTTCTCCAGTCGCCACTGAATGCCAAACCGCGTTGTTTGTATTAGGCCTACTAATAAAATTAACATTTCCATCCCTCCTGATTCTTTTTCTTTTTGGCTCGGATATATTACTTGAATTTATTACAGTCTGATTAGGCCTACATGCTCCTATATCCATAACTTCAGTAAGGACATCAGACCTATTATCTTCGTCGGTTTCCGAGGGGTCGATGTTAGGATGCTCCAGCTGAAAATCTTCGTCACTGCTATCTATGCTATCTATATTATCTATACTACAATCAGATTCGTTATCGTTATCAAAAATATCTTCAAATAACTTACGAGCTTGATCTGACGTTAATCACCTAGGCATATTGGAAGCAGTGGGCGTGACCATTATATCTGTGAAAATATGTGCTAAAAATTGCTACAAAAAATTTTTAATTAACACAGCACCACTTCACGTCTTTTAAAAGGCACGAGGCATTTAAAAAGAAAGTACTTCCTGAAAGAAATGACGTTTTGGGTTGTTAAAATTAGAAAACATATCTGGAAAGGAGCAAAAGATATGAAATCCGATTTAACAAAAAACCTAGTTATCATCATCAATTTTAAATGACTTGACATTAGGATCTGACTAGCTTCCACTACAATTTGAAGGACTGATACAATGTGAATTATCACTACTATCTAGAATTTCTTCAAAAAATTTGTGTAGCTTGCTGTGACATTAATTTGTCAGGTCTGTCAGAAGTAGTGGGCGTGGCCATTTTATGTAACGAAATATGCACTTAAAAAATGAATTACTTAACACAGGACTGTTGTGTCTTTCATTGCAAAAGTCCAAAATGGATGGCTATACTTTAAGAAAATAGCGTTTTTGGATAGTTAGAATTAGAATACAGCTCTAGAAAGAATCAAGACATACGAAAGCCAGTTTACTGTAGATCGGGCCAAATGCGTCTAGGAGGAAGAACAGTATACTGGCTCTTGGGACTTTAAAGACTGACATTACGGTTCGGGCAAATATATTATTTGGCATCATTCTGAGACGAAATGTCCAGAGTGGCTGTATTTAATATATCCGTATAAAACAGAAGAGTGATTGCCTGTATTATTTCCCACAGCGCAGTTGCAGAATCCTAGCCAGTTTCTGGATTTTGATCGCTGTAATTTGTTGTAAGAAAACCGCCTAGTTGCTCCATGCTACAGAGATAACTAGTGCATACTTCTCAAATCCTCTAGCGGTGATCCGTAACTTGGTTTTTTTTACATAGTCAGGGTGTCAGCCCTATGCTAAAACCCACAACCTGAAGGATCAGTGTGTCTGCTTTAGTCTGAACCCTAACCGCATAAACCTGTCCAGCTTGGTAGACAATACTGCAACTTAAATATTTTTTATTATTAATTCGTCCATTTTTACTTCTCACCTCAGTTGTGTGATTCTTTATTCTCCATTTACTCATATAATCATCGTTCCTTCATCAATTCCCTCAGTGCTTCATTGCTCCTTCCTGAGGTCAATAATCAAGTTCTGCCTGACTTACCACTTTTTCTAACCTTATCCTTCCATTCCACAGTGAGTTTTCCATATAGCTAATACGGCTATTGTTCCCTCCGATTTTCTGTCTGAGATGGTACAAGAAACCCAGGTTTGTTGCATGACCGTTGTATGTTTTACACATAAACGTGTCGGAAAATATCAAATTGGTGACAGATTACGGACATGCCGTTAAGATGGGATTATTTGTGCAGGAAAGCGATGTAGTCACCACCAGCCAGATTTTGTTGTGGTGGATTACTATTAAAAAATGAATCTTGAAAGAAATATCCATGACAGATCTATGAAGTCGTGAGTGCAACAATGATCAATATCGACGGAAAACATGGTGGTCTTGTAAGTCATACATGAATTCGTTTATGCCATGCAGAGAACAATCGTTTATTTTTCGTCTTGAAGAAGATACAACTCGGGTAGTGATGGGTTAGCTTTTACCAAAATACTAAAGTTTTTTGCTGTTCGTTTGGCATGTGAGATTTGAAAATACGACATCTCTGATTTGACTTTACTTCCAGGTAGCAATGTGGATGCGCGGACCGAGTGTGGCCTACAATCTACATTTTGAGATTGCGGCACTCAAAATTCAACTCGTCAGGAAGATAGTTCAGACAAGCTTGGATAAAGAATAGGACCAGGATTCTAAATTAAAGGACAGGACAATGTATTTGAGCATCTACTGGACTTACACAGTAAGAACACTCTTCCTTTATTAATAGAGAAAGCCTGGAATCCAAGGAACCTGAACATTAAGTCATAGTGGGATTCTATTGTAAAGAAATACCCTAAACCACGTGTAAGAGATATTTTAACCAAGATGCAGAAACATTGTCTGAGCAAAATGTTTGTATCTCCCAAAGTTATTTGGGGTAAGTTGTACGCTTTATCATTCTATATTTTGCAATATTAACATGCGAAAACTGCTAATGGATGTCCAAGTTATACGAGGCTGGCAACCTCATCAAACATAATGATTGTTTCATGAACCACCACTGCAGAGCTGGAGACTGCTTTAAGCGGGTTTCTCATAGAGAATCAAAGAGGTAGTCCCACGTTCCATATGAAGCAGAGAGTGGATGATGATATAACTGATGTTCATACTTATTATATTAACCTTTTTAACCAGTGCATATGTATATGTTAGCATGTTTTGTATAAATGCACTTGGATTAACATTAATGCTTAGAGAATGTAAAGTTCTGAGGCAGATTAGATGGTGGAATGAAAGGGAAGGACACCGCATTTTCTAATACTCGGGAGGGATATTTGTTTCTCTTGCATTTCTTGATATTAGTCGGTGGTGCCACCTGGTGGTGCTATATGTGGAACACGTGTGTGGTATAAGTGGCGTTCAGTCAAAGTTAGACACCAACATCAGACGGGTCTTAAGAACAGTGGTCCATCTTTCTAATTACCCCACGAGACTAAGAGGGACATGTTACTGACATTAGACTTGACCAGTGACGAGAGAAAGCAGTCTACTACCTACAAGGAACGCACATCTGCTGGAGCAGAAGCCAACCGACGCCTTACTGAAAGTTAAGTACCCACTTAAAGCTGCCAAGTGAACTCTTAAAACAAACATTTCAGAACATAATTAGACCATCACCTGTAAAGAATCCTTCAGACTAAATTTTTCTCTATCAACACCTTCATTTATGTTAACTATAATAATTTATTAAGTTTGTTATCTTTATATGTATATACACATTTATAGTTTATTTAATAATCTTTTGTGTGAACTGCACCAGTATCTCTCAGTAATTTACATACACGTAAACAGAGCTGTTGAAATAATAATTCATATCTCTACCAAGAGTAATCTTGAGCGAAAAGTGGATACCTTTGAAGACCGTCAGTAGATACTTGAGTTGTGGTCATTGTTTAACCATCACTGCAGAGCAAAGGAAGAAATCCCGTGACAATAACAAACATCAGTGTTAAATTAGTTATTAAACGTAAACAAAACAAATATCAGTGTTATATCAGTTATTAAACATAAACATAACACCCATCAGTGTTAGATTAGTTGCTAAACATAACAAACATAAGTGTTAGATCAGTTATTAAACATAAACATAACACCCATCAGTGTTAGATGAGTTGCTAAACATAACAAACATCAGTGTTAGATCAGTTATTAAACATAAACATAACATCCATCAGTGTTAAATCAGTCATTAAACATAACCAAAATAAACATCAGGGTTAGATCAGTTATTAAATATAAACAAAAGAAACATAAGTGTTAAATTAGTTATTAAACGTAAACATAACAAACATCAGTGTTCTATCAGTTATTAAACATAAACATAACAGACATCAGTGTTAAATTAGTTATTAAACATAAACATATGAAACATCAGTGTTGAAGGTTGTTATTTTTGATTTATATTCGATCTGTTTTAATTCCAGAAACTTGTCTCCGTGTATTATGAAATTCTTGTCATCTCGTTTAGTAATATGTGGTGGAGGAAATGGTAGAAATTTATGGTCATGATCGCGCCAACAAGTTGACTAGTCATACACGTCCATTAACATGAGTTTAGGCAGCACTTTGTGCTGGTCAAAAATCGACTTCCGGTGATCAAAGTATATTATATATTAAAAGAACCGGTGCTTAACATATTTTCCTGCCATACATTTAAGTTCAGTGTATGCTTAGTTATTCTGTAAAAAAATATAAAAGCATATCCCTGTATTTATGACAAATTGCTGAAATGTTTTCTAAAAATATAAACAATGTTGTAATTTTATTTTTTGTTACAGAAATAATATTTCGCAATTTGTAAACAATAAAGACTTAATGATTAGAAGTTTAGATTATCTAGGCCACGTACGTAGCGTCCCTTGGAAGTTACAAAAAAAAGAGATTATTTCCCTTTACATTATATTCATAACTGCAATGCGTTTCAGTATAAGAGATGAAGCGATGCCATGGTTCTGGAAAATTGGTAAAAGTTCACAACGTCAGTATCCGATTATCGATTGCAACAGCGAAAGTAGATATATGAAACTTGTCTCTAGAATATAAATCTGTTTCTGGCTCCGTTAATTTTGAATTTTTCCGATTGACTTTTTGGATTTGGCTTATTTAAAATCGGTGTTAGTCGAATTATTCTCTTTTGTATTTCTAGTAATTGGGGCGCGCCCACCAAGTGAACTAAAGAATCTGCTAATTATAGGTGGATATCTGCATTTATCGTTAAATCAAATTATTCTAAAGCTTTGTAAAATGCCATTCCAAACAATTAACATTAAAAAAAAAAGAAAAACTTGGTGTGCAATGATTCCTGCGTCTTACACGGTATCTCCATTTTGTGACTGGTTTCCACCTGTGTTATTTAATGTATCTAAAATATTCGTATATGATTCTATAGTGTCGTTTATTGCCACTGCTTGATCTTCATAGCGAGTATCGGGTATTTTAGTACATACTGATTGCCCATGTTTTAAGAACTGCCATTCTATCTACTGAGAAAGTGTAGCTAAAGGTTTTCCTATTATGATAATAGTGGTAGAGCAGAAGTAGAATCTCTCTCCAGAAAGTATGAAGTTCCAGTGCCCGAGAAGTACACTGGTATCACAAATGAGTTACAGCTGTGAATACTCTGAGCTGGACAATAGATTTAGGCTTCAGAAGTATAAGTTGCTACTTTCGCTATCGTAACCCTATGTGATAATATAATTAAATTTGAAAAGGTAACTCAAAATTTAACAGTTAAAAATTTAACAAGTCAAATGAGTACAATTATCCAATTTATTATGTACATCTATATATTCTTGTAATGATAAATGGGTGTTGGAAGATGGTAAAATGTATGATTATTTACAGTTACAAATTAAAATAACTAATAGAAAAAGTCTTGAATTTATCTTCCACTGAATTTACAACAAAAGGATTGTCACATTATCTCTTGCCATCTAGTTGTCATCATTAGACAGTCGTTTAGAAACTGCTCACAGGATTTGTTGGATGGATACAAAGAAACTCAACTTTAGCCACGTCTGCTCGAGGTTCCTCCGACACACTGGAGTACGGAAGACTTTCCTTCAGCCCGCCCTATAACTACGGGGGACTAAGGTGTTGAAGTTTGGTTGACCTCTAGGCTTCAGTGAGCTGGATCAACTTCTTCAAGTCATTAGTTTCTCGATCAGGAATGATCATAAACATTGATCATAAAAACCTGGAACAAGAAGTAATAGGTGGCCATGTTGTTCCAACAATCTCACCACCAACTACTGTTCATGATGCGACCATGTCTTCAGTGTTTGTATATAAATGAATGAACTATGGTAGTATGTTACAGAGATAGCATGATAAGATAATGTATACTGTGCAGAATTAACAAATTACATGAATAAATCATAGGTTATGATACATGGGTACAATATAACCTTTGCCTTCCACTTATGGATGTCAAGTCACTTATGTACTTGCTGGTATGTCGTAAGCTTCCAGGGAAGAACTAGCCATGATATATGTGGCTAACCAATTAATGGTTATGCTTCCTGACAATGCCGGTGAAGGTTATCTCTGGTTAGCGTCATTCTCTTTTTTATTATATCTGATACAATCAATCAGAAATAAAATCTGAAATAAAATGATATTATTCATACATATATCTTTAATAAACTTACATACCCTCTTAGGATCTATAAGCTCACGGTGAGATTATTTTGGTTGAAGTTAATCTGCCCTGCATGCAGCGTGAAAAAATAACTTTTCTTGCAGATACCGTCTTCCAGTTTCTCACTTTGGCTTCTGGATTTGGAGTGTGTGATTTTCAACGCGTCCCTCTGTCCTTATATTTCAGTCTCTCGCGCGTACGAGAAAGCACCTCTAAAAGTCCCAAAAGATTTTCGTTTCATCTCCTGGTTTGAGGCTATTTGAAGCAATCTGTGTTTTTTCCTGTACTTGTTTTTTTCTTCTGTTCACTACACACTTATATTCTTCCGTCCTTTCTATGTATCATTTCCTTTTCCCCATATGAGGCTTTCATTACATATAAGTTTTATACAAATCCGTTGAGGCTTGTTAGTGTAATAAATTTTTAAAGATTATTAACTAACTTTTAGCCGATGTGATGAAGGTGAAAAATATTAATTATCTTTAAAACTATTTATATTTGAATAATATCCTTTTGGATATAATTCCTAGTCTATCTCCTTTGTTGAATTATTTTTATTTAATATTATTCCAACCAGGCGTTCTCCTGTAGTGAATAATTTAATGTCCAGTAAATGCAAACTTTGAAAGTCCGCCATTCATTCCTATTAGCTATTTCCACATTCTTCAGTAATACTATATGGCATTTAACCGTAATTCACATTTCCCGTCTACTACAAACTTCAAAGAAAGACCGCCGCGCTGACCTTGCGCTGGTGTGTGTGTGTGGGAGTCGCGCTACACATTTTTTTTTCCACAACAAAGCCAGAGGAACCAAATTTCGCTACAGAAAGACAAAACTCTATAAAGTAACTGTGCTGTGGAGAAACAAACACTTACTGCCATCAGACAGCAGTCAACAACACGGCGACCAATAAGATTTAAATAGTGTACAGAACATCGTATGAATATGGCATAGTCATGCCCTCCCAAAGCGCAGATGAGGCCCGGGCCCTTTTATATTGAGAGGTCGCCAATAATGGTCGTAAAGACGTGTTAAAAAATGTAAGGTTAAGACAGGTGTGTTACTGAATAAGGTGTAGCCCTCTGTGAGGTGAAACTTGAGCATTATGACACTTGAGGTGGTGTACATATTGGTTCAACTCTAAATAGTCTGCTGCATTCCTTTGTGTGGTGAAGCTTGAGCATTATGACACTTGAGGTGGTGAAAATATTTGTTCAACTCTAAATATTCTGCAGCATTCCTTTGTGTGGTGAAGCTTGAGCATTATGACACTTGAGGTGGTGAACATATTTGATCAACTCTAAATATTCTGCTGCATTCCTTTGTGTGGTGAAGCTTGAGCATATTGACACTTGAGGTAGTGTACATATTTGTTAAACTCTAAATATTCTGCTGCATACCTTTATGAGACCTGCCATGTATGCAACATAATCGTAAGTCTGTGCACTGTTTATCACAAGCCTGCCTGGGATGATCCAACATTTGATTGGGCGTTTTTTCTGTGTAACTGTTCAATTTGTTTGTTTGTTTAGTTGTTTGTTTGAGCCTTGATGTGCTAGTGTCCTAGGCACGTGCTTACTTTGCTTAATGGTTGATCTAGCCCTAATCACTTAGCAGCACTAACAGTTTAATTTCTATAATGACGTACTTTGAGCTGTCATGTAGCTCTTCAATCTCATGTTCCTACTTTCTTATCCTAAACGTCGGCCTCCACAAGATGGTGGTATCCTTTTGAAATCTTTGAGATTTGATATGCTGATATATAAACTTATAGAATGTCAGTTTCCTATTTATCTTGTTGTTTATTGTTTGTACATGATCTACAGCGCCGGGTTATTCATTAGGCTTACTAGGCACGGGCCTAGTGCCTAGGCTTACAGGAGCCCCAGCGAAAAAGGCCACGGAGAAATGTTTTCGAGGAAATTGTCCTGGTCGCTAAACATTTTAAAATAAAAATTGAATGCATTTAATTGTTTTCCGTTCTAAAATAACTAGTTCAAGTTCGGTAATAATAAAATAGTTTTTAAAAAGCAATTTGTTGAAAAAAATGATAGTGAGTTTTAAGGCTTTTTTTGTTTGTTACACGCATAGTGCTATTCATAACGTTCAAGTTGACAACTCTGTCCCAAATATTAGTCTGTTGAAGATTCTGACAAATCCCAAAGTGTGCATTTGTGGAATTAATTTTTTTTTTTTGTTTTTTTTTTTTTGTTAAGCATAACGTGATTGAATAGAATTTTAAATTTCCATTCTTTAATTTCAACAAATCCATATTTTTTTTTTTAAACCCTCATAAGTCAAACATGACTCAGTAAAAGCTAAGTTAGCTTGCATCACTTTGTCTGAAAGCGGATATGCTTCGTCAGTCCAAACAGTATGCCAAAAAATAAATAGCACATAAATATCACTTATACTGCCAACTATGGAATACTTTGCGAGTAGTGATTCTTTTGATTCTCAAACATTGCATAATGTAATGACAACTTGACTTGCTTCTCGTATTTGTAGCGAAAGGTTTTCCTAGTGTGATGATGGTGGTAGAGAAGAAGTAGAATCTCTCTCCAGAAAGTATGAAGTTCCAGTGCCCGAGATGTACACTGGTATCACAAGTGAGTTACAGCTGTAAATACTCTAAGCTGGACAATAGATTTAGGCTTCAGAAGTATACTGTGCCACTTTTGCTATAGTAACCCTATGTGATAATATAATTAAATTGGAAAAAGTAACTCAAAATGTAACAGTTAAAAATTTACCACGTCAAATGAGTACAATTTCATAATTTATTATGTACATCTATATATTCTTGTAATGAGAAATGGGTGTTGGAAGATGGTAAAATGTATGATTATTTATAGTTACAAATTAAAATAAATAATAGTAAACAATCTTGGATGAATCTTCCAATGCAATTAGAACAGTCTGTCACAGTATATTTTTGGTATATATCTTGCTTTCTAGTCTCTAGCTGTCATCATCATCGACAGTCGTTTTAGAAACTGCTCACATTGTTTGTTGGATGGATACACATTAACTCATCTGATAATTGTTCGAGGTTCCTGAGACACACTCGAATCAATAGACTGTCCTTCAGCCCGCCCTATAACTACGGGGGACTAAGGTGTTGAAGATCGGTTGACCTCTAGGCTTCAGTTAGCAGGATCAACGGCCGTCAAGTCTTTGGTTTAAACTTGATCACTACCTGGATAATAAACTTGATCAGGAAGGATCATAAACTTGATCAGGAACGATCATAAAACTCGATCATAAAACCTGGAACGAAAGGTAATAGTGTCGTGAGACATTCTAAATACACATATATAAATTAAAAGGTACATGTAAAGCCTAACACATAAATTCAATAAAAGGAAAGAGAAATGGTTAAAGACCCGTGCTTTCCAATAGCGTACGTGATAAGAATCTTTTTCTTATTAATGATGTCCACCAAATGATAAATATGAGTGGATGGAAGCAGACATCATCATCATCAGTTGATAAACTCTTAATACAAGACCCTTGCCCTGAGCAAGAGACATGCTGAGAAATCTGAAGCTCGCTCGAACATCACCAGAGTTAAATACTGTGTTGTTGTGTTGCTCGTGGTTCGAGTATGGAATGTCAACTTGACCTACGCAGTGGTGTGTAGACATAGATGGAGTGTATAATGTGCGAATGATAGGAAGAGTTCGTGGTGTTGACAAATGTTCTTTTCTCACACTCATGTATGGCTGGAAGTCATCGACACCAACGACTGTGTACCTTTACTAAAGTTTAATTGGACGTACACACTCGACAGCACAGATAGTGACAAATCACAGGTTGGCATAATACATCATGGTACAGTGGATAAATGGTCTTGCAATGTTATGTTACATGGGCACTCATGTAGAATAATAGTTTAATGGACTGTCAGTAGCCAAGCACTCAGTATTGCCCATATATATATATATATATATATATATATATATATATATATATATATATATATATATATATATATATATATATATATATATATATATATATATATATATATATCAACTGAGTTTACTGACAAAACACGTCAGATTATAAACAATATCCAAGATGGCTTCTAGACCTAATCTCGTCTAGCGAAGATTCCTTAACATAATGTCCAGCACAGATTTTTCCATATAATTATATTGAACCGCTAGCAATGGGTTCTCATGTGTAGCAGTGATCTCTGGACTAATCAATCGATAATACGGGCATCCCTTTTCTCTTCTTGAAAGTCACTACATGTTTGGTTCCAAGATGGCTTCACTCGTGAGCTGTCACTCACGTTTGGATACAGATAATGAATCTGTCCTAAAGTTAGTCATTCATTAAACATTTCATTGCTCTGTAGATTTGATCATGAACAATTGACTGCATTCTACAGGATATAGTGCTGCTAGGAATCAGAATCGTTTTTTTCATCTAGTTAGATGTATCCTCTCAGACGTACAAATCATCCCTATCGAAAAACGGTGGCTTCGTACGAGAGTTCAAAAGAGTATCTTTATTACCTTGGTTTTCAGAAATATGATTTTGCCATTCCTTGGCAATAAGAATGAACATTGGGGTAAAGCATACACGATAGGTCTAGATGACTATCACTTTCCCCAAAAACCACTGAGATCACTTTTTTCCCGGCGTCAATCCGACATAGAAAAACACAGCCCATCATCAGGGCGAAGCCAAAACACATCCTTTCTCGCGACACATCCGCCGAACAGCCTTTGACCTCTCTAGAGACAACAGAACATATAGTTCGACTTAGATATGTAAAGATATACAGATATAGGACAGATTCGTCCTACACAGACAAACAATACACATAAATTCAGGCCATAGATATTCTGAAGCAAGAACAATCTATTACTACCCAAACAAAGAATAAATCGCAGTAAAACTGGATTCATCCGCGGAGTTCGATCGAAAGAGACGGCACAACTTTCAAGGGAAGTAACTCAATAATGACTTTCCCTTAAGCACTAAAAAATATCTATTTTGTTTACAAAATCCTTACTGCATCACGTTGATATAAACACGCTTTCTACAATAAAACGTGTACTGCATTTCTAAGAAAACCTTGAGATACGCAAGCTGCGTAATGACCTAAATTAATACTTCCATTAATTTCATTTTATACACTGCGTGATGAAAAGACAGATGGAATTAGGATAGAGAGAGGGAGGGCTGAAAGCAGGAACGCATGCAACGCTAACACGCGACTCGCGATATACAATTAATGCCACCCTCCCCGCGTAAGGCCAGAAGCAATAACTTTTTTTCAAATCGACAGTGATAAAAAACACTACCCATACGAGAGTTAGGTTTAAAAACCTGTAAAACGCTTATTAGTAAACATGACATTATACTGTTTATGTCTGAAAGCCTGACAGTACCCAGACACCACATCGTATCGAAGTGAACGGGAGGTAGAAGAAAATGCATATTTTGAATGCAGCCCCTAGCCCCATTAAATTTATATATTTGGGTTCCTTAGGACTTGCTGACAAAGAATACGTTAAGTGTTACGCAAATAGTCTAGAAATTAACAAATTATAGCCAAAAGAAAATAGTGAGGGTGTCGGACAACACCAAATAATAATCGCACAGTGGCATGTTTTGAAACCACCATAGTACGGAAAATAGGCCACCATGTTAAATCCTATTTGATTGGCGGGAATGATATGTAAGGCTAAACACGATTAGTCGGACTACAAATACTAATTTTAGTTGTTAGGGGAAACGTGAGAAGGGTAAAATTTTTTGAAAAGCTGTGTAAACATGGCCCGATTGGTTAGACCTGCCAATATAGTCAATTAGGAGCGTCAGTTCAGTGCCACATTTAAAATAAACTTACTAAGAAACAGTGCGTTGAGTTCCAGTGCATATTGTTCTAAATAAAAGCCTGGGATAGCGGCAGATCGGATTTTGTGCCATATTCATTGCCAGTCAACGTATTTGTTTTTTATTTCCAAAGAATTGTGGTAAGCTTGACATATTGATATCTTTTTAATGAAAATTGAATGTAAATTGATAATTTATGTATGTATATGTGTGTGGTTCAGTAGCAAACATGAGGCAAAGCCTAGATAGTGCTCCAACCTGAACAAAACTTGTCGGAGAGAAGTAAAACTACATGGAATTGCCAAACAGTACACTGACACCTATCTTATTGACTAGAAAGAAATAATGCTGGAATTGCAGAGGCGTAGTAACCATTAGGGAGGAGTATACTGGTGTAAATTGTTTCAGATGAAGTTAGCAGTTGGCCTACCGCTCTGAACTCAGTGTTTGTTATGTATTGTGTTCAGTCTGGAAATAGATTATAAATTAGTTCTGAAATAGGAGGTACAACCTTCTTGTTTCAGGGACCGTGGTCCTAAGTTATTGAAGCAGCACCTGGTCTGAGTTTTGCTGAATCCAGAGGCTGACAGCATACTCCTTTGTCCAGATAGCGACCAGTGAGGTGTCTCCAGAACACAGGAAGCAATCGAGCAGAGGAGTCTTTTCCTGCCGCCATCACGAAAGATAAGCTTCTGTGGCCAGAGGAGCTCAACATTATGTGCCCCCCCCTCAAAAATTGACATTATATTAAACACCGAGGGACAATAATTTGTTTCAAATGACAGGAACTGTGAACTTTTCCCAATACTATTTCCACGATAATCAAACACTTGAAGTCATGATGACAAACAACAATCTAGCTTGAAAAACAAAACCAGTATTACCTCATATTACTACTTCACAACTTACACACATAAGATAAGAATAATAAAATATGTCAATACAAAGATTATATTTATAAAATGTGTACATATTACTTGTAATTACCCTTGATTGTGATTCCTGGTTCACTGTGTAGTTGAATCAGGATATCTATTATTGACAGTAATTAATACATATATATATTTGAAACTTTACACTTGACTCAGTTAAGATAGTCTTATAGAGTGTTATATGTGTGTGAGTGTCACAGTGTTGTAAAGTGTTGTGGAATAAAATAAATTGTTTATCTGTCTGTTGTTGTTGTGACTTACACTTCATCCTTTTCATAACCCTAGACATTTAACGTAGTCATCACAATATTCCAGAATAATTCTGACTGAGGTATAAATGTGGTAGCAAGTAAGGTCATCTGTAATACACCACACTTATTAGATACAGATACCTTCACAGCTGATCTCAGTCAGTACACTAAGTCCCCTATAAGATTTATAACATCCCACTTTACCACATATATTGGGGTCTCGCTCCCGGGATATTGAACTTTCTCCTATTATATATATATTGGGAATAATAAAAATTTAAAAGGTATCCTTGGGTGAAAATAAATAAGGTTGAGCTCTCAGTGCCTGTGGTTGTCCTTAGTTAATTAGTCATAGATAAAATTGTTTAGTTAAATATTTTATACATTTACCTGTTAGAAAATGGCGGACCTGGCCAAATTTCGATCTGCTGCTGTGCAGACTGCAAAAGAGTTAGGAATGGACGGGCAAATTATGATTGCTTATGTCACTGCTGAATGTGACAAATATATTGAACGGGAAGAAAGAAGATTAGAAAAAGAGGCCGAAAGAAAGTTAGAGGCTGAAAAGGAAATTAAGAGGTTACAATTTGAGGCTGAGACTAAGAGGCTGCAGATTGAGGCTGAGGCTAAGAAATTGGAAGCAGAAGAAAAAAAATTAGCTGCAGAAAGGGAAGCCGAGGAAAGAAGATTGACTGCAGAGAGGGAAGCAGAAAAGGAGGAGAAGAGATTACAAAGGGAACATGAGTTACGACTAAGGGAGTTTGAGTTTCAAGGCCATGCTCCTGAAAATGGTGCCAGTCCCTTTACCTCCGATGCCACTGCTAGTCAGGGAGCCTCAACCTCAGCTATGAACTTTCATTTAGATCATTTTGTTGAGAAAGACGATGATATTGAGAGCTATCTAAATAGATATGAACTATTAGCTACCACGTATGGGTTAGAGAGAGAAAGGTGGAGCTTAAAGTTATCTCAAGGGCTTCGTGGGGCAGCTTATGAAGTTTTTGCCAAAATGAGCAGAGGTGATCAAGAAAATTATGACATGCTAAAGCAGGCTCTTTTGTTAAGATATGAAAAGAACGCAGAATTTTATAGGAAAAAATTTAGGAATGCTAAACTACTGTCAGGTGAAACCTATCACCAGTTCTCTGCACGGTTAGAGACATACTTGGAGAAATGGACTTCTCTGGGGAAAACCCAAGATCTTAAGGAAATGGTCCTTATAGAACAATTAAGAGAGTCCATGGCTCCAGACCTGAGAAAGTTTCTCATGGAACAAGGTGCAGAGAGGCTGGGTGAGTTGCTAAATGTTGCTGAAAGGTATCAAGCAGCTCAGGCAGAGGTATCAGGTAATAAAAAGAAACAGGTAGAAAATTTTAGGGCACCACAGAACTTTAATAAATTTGATCCTAGAGATCAGAACAAAGGTAAGCACCAGTTTGATAGGCCACGGTATGACAATAAAAATAAAACCCCACAATTCGATGAAAGGAAATATGATGAAAGAAAATCTTTCAACCAAGGAAAGAGATGGTGTAAAAAATGTAAGATGAACAATCATGACACTGACCATTGTAGAAGGAAACCTGTGTATATGGCCACCCTTCAGGTCAGGTCGACCTCAAGAAAGGAGGAGGATATTCTGTTAGATACCACTCCAGAAGAGATGAGGAAGGCACAGGCTGGGGATAAGACCCTCAAGCCTTGTTTCAGGAAATTGTCAACTTGTCATACAACTCCAGGCAAGGGAGATTTTTACATGAAAAACAAGTTGATTTACAGGAAGGCCGGAACTAGATCCAATGGTCACGGACAGTTGGTTCTTCCAAAGAGATATAGGGCAGACTTAATAAGGAGCTTACATGTGAAAAAGGATGGGGACCATGAGAATATTGGTACCATCATCCAAAAGGTGGCTCACAATTATTATTGGCCCAAGGCAAGATGGGACATTGAGAATTTTGTAGAAAGGTGTAGCATAGCACATGAGGGAACACCCACAAGTGGGAACATTGATCAGGACCTGGACACGCCACGGGGCAAACTTAGGCCTGACAAGAAAAATAAATTTGATAAAGTGGACCAAATGGAATGGGAAGCCCCTTTTCACGGACAAGCTTCAATTAACTGTTTTACAATGGCCACTATGCGGCGAGTGCAAAAAGATGTCTTACCCCAGGATAAGCCGAAAATCCCTCAATCGGACTTAAACAAACTGGAGGAAGAGGATGTAGAGAGGAAATCTCTCATCAAGAATTCTAAGTGGGGAGAAAGCCCCAAGAGAAAAATTGGTAGCGGTCGTTTTGTGCATGATAATTCTGGGAAGAAAAATCATCACTATAGCGCTTCGAGTGGAAGAGACCATACCGGTGCATGGACAAATAGGTCCACAAAATTAAAGGTCCATATGTAACGCTGTTAAGAACGTGGACTGATGAAAAGGCAGAGGAAAATATTACATCCTCATACCAATATGTGAATGAGCTGACCACTCGTTTAAAAACTGGCTGGAAACTTGCCAATGAAAATTTGAGACAAGCCAGGAAGAAACATGCTGCCTATTATAACAGGAAAGCTAAAGACAGAGATTTGGCTGTGGGAGAGAAGGTACTGCTTCTTCTCCCCGGTAGTCAGAATAAGTTACAAATTGGATGGCAAGGTCCATATACAGTTCTAGAGAAGGTGTCTAGAACCAATTATAAGATAGATAAGAAGGGGAAAGAAAAAATCTATCATGTGAATCTCCTGAAGAAATACTTGGAAAGAGAAAATCAGGAAGAGACACACTTGTTGGCCTTGTCCATTGCCATGGAGATGAAAAAGGAACCACTTTCATCATTTGAATATCCATTACACCCCTGTGAGACAGCGGCACAGGTGAAAATCAGTACACATTTAACGAAAAAAATCAGAAAGAGAGAGTGCAACAGGTTCTAGATAATCATACAGAGGTGTTAACAGACCGACCGGGGCATACAAACTTATTGGAATATGATATGAAACTGATAGACCCCACACCTGTCTGTATGAAACCCTATTCGATTCCTTTTGCTAAGGAGAAAGCTTTGAAGGAAGAGATAGACTATTTGTTGAAGGAAGGAATTATTTCACACAGTGAATCTTCGTATAGTTCCAGTGTGGTGCTCTTAAGGAAACCCTCTGGAGAACATAGACTCTGTATAGATTACAGGAGACTGAATGCTATTACAGAAGGACAGGTGGATCCATTGCCGGATACAAATCAGTTGTTTGCCAGGCTAAATAAAGCTAAATATTTCTCAAAAGTGGATCTGAGTAAAGGATACTATCAGATTCCAGTAAAGCCTGAGGTTAGACCATACCTAGCTTTTAGTACATCAGAGGGACACTATGAGTTTAACAGATTGCCATTTGGATTGAAGAATGCGCCTAGTGTCTTCTCTAGAATGATGAGAAAATTATTGGACCCTCTGAATAATCCATGCATCACAAATTTCATGGATGATATCCTTATAGCAACAGAAACATTTGAGGAACACATTGACTCTCTGAACATGCTGTTTAATCGACTTAAAGAAGCGAATTTAACAGCCCGACCAACCAAATGTTGCGTTGGATGTAAAGAATTAGAATTCTTGGGACACACAGTCCATCAGGGAAACATGACCCCTGACCCCAAGAACTTAGAGAAACTAAAGAAAGCCCCGAGACCACAAACCAAGAAAGACGTGAGATCCTTTGTCTCATTATGTGGTTTCTAGCAAAAGTATATCAAAAACTTTAATTCCATATGTGCACCGTTAACTGATTTGACACGCAAAGGACATCCAGATCGAATTACATGGACATCACAATGTGAATTGGCTTACCAGGAATTGAAGGAAAAGCTTACAAGCAAACCTATTTTGAAACTACCTGACTTAAGTCAAGAATTCATTGTAAGGATGGATGCCAGTAATATCGGGTTAGGTGCGACCCTGTTACAGAAATCAGATGCATTGGATGGGGAATTAAGCCCAGTGGCATATGCTAGCAGAAAGTTGAATAAAGCTGAAACCAATTACTCAACTAGCGAAAAAGAATGTCTTGCAGTAATATGGGCGATAAAGAAATTCAATATTTATCTGTATGGGAAGGCATTTAAGTTGCAGACGGATCACAAACCCTTGTCGTTTCTAGCGCAGGCTAGGCATGAAAATTCTAGGTTACTCAGATGGTCATTACTGATGCAGCCATTTGAGTTTAGCATAGAGTATATATCTGGAAAACAAATCTGGGAGCTGATTTTTTAAGCCGCCATTCGTGTGATGAGAATCACCGTAAGCCCCAGAAATAATAATAAATTTCTCTATGTGTATATAGAATTATAGACTGACATATAACGTCTGTTTTAAGAGGGGAGAATTTGTCGTGAGACATTCTAAATACACATATATAAATTAAAAGGTACGTGTAAAGCCTAACACATAAATTCAAAAAAAGGAAAGAGAAATGGTTAAAGACCCGTGCTTTCCAATAGCGTACGCCTGTGTTAATAGAACGTCATGCTAGTTGAACAATAAAAACCTCTTTTTATGCTTTGTCTGCATATTCTCACGCTTTCACGTTGATAGTAAAGCCTACTGCATCAATACACGCTTTCTACAATAAAACGGGTACTGCATTTCTAAGAAAACCTTGAGATACGCAAGCTGCGTAATGACCTAAATTAATACTTCCATTAACTTCATTTTATACACTGCGTGATGAAAAGACAGATGGAATTAGGATAGAGAGAGGGAGGGCTGAAAGCAGGAACGCATGCAACGCTAACACGCGTCTCGCGATATACAATTAATGCCACCCTCCCCGCGTAAGGCCAGAAGCAATAACTTTTTTTCAAATCGACAGTGATAAAAAAACACTACCCATACGAGAGTTAGGTTTAAAAACCTGTAAAACGCTTATTAGTAAACATGACATTATACTGTTTTATGTCTTAAAGCCTGACAGTACCCAGACACCACATCGTATCGAAGTGAACGGGAGGTAGAAGAAATTGCGTATTTTGAACGCAGCCCCTTAGCCCCATTAAATTTATATATTTGGGTTCCTTAGGACTTGCTGACAAAGAATATGTTAAGTGTTACGCAAATAGTCTAGGAATTAACAAATTATAGCCAAAAGAAAATAGTGAGGGTGTCGGACAACACCAAATAATAATCGCACAGTGGCATGTTTTGAAACCACCATTGTACGGGAAATAGGCCACCATGTTAAATCCTATTTGATTGGCGGGAATGATATGTAAGGCTAAACACGATTAGTCGGACTACAAATACTAATTTTAGTTGTTAGGGGAAACGTGAGAAGGGTAAAATTTTTTGAAAAGCTGTGTAAACATGGCCCGATTGGTTAGACCCGCCAATATAGTCAATTAGGAGCGTCAGTTCAGTGCCACATTTAAAATAAACTTACTAAGAAACAGAGCGTTGAGTTCCAGTGCATATTGTTCTAAATAAAAGCCTGGGATAGCGGCAGATCGGATTTTGTGCCATATTCATCGCCAGTCAACGTATTTGTTTATTATTTCCAAAGAATTGTGGTAAGCTTGACATATTGATATCTTTTTAATGAAAATTGAATGTAAATTGATAATTTATGTATGTATATGTGTGTGGTTCATTAGCAAACATGAGGCAAAGCCTAGATAGTGCTCCAACCTGAACAAAACTTGTCGGAGAGAAGTAAAACTACATGGAATTGCCAAACAGTACACTGACACCTATCTTATTGACTAGAAAGAAATAATGCTGGAATTGCAGAGGCGTAGTAACCATTAGGGAGGAGTATACTGGTGTAAATTGTTTCAGATGAAGTTAGCAGTTGGCCTACCGCTCTGAACTCAGTGTTTGTTATGTATTGTGTTCAGTCTGGAAATAGATTATAAATTAGTTCTGAAATAGGAGGTACAACCTTCTTGTTTCAGGGACTGTGGTCCTAAGTTATTGAAGCAGCACCTGGTCTGAGTTTTGCTGAATCCAGAGGCTGACAGCATACTCCTTGGTCCAGATAGCGACCAGTGAGGTGTCTCCAGAACACAGGAAGCAATCGAGCAGAGGAGTCTTTTCCTGCCGCCATCACGAAAGATAAGCTTCTGTGGCCAGAGGAGCTCAACATTATGTGCCCCCCCCCCCCCCCCTCAAAAATTGACATTATATTAAACACCGAGGGACAATAATTTGTTTCAAATGACAGGAACTGTGAACTTTTCCCAATACTATTTCCACGATAATCAAACACATGAAGTCATGATGACAAACAACAATCTAGCTTGAAAAACAAAACCAGTATTACCTCATATTACTACTTCACAACTTACACACATAAGATAAGAATAAGAAAATATGTCAATACAAAGATTATATTTATAAAATGTGTACATATTACTTGTAATTACCCTTGATTGTGATTCCTGGTTCACTGTGTAGTTGAATCAGGATATCTATTATTGACAGTAATTAATACATATATATATTTGAAACTTTACATTTGACTCAGTTAAGATAGTCTTATAGAGTGTTATATGTGTGTGAGTATCACAGTGTTGTAAAGTGTTGTGGAATAAAATAAATTGTTTATCTGTCTGTTGTTGTTGTGACTTACACTTCATACTTTTCATAACCCTAGACATTTAACGTAGTCATCACAATATTCCAGAATAATTCTGACTGAGGTATAAATGTGGTAGCAAGTAAGGTCATCTGTAATACACCACACTTATTAGATACAGATACCTTCACCGCTGATCTCAGTCAGTACACTAAGTCCCCTTTAAGATTTATAACATCCCACTTTACCACAAATAGGTGGCCATGGTGTTCCAACAATCTCACCACACAATGCTGTTCATGAGGCGACCATGTCTTCAGTGTTTGTATATAAATGAATGATTCATGGTAGTATGTTACAGAGATAGCATGATAAGATACTATCCACTGTGTAGAATTAACAAAATACATGAATAAATCACATGTTGTGATACATGGGTAAGATATAACCTTTGCCTTCCACTTATGGATGCCAAGTCACTTATGTACTTGCTGGTATGTCGTAAGCTTCCAGGCAAAAACTAGCCATGATATATTTGACTAACCAATTAATGGTTATGCTTTCTGACAATGCCGGTGGAGGTTATCTCTGGTTGGCGTCATTCCCTGTTTATTATGTCTGATACCATCAAATCGTAAATAAAATCTGAAATGAAATGATATAAGTCATACATATATCTTTAATAAACTTACATACCTTCTTAGGATTAATAAGCTCACGGTGAGGCTGTATTGGTTGAAGTTAATCTGCCCTGCATGCAGCGTGAAAAAAGAACTTATCTTGCAGATGCTGTCTTCCAGTTTCTCACTCTGGCTTCTGGATTTGGTGTGTGTTATTTTAAACGCGCCGTTGTGTCCTATATTTGGGCGTCTCTCCCGTACGAGAAATCACTGCCTGAAGTCCCATAAGATTTTCTTTTAATCTCGATTTGAGGCGATCTGTGCTTTTTCTGTACTCATTTTCTCTTTTTTTAACTACAAACTTATATCACTCCTTCCTTTCTAGGTATCCTTCCATTTTCCCCATATGAAGCTTTCATTCTATCCAAGTTTTATTGAACTCCGTTTAGGCATGTAGTTATAATAAATTTGTAAAGATTGTTAGCTAACTTTTTGCAGATGTGATGACGATGAAAAATGTTAATTATTTTTAAAACTATTTATATTTGAATAATATCCTTTTGGTTATCCTTCATAGTCTATCTCCTCTTGTGAATTAATATAGTTTTAATAACTTTCAACCAGGCTTGCTCTTGTAGCTTTTAAATTTTCTTCCCTGCAAACTTTTAAAGTCGGCCATTCCTATATTCGTTATTTCCTCGTTTTTCAATACCGTCCGGCTAAACGTAATTGTTGCTGTCATTTTCGACGGAGTCATCTGTCAAGTTATTTGCTTATGTTTGTATCATAAGTATAATTGTGTCTTTACCTGCGATGTCAGGTTGATTAGGGGTTGTCTTCCCTTGTTTATTCATTCATTGTGTTTGACCTGTAGGGTCAGAGGTTGACAGTTCGGCGTAGGCCTATGGGAAGGTTTTTTAAGCGGGAGTGAGATATACTTCCGGGAAGCCGGGAAGGTCCTGTTTTTCTGAAGGGACCAAGAGTCCATTGTTTTTCGGGGAGAATCTTCGAAGTAACTGCTATGGCAGTTTTCCCCAGTGAATCTCTGTGCGTCGGGATGACGACAGAATTCCTTGTGATGTTCTGAGGATTCATTTGCCAGGTAATACCGACCTTTATGCATTATTACGCTTTTCGGTGGCAGAACATGTAAAGGATTACCTAGGGTGAACAGCAGCTCACTGATCCGCCATTTCAGAACTTATATATTTGTGCTCGAGGTAGCCATTCAAGACTGTTAGTCTTATATTGTCCAGAAATCCAGTGACGAAGATATATTGTGGGAGCCGCAGATTGGCGGAACTTCTATCTACAATAAGTATTACTGCAGGGTTGATGATAACCTATTTAACAGAAGTACACGGCCGACGTCAGAACGAGGCCTGTGCTTTCGGCTATTATACTACAGCCTGATATGTGCAA
Organism: Oreohelix idahoensis; assembly: GCA_024509875.1. Classification (NCBI taxonomy): domain Eukaryota; kingdom Metazoa; phylum Mollusca; class Gastropoda; order Stylommatophora; family Oreohelicidae; genus Oreohelix; species Oreohelix idahoensis. The sequence continues at coordinate 139,777 of JAMPIV010012493.1, forward strand.
TTGGCGGGGAGTGCCAAGTTGCACCTATGTGTCATAGTAACTAAGGCATCTGACGCGTTTAGTCAGAGACGCCAAGGGCGACGCTACGAACTGTCATTATTGAAGAACTTTGCTATTGACCATGCACGTCTATTCTGATGTTTACCTTTTTGAATGCCAAATGTATACCTATCGATGTCAGGTCAGCATGACCTTGTTACACTGACTGTTCCTGTTGATACTATGTGTGTTCCCGTCAATAAATGTCTTGAAACATGCCTGCAGTGTCAAAGCATCCTTGATTACTGCATGTGAGAGTATGGGTTGCAGGATCTACATCTATACGAGCCTAAACACATTCGCGTCTTCATTCGCACCCACACTCAATTCATCATACGCTCGCACTACACATCTAACAACATGTATACTGTCTTGGGCCAGTGATCACATCAACAAGAGAAAAAAGACAGTTACATTTCTGGTGGACCAGTTACGTGGGCTCTTATGATACATTTCTTGTCGCCAATGTGGCCTAGAAACTTACATTTCGGATGGACCAGATCTGTGGGTTTAAAAAGAACAGAGCGAGCATTTGACATTATTGTTGACATTTATGGATCCAGAAATTTACATTCCTGGTTGGCTGTTACATGTATGATGTCTCCAGTTTTGTCGAGAAAGTTACAAGAAGGACAAGTACACATTACACTTCTGATCTGTGGGTCTAAGCTACACACGGGACAGCCGTAACACACAGCGCTAATTCTACACTTGCAAGTTTTGGCTACAACAGGACAGATATAGGTCATCAACGGTTGACCCAAATAAACAGTACGAGCATTTATATTATAATGCTACATAAAGCATAACAAGACATGTACTGAAGTTAACTACTAGGCATTTGCTACGTGGACCATAACTGCATAGAAGGCGGGTTCCTATTGTAAACAGTACTGCTGGTTGTTACACGTTTCATTCAACAACAGACTTTTCTAGGTCAGAGCATTCAAGCTACATTGTTGGAGGTCAAGTGTCTGTAAACAGTACGTGAAAATAGTAAACATTCAATGTGCAAGGCGTAATTTGAGAAGGTCATAGTAACTTTGGTTCGTGAATACCACTTTATGTTACAGTGGATTTGACGTTCAGTGCGCGTTTGACATTTCGTTTCTGTGTTCGCAAGGAGCAAGGAATTTATTTTAGTTTCAGCTGTGACTGAACTTGTTCTGCAACACATTGAAATTGATTGCTATATGTTTATGTTACTTCTACTGTTTTGTGTATTTTTCTGCGGGTTTTTCGGTTGGTGGGTCTTACGGTAAATATGCCACTTGATCGAGGCTTACTGTAAGCGTTCTGTAGGTGCAAATTTTCTTAATTTGGAAATTTGCTAGTGACAATTGGTCGCTATTGATGTTAGCTGTGATGTAATTGTACTTAACGTTGTTTTTGTAATATTTTGTCTGTTTTTCAGTTTTGATTGTCGATTTGTTTTGTTTGTATTCTGTAGGTCTCTCCTTTCTTGTGTATTTCTCTACACATTTTTGGTTAAAACAGTGTTGCCATTTGTATTGTTTTGTATTTTTGTCTTTGTATTTTTTTTTTTTTTGTACTACATTACTGTCATACACAGTCTACATACACATACTTGGTCATGTTTTGATATTATTGATAAGATAGACTCTTCATATAGAGTTTCTTAATAAAATATTATTATATAAGATATTTATACAAGTTCTTTGATAAAAGACTTGTTATCTACAAAGATTGAGACAAGGTGAAATACATATTCAAGTTCTTTATAAAAAAGACTTGTGCCCATAGTGAGTGGGATATAAGGGAATTTTTTTTTTTCCACAGGTACTCAGGTGATTTTTTGGGTACATTATAAACAAGAGGAACATACAAAGTCTTTGTCTAAGACTAAGACAGTAAAATAAAGTGAAGTGAGTATACAAGTCTATCATTTCAGACTTGTCTCCCATTAAAGTGGGATAATTTAATATATTTGCTTCTGCAAGTTACTGATCTCAGTAGACAAGATGTCTACATTGGACTACTTTATTACACAAGGGAGAGCCCTTGATAAGACTGGTCAACAGTTAGAACAGTGGGCTGTTGCTCAGTATGACAAAGCATTAGCTGCTGAAGAGAGAAGGGCTGCTGCAGAGGAAAAAAAAACTATGGCTGAAGAGAAGAGATTAGAAAGAGAAGCAGCTGCTGAACAAAAAAGGCTAGACAGAGAAGCTGATATTGCTGCTGAACAAAAGAAATTGCAGATGCAGGTGGAGGAAAGGAGATTTGAAGCTGAACAAAAGAGATTAGACAAAGAGGCTGCTGCAGAGGAGAGGAAAGCTCAAGCTGCTGCAGAGGAGAGGAAAGCTCAAGCTGCTGCAGAGGAGAGGAAAGCTCAAGCTGCTGCAGAGGAGAGGAAAGCTCAAGCTGCTGCAGAGGAGAGGAAAGCTCAAGCTGCTGCAGAGGAGAGGAAAGCTCAAGCTGCTGCAGAGGAGAGGAAAGCTCAAGCTGCTACAGAGGAGAGGAAAGCTCAAGCCGAGGCTGAAATTAGGAAAATGGAACACGAGGAAAGACTCGCAACTTTGGAGTTAGAGAAATTGAAATTGGCGAGTACGGGTGCTCAGCAAACAACTTCGAGTACGACAAAGGAGTTTGTTAGTAGGATTAAATTGCCTCATTTCAATCCTTTAAAGGATGACGTAGCAGATTATCTAGATAGATTCCAATTTTTGTGCGATACGCATAACATAAAAAAGGAAAAATATGTTGAACAACTGATGCCATTTTTTACAGGTGACACAGTGACTACTCTTATGACAATAGACGAACATGAGAGGACTAATTATGATGTTGTCAGGGCAGCATTGCTAAAAAAATATCAACTAAAACAAGAAGACTATCGTCTTCGTTTTAGGACAATGTTGCCAGAAAATGGAGTAGATTTCTCTGATTTTGTTACAAAGATACGTCGTACATTTACACGATGGGTTGAGTTGTCTCAGATTGAGAAAACATATGAAGGTCTAATGGACTTATTATTGCGAGATAAGGTTTTGTCATCTGTTAATGATTCTTTTCTTGCATTCCTTCATGAGCGTAAGCCTAAAAACTTAAAAGAAATGGAGGAATACTGTTGTCAGTATGCCACAGCACATCCCCATGCTACAGTTAGCAATTCTAAAGTGAAAGAAGGGTTGCCAGCTGCTTCGGCAACACCATATGGCCCTAATTTCAGAAAAAAATTTCAGGGTGCTCAACAAAATTGGAATAGGGGAAGTAATCAAAATTACACTCAGAAGCGGAGTAATCCAACACATGATGGTTCTTCGTCTATGCAGTGGAGACAAGATGGTAGTTCTCGTAATTTTAGTGGTAATAATTTGAGACACTTTCGCAAAGGCTATCCAAATAATAACTATTCAAATTTTCGAGGTAATCATTCTCGACGTCAAGATTATGACGATGGTGAATTTAGAAACCGGGATTCAAACCGGAATGATGATTACAATAGGCAATATGATAACAATTACAGGGGAAATGATAGTCGAAATAATTACAGGGGAAATGATAATCGAGGTAGACCTAGGTTTAACAAGAAAAGACCTTACCAACAGGCAAACTCTGCACAACAAGAGTTTGATGGAGCCTGTAATACAGTAAATGATAGTGGTAACTCTAGGGCTATCACTGGTTGTGCTTTCGATTTTGGGAGAGCAACTGAATGCCCCCAATGCTTAACATTGTTTGACTCATCAACTGTATCTACGCTAAGTTGTGGTCACCCTCTTCCTGCTCTACCTGCTACAGTTGCGCATGATGGGAGAGGATCTCTCATCTTACATAAAGGTCTAATAAATGATAGGCTAGTCTCAGTACTTTTCGATTCGGGATGTACTACCGTCGGGGTTAAGGAGTCTCTGATAGATCCTTGCTGTGCCACTGGAAAAACAATCAAATGTGTTACATTTGGTGGTACTATGGAAAGCTATCCTACTGCTATTATTAGGATTGACACTCCTTTCTTCACAGGAGATGTCCATGCATGTCTTCTTCCTAATCCTATTGCGGATCTTATAATCGGTCGTATTCATGGGGTTAAGGAATGCACCCCGCAACAAATTTCTAGTTGGGAAGAAGAAAACATTCAAACGGTCAATGCAGTGATGACAAGAGCTCAAGCTCTTAATCCCCCAACTTCATCTGATAATAGTAATGAAGTTGATAGCCAAGACGAGCACTTGGTGATTTCCCATGACTCGTTTGTTAAACGTCAAGAAGAGGATCCTTCTTTGAAGAAATACTTCCTTCTTGCAAAGAAAGGGGATCCCAATCAAAATACGAATCACAAATCGTATATTACTATGAAGAATGGTATATTGGTACGAATGGTACAACACTCGGACAAGTCTATGCATTCTCAAATTCTTGTGCCTAAGTGTATGAGAGCCTTAATTCTTCGGCATGCACACGATTCTCAGTGTGCTGGACACATGGGTTTTTCCAGAACTAAAACTAGAGTCCTTGCGTCATTCTTTTGGCCATTCGTGAATAAAGACATCCGAATTTATTGCCGATCTTGCAAAATTTGTCAAGAGGTCAAGTCTAGGGGTCCGAGACATGCTGCTCCTATTCAGGCTGCAGATATTCCGATTCGGCCGTTTCAGAAAATGGCTATAGACATCATTGGTCCGTTCAAAATTAAGTCAGCCAGAGGACACCAATTTATCCTCACTTGCGTGGACATGTGCACGCGTTGGCCAGAGGCTATTCCTCTGAAGAGCATATCAACTGTCGATATCGCTGATGCTCTTTGGCTCGTATTTTCTCGTCTGGGATTCCCCGGAGAAATACTGTCGGATCACGGCACTCAGTTAATTTCGGACGTTATGTCTCAGGTAATGGCTACGCTAGACATTAAAAGGTCTCTCAGTAGTATTTATCATCCAATGTCCAATGGATTGGTAGAACGTCTTAACAGGACACTAAAGAACTTACTTGGCAAGATAACGGAGGATCATCCTGAAGATTGGGACAGGGTTTTACCTGCAGTCCTCTTTGCCTATAGAGAGGTTCCCAACGAGCATACAGGGTTTTCTCCTTTCGAACTTGTCTTTGGCGCGCAACCGCGCGGTCCAATGTCCTTGTTACACGATTTGATAACTTCCGATAATATTGACGATGATACACAATCGTCATATGAATATGTTATAGCTCTTAGAGAAAAGATTATCGAATCGTGCAGGTTAGCAACTTCATCTTCCGAATTTGCGAAAGAAAAAGCTAGGCGATTTGCTAATAAGAAAAGACGCCTACGTCAACTTTGTCCTGGAGACAAAGCATATGTCTTACTGCCCTCAAGAGAGAATAGACTTCTCATTTCTTGGAAGGGTCCATACACTATAGTCTCGAAAATTTCTGATGTCGACTATATTGTCGATGTGGATGGAAGGCATAAAACCTTCCATATAAATATGCTAACAGAGTTTATTGAACGTCCAGACTATTTACAGCCTATTTTCCAGGCGACGGACGACTCTCCAGTTCAACATGGTCACATCTCATCCCTGTCCGTTATACAGGATGAGGAAACTATTTTTTCTGACGTGAACTTACCTCTTCCTGCGATTCCACTTACTTCAACGGAATCGTGGAGAGACGTTACAGTCTCTTCCAACTTGTCTTTTGAGGAACAGCGTCAAGTATCCTCTACGTTACAATCATATCAGGATGTCCTTACCGACATTCCTGGACACACAGATGTCATAGAACATGACATCATACTTACTGATCGTAATCCGATCAGAGTAAGACCATACCCAATACCTATTCATTTTCAAGCACAAGTCGAGAAAGAATTGGATGAAATGATTCAACTACAAATAATTGAACCATCCACTTCAGCTTATTCTTCGTCGATAGTTATTGTTCGAAAGAAAGACAATAACATACGTCTTTGCGTTGATTATCGCAAATTAAATCAAGTTACGAAGTTCGATGCTGAACCTATGCCGTTATTAGATGATCTACTTATTAGACTTTCTAAGGCTAAATTCTTTACTAAACTAGACTTGTCGAAAGGTTATTGGCAAGTCCCACTGACGGAACACGCCAAACCTCTCACTGCTTTTTCGACACCTAGGGGTCTGTTTCAATGGAATTTTATGCCTTTCGGGCTTATGAACGCCCCAGCGACTTTCGTGCGCATGATGCGACGAATTCTATCAGATCGTGCAGATGTCATTGCATATTTAGACGACATCTGTCTTTTCAGCGATACTTGGGAAGAACACTATGTGGGTCTAAAGGAATTGCTATCTACTCTACGTGAGCATAGATTGACTGCTAAACCCTCTAAAGCTTTTGTTGGGTTTAGTGAAATTTCCTTCCTAGGTCATCGAGTTGGTCATGGTCTGTTGAAGACAGAGGACCAAAACATTTCAAAGATATTAAATATCTCGGTTCCGAAGACAAAAAAGCAAGTGCGTAGTCTCTTGGGATTGATACAATTCTATGGAAGATTCATTGAGAATCTGTCCTCCATTATGGCACCACTTTCAACGTTATTGAAAAAAGGTTCTCCTAATATGGTGCGTTGGTCCCAAGAATGCCAATCTTCATTGGATCAGGTTAAGAATTTGTTCTCATCTCATCCTATCTTAAGACTACCGACGATTGATAAGACTTTTGTCCTTCGTAGTGATGCCTCTTCCACTGGCATTGGAGCGGCACTAATGCAGGAATATTCAGGAACTCTGCATCCTGTAATGTATATTTCTAGGAAGCTGAATGCGGCAGAAAGGAATTACTCGGTTTTGGACCGTGAATTGTTGGCTATGGTTTGGTCCATTCTTAAGCTACAAAGGTTCCTTCTGGGCGCGCATTTCTTTATGGAAACCGACCAAAAAGCTCTTACGGCTATGCAAAGTAAGGATTTGAAGAGCTCGAGATCTACTCGTTATGCTATTGCTCTTCAGCCTTTCCATTTCACGGTGCGAGCTATCCGTGGTTCGGATAATGTGATGGCGGACATATTGTCTAGATGCCCACATGATTCCAGTTAAATCTTGTGTCCTAGTTTTTCCTGATATATTTTCAGACTTAGGTCTGTCCTTAATATCATAATATGTTGTAATACAAATGTATTTGGATGATGTTTAGATAATTTAACAAATTTCATTTTGTCCATCCATCAGTGATATGTTGCTAAAATAGCATTGACATTTGTATATTGCTATGATTATATTATTTAGTAATGTTTGATATATGATTGGTATTGCCAGCAACTTAGGTTTCTTGAATGGTATCCCTTAGTTTGTTTGGCTTAAAGGAAATATTTTCTCCTATGTTGGGAGATGATTTGTACCCTCTTCTATTGTACCTGATATTAGGTTCATTGTTTGCATGAGCACAGAAGTGATACTGGTGCTATCTTGCTCATGAACATATTAAAAAAAAAAAAAAAAAAAATTGCATTTTTTTTTTTTTACAGGGGGGTGGTAGTAATGTTGCTGTCATTTTCGACGGAGTCATCTGTCAAGTTATTTGCTTATGTTTGTATCATAAGTATAATTGTGTCTTTACCTGCGATGTCAGGTTGATTAGGGGTTGTCTTCCCTTGTTTATTCATTCATTGTGTTTGACCTTAGGGTCAGAGGTTGACAGTTCGGCGTAGGCCTATGGGAAGGTTTTTTAAGCGGGAGTGAGATATACTTCCGGGAAGCCGGGAAGGTCCTGTTTTTCTGAAGGGACCAAGAGTCCATTGTTTTTCGGGGAGAATCTTCGAAGTAACTGCTATGGCAGTTTTCCCCAGTGAATCTCTGTGCGTCGGGATGACGACAGAATTCCTTGTGATGTTCTGAGGATTCATTTGCCAGGTAATACCGACCTTTATGCATTATTACGCTTTTCGGTGGCAGAACATGTAAAGGATTACCTAGGGTGAACAGCAGCTCACTGATCCGCCATTTCAGAACTTATATATTTGTGCTCGAGGTAGCCATCCAAGACTGTTAGTCTTATATTGTCCAGAAATCCAGTGACGAAGATATATTGTGGGAGCCGCAGATTGGCGGAACTTCTATCTACAATAAGTATTACTGCAGGGTTGATGATAACCTATTTAACAGAAGTACACGGCCGACGTCAGAACGAGGCCTGTGCTTTCGGCTATTATACTACAGCCTGATATGTGCAATTGGCGGGGAGTGCCAAGTTGCACCTATGTGTCATAGTAACTAAGGCATCTGACGCGTTTAGTCAGAGACGCCAAGGGCGACGCTACGAACTGTCATTATTGAAGAACTTTGCTATTGACCATGCACGTCTATTCTGATGTTTACCTTTTTGAATGCCAAATGTATACCTATCGATGTCAGGTCAGCATGACCTTGTTACACTGACTGTTCCTGTTGATACTATGTGTGTTCCCGTCAATAAATGTCTTGAAACATGCCTGCAGTGTCAAAGCATCCTTGATTACTGCATGTGAGAGTATGGGTTGCAGGATCTACATCTATACGAGCCTAAACACATTCGCGTCTTCATTCGCACCCACACTCAATTCATCATACGCTCGCACTACACATCTAACAACATGTATACTGTCTTGGGCCAGTGATCACATCAACAAGAGAAAAAAGACAGTTACAGTAATGCACATTTTTCCGCCTCCTTCAAACTTCAAAGCAAGATCCGTCGCGCTCCCTGCGCAGTGTGATGTGTGTGTCTCTGTGTGAGTGTGTGTCTGTGTGTGTGTGTGAGTGTGTGTGTGTATGTGTGTGTGTGTGCGTGCGTGCGTGCGTGCGTGCCTGTGTGTGTGTGTGTGTATGTGTGTGTATGTGTGTGTGGAGTTACAAATTTTTTTCACAAACGAAGAAAGTGGTATGAAATCTCGCTACAGTATTATTATTTTGAAATCACTATCCTTTCCTACAACTTTCTCTGTATTGCTGCCAAGATGTATGTTTGAGTTCGCCGCTTTTTGATTTACAGTTGTAGTGAAATTGACAGAGATACAACGGTAAAATACCTCCAAAGATAACATGTAAGGATAAAAACATAATGCGTAGGCTGCTGATAGTACATGATCGCCCAGACCGCGGGTCATCACCCTCCATAAAAATTGACTTGCTAGACAGGAGGGGAACGGCGGATAAAAAGGAAAAAATATGACTGGAAAGATTGCGTGAGACTAGAAAGGCTAAGGAGACGCAATTGGGGGGGAAACGGAGAAAAGTCACGTTTCCCAAGTTGACATAAAGTAAGGAACTCGACAGAAGGGACCTTGGATATGTTACGCCACAGTCATTTATTGGTCGCTTTTGCGATACCAAGCCTTTGATTTGAATTCAGCGGCAGAACGCAGATGTTTGGAATATTACAAAAATTAAAAAGTAACTTTTTCGTAATATTAATGTTAGGAATATAAAAATTAGCTGGCCGGATGGCCCATTCTGAGCAGTGAACTAATATGTTCTTAATTTTACAGACGGATAGATAATATTGAAGATAATGACAAAAGACAGTGTTGTTCACATCAGCGACAGACTGTATGGAATAAAAAAGTGTCGCTATTTGCACAAAAAAACACGACCTTGAGACGCAGTGTGTTCAAATCTACTTAGTAGGGAAGCGAAGGGACATTGGTGGGAGCTGTGTCTAAATATACTTTTTAACGACAAAATTTTGGAGGGGAGAGAAAGGTTGGTTCAAAAATCAAGTACGTTTTTGAAAAAAAAACAAGTAGAGACGGACAGACTAACAGATAAACATCCATACTTGACTGAAGCATGACTGAAATGACTTTAGGGTAGGAAATTTGAATTTGAAATAAACCTAGGCAGTGATTGGCCACAGACAATCATTTTATCGGCGCTCAGACGCGCAAGTGGGGCCATTCCTCAATAGTTGTTCGATGATAGACACAGTATTTAAAAGTGTGGTGATTTCCAAATGAAAGAAAGTGAAATAAGTTCAGGGACGCCATACTATAGCCAGCAGCTCAGCTGAGTTTTGCTAGCATTTCTGTGTTCTTTATTCATAATCTGGTAAGATTGAAATTATTTCTTTGTATATTTTGAATATTGTTTAATGTTCGAGTGATTTGATACTGCCATATCATAATCTAGCCTTACAAACAAGTAGGGATTTGCTCTAGACCCCCCGCCCAAGTCAGGGTCTAGGGACCAACAATATACATAAACTCCAGCAAGGGTTAGGAAAGACAGATCAAGTGTTGAGAATAATGAAACATATTACCTATCCACTTTTAGGGAAGGAAACTAATAAATATTTTTCAGAATCTATAGTCTGGGAGGACCTATCTGATGTAAAACCACCATGGTAAATGTGCTGTTTGGTCAGAGAGATCTGACCTGTCTGTATGATGTGGTTGTTGTGTCCGTGTTGTGTCCAGACGTGGGTAGAGAATAGAATTTTGACACATAGCCAATACTTTGATTGCAGAGCTGTGAGTTTCAGTTGTCAACAAGGCGGTGTCCATTCAGTTGGTGATTTTACTCGAGTGTATCTGTGCAGTACGTTGTGACAGAGACCACTATTATTGCCCGCCAGCACGGAGAGGTGGGACCACCAGATTTCAGCACCAGAGCTACATATGCAAGTTGAGTGAGCCTCTGGTCTGCTGGAAGTTCACCAACGCCTTTTAGTTACTAATACCCCATAAAATTCCTGTAATTTACTGGACACTGTGTAGTCAATATAGACAGGTGTGATGAGGCCACCCCAACAGCACAAGCATTAACTATCCTCCCAAGTAGATGACTACTAGAACATTTTAATAAAACTAACTAGTCTAGTACTTATATATGTACACTCTTGCATTTATTATGTAACATTCCATGCATTTCTTTCATAATTTTTTAAATCCTTTTTTTAAAAAAAAGTTCTGGTCAACATAAAACTTGATCCAGAACAAATAAATGTAATATAATTCTATCAAAAATTTTACACTCTTGAGTTAGTTCAGTGTATTATAATATTTGTTAAATATTATTAGTCTGCTTAAATATCTGTGGGTGTATCTATAACTATCACACCACATTACATATCATTACCCTAGACATTTTACATAGCTACATTCATTACAAAAAAAATTGAGTGTGAGGTCGTAGTGGTAGCAAGAAAGGCCTTCTGACAATTCACAACTACATTTTCACCATCATACAATACCATCAAACCCACTACAACAGTCACGGTCAAGGCAGTCAAAGGGACTGTCAATAACAAATTATTGGGGGGGGGGGGGGGGGGGGGGGCAGTTTGAGCAGGTCAAAAATTATTTTGAGTACCATAGAATTGTATTGAGGGACATTTTATTTAGTGAATATTATTTGCTCAAGATTAGAATCCAATGCAATTTCATTTGTTTTAAAATATATATAAATGCATAATAATATTAAAAAGTTAAAATAGTTAAAATTTTACTAAATAAATTTTAAAATGCTATGAACTTTATGATTTATAAATAAAAAAGGGTATACATTAATAAATAAAAAATTGTCTGTGAATGTTTTGATTACTAGTAAAAGATATTATGTTTTCCCTCTGCAGTATAATTAATTTCACCTTAAAAAAAAAAAACCAATTACCCTGTAACGCTATTTAGAGAAGACAACATTTAGGATTTCAGTGGAAAAACTATGACATTCCATGACATCAGCTTCTGGTGTGTCGGAACTTTCAGGGTCGGACTGGCTAAGACCTATATCGTCCGCCTCCAATTTTAAAGGTATCCGATTCGATTCCCAGTAGAGGAAATGAAATTTATGAAAAATATTTTTCAGAACCTGTTGTCCTAATCATGTCGTACTTCCCCCTGGTCTCCTGGGAAGTGAGATCACATGCCAAGTCTTCTAGGATAATGGCCAAAAATAGGAGGTGCGTGTGCAAGTTCCGCACGTTAAAAATCCCAAAGCAGTTGGAAATCGTAAAGAGTAGGCCATAATGACGCTACCCTGGCAAAATGTAAAAATTAGAAACCTACCCACCACAAAAATAGTAATAGAATGTATGATTCCTGTTTACACACATTGGGATTCTCGTCTGTGCTACTGAGTTTGTTCTCTGTTCTGAGATCCTTCCTTGGAAGGAGGAGATCGGACCATTGATGAAATGTCCTGTGTGCCATGAAGATAGTCCTTAAAAAGTTCAAGGCCATCATACCGCCTGTTTTCTGAAGACTATGATGATGTAAGTATAGTTTTGTGTGCAATTTGTGAGGACCAGCTTTGTTTTACTTAGAAAAGACCTGTCAGTCGTTCAAATGCCTAACCAATAGGTATCGTAAACACAAAGAAAATTTGTTTTATTAGACTGACATTTCTTTGTAAAATTATGTTTTTAACTTACTGTAGCAAAACCACGAGATATTTATGTCAATCAGATTCAACATTTGAGGGTTTTATTGGTACAGCATGTTGAAAGCACAGAGCAAGTGTATGACCGATGTATAGAAGCTGGACATAATAATGAGACACATTTGTCAAACTAAACCAAATTGAGTTGTTGCAACCAAGTGTGACAGTCTAAGGGACGGAGTAGATATAAACAAGTAGAGGGTAGTATGGTAAGAGTAGAAAAAGGGGCGGAAGACGGAAAGGTACTAGGTGCGTGAAAGAAGGGGCGCAGAAAAGATGTCTATAGGATTTTGAACATAAGTCGATATATTCGGTTAGGCACGTTTCTTAGCAGGCATTACAGAAGTGCGAACAAGACAGAGCAGACCGCACGAACTCAGGTTACCAGTAGTTAGCCATTCTGAGACTGAAGATGCTCGCTCATCGTAATCTGTGAATTCGATGTTCTGCGATTGTAGACTGTGCAGCACAAGTCACCACTGTCAATTCAACAATGGTATTTCAACGATTATTGAACGGGCAGAGTCAGTATTAAAAGATCTCGTCCATACAGAGAGGGTACGTAAAGAACTTTAGTTAAGAAGTTCAGTGGGCCAGTTGTTTGAGGCTAATATAGCTACAGATGTAGTTCAGAGAAAGATTCATTCCCCTGAGTTGTCCGGTTACATCTGCGTAATAACCTGAATAGGAGCGGCAGTATACTATTAGTCAGGATAGACAGAGCAGTTATAGACAATCCAACTCAGGTTGAAAGGGTCTGGAAGTGTAGTAGAGAGAACGTAACCTGACCATCGTTGTTTTAGCTGTTGTAGAGAAGTGCGCTGACAGGACCAAATTGTTAAGTGTCCGGATGATGTGTCACCACCTACAATTGTGTAAATAAACTTTGTTTATATAAACCGAGGAATTCACGTCTATTCTCATAGAATCTAGTTGTAAGTTACATGTGACCACTCTATATATTTTGTACCCATTCGTTGTCATCCACTGAGGCAAGAACTTGGTAGACGAAAGGTGTTAGCAGTAAATCATTACATTACACTGCCACAATTTCTAGGATAATGAAGCATGATCCTAAAATGTAATGTAGTTCTATGTTAATCCGTAACGTAGAACAAAATATTAATTCCGGCAAAGTGTTTCTTGAAGAGAAAAAGAAGATGGAAAAACAAGTTCGATTTTTTAAAAACATTTATTACAAATAAGGGAGGGAAACCTGAGGCCTGTAAACAGTAAATTAATATGAAATTAATATGATAACATACCTTTATATTTGTTTCATATTAATTTCATATTCGATTTTTTAAAGTCTCCTGAATATCTTCTGTACTCATTGACCAAGGAGACATGCCCTCTATATATGGAGCCAACAAAGTTTTCAGCACCTACAATACCTTCTGCTAACCAGTGGTCTGATGATGATGACAGCTCTGCCATGACAACTCTGCAGCCACAAGCGCCGGAAGTAGGAGCGATTAAAATCCTATGATATTTTTTTAAGTACAGTATCTATAATATCTCACTTGTGTTCAATATGTCTATTACTTATATGTAGTTAATGAACGTTGTTAACTAGTTTTTAAATCATTTGCTACTTAATTTTGATACAGCTTTCTGTGGCTCCAGAACGAATTCATTTGATTTATTTTAATTATGATGGTAAATCAATTTTTGTTTAGCGCTTTTTTGTTTTGGTAAACGCTTGAGTTTTCATGAACGATTTAACAGCGCTAGGCGGAAGATTGCGCTATTTTGAAAACTGTATCTAAAGCAAAAAATATGGGAATAATTTAGATGAATTATTTCTTTTTTCCTTTACCAGGGGACATAATATACTTTAGAAAAAAACTAAATATTTGAATTGCTTTAAACTGTTGTTGTTTAAAGTATTGCAATTTGTTACAAAAATATAATACATGTCGGTACATTTATTTCATGTTTGAAAGTATTTATATTTTTACTTAATGCTAGGTAAAATAATGTAGAACTTGTTAAATAAAATTAAATTATACAACAGATACCACAGCTCTGCAAAGAACATTTATTAAATTTTCTTTCTTTCAATGGAATTTATTCATCTATGGTCTATGAATATTTTTGACGGGCACTAACTGCTGAATAAACTGATTGGTGATACGCGTGTAAATAAATGTCCCTTTAATTTATCCCTCATCGCAAGTCCTGATTCTTTCAATGATATATATTCCCCTTCCAGTCCCATTCCCCTAACCGTTTACTAGAATATTGTTTCAGTTTTTTAATCCATATCTTCCACTCCACTTACCTACATCAGTCTTCTGTTAAATTATTTCAGATTTCTCCACCAGACAGTAATAAACTGTCAAGTATATTTTCACTCTGAACCGTTCTTATAGCTCACACCTTACGCTGGTCACCTCCAGGATATGATGTTTCATTCCTTCAGATGTCCAAGGTGTGTCTGATTGGCTGAGGGTTTAAAGCGTTTTCCTCTCGTGGTACAGCTGCTGGGTTCCGGTATGGTAACCTAGCATCGTCACACTCCAGTCTATCCAGCTGTAAATCACTACCAGGCTCTGCACTTGAGTTAAACAATAAGGACGGGAACTCGTCACTCCCACCTCATAAAATACTGGAGCTTGTATGATGAAGTCTTCAACACTTTACTCCACTACGGCAATATATGCCCCTGAGTTACCTTTACCGTTTTTTATTAGATACCAAGGTGATAGCTAGTACATGTCTATACAACTACATATCTTTAACCTCTAATTGAGGGATAGCTAAGCACTAACACATCTTTAACCTCATGTCTATACAGTTGTCTATACTACATATCTTTAACCTCTAATTGAGGGATAGCTAGTACATGTCTATACTACTACATATCTTTAACCTCTATTGAGGGATAGCTAGTACATTTAGTCTATACGAAACTACATATCTTTAACCCTACTAAAATTGAGGGGATAGCTAGTACATGTCTATACAACTACATATCTTTAACCTCTAATTGAGGGATAGCTAGTACATGTCTATACAACTACATATCTTTAACCTCTAATTGAGGGATAGCTAGTACATGTCTATACAACTACATATCTTTAACCTCTAATTGAGGGATAGCTAGTACATGTCTATACTACTACATATCTTTAACCTCTAATTGAGGGATAGCTAGTACATGTCTATACAACTACATATCTTTAACCTCTAATTGAGGGATAGCTAGTACATGTCTATACAACTACATATCTTTAACCTCTAATTGAGGGATAGCATAGTAACATGTCTATACAACTACATATCTTTAACCTCTAATTGAGGGATAGCTAGTAACATGTCTATAGTACTCCTTAATTGATCTAGTACAATGTCTATAACTACATATCTTTAACTCTAATTGAGGGATAACTTAGTACATGTCTATACAACTACATATCTTTAACCTCTAATTGAGGGATATACAGTCTCTATACAACTACATATCTTTACCTCTAATGATGGGATCTATACCTGTCTCAACAACATATCTTTAACCTCTAATTGAGGGATAGCTAGTACATGTCTATACAAGCACAACTACATATCTTTAACTCTATCTTTAATTGAGGGATAGCTAGTACATGTCTATACAACTACATATCTTTAACTCTAATTGAGGGATAGCTAGTACATGTCTAACATATCTTTAACTTCTGAGGGATACATATACATGTCTATACAACTACATATCTTTTATAATTGGGATAGCTAGTACATGTCTATACAACTACATATCTTTAACCTCTAATTGAGGGATAGCTAGTACATTGTCTATACAACTACATATCTTTAAACCTCTAATTGAGGGTGTCTTTAGTACATGATCTATACAACTACATATCTTACAATACAATCTTTAACCTCTAATTGAGGGATAGCTAGTACATGTCTATACAACTACATATCTTTAACCTCTAATTGAGGGATAGCTAGTACATGTCTATACTATACATATCTTTAAACATCTAATTGAGGGATAGCTTACATGTCTATATACTATACATATCTTTAACCTCTAATTGAGGGATAGCTAGTACATATCTGTACTATACATATCTTAACTCTACTTGAGGGGATAGCTTAGTCGACGTATACCTCTTATCTTTACTTTACTTGAGGCTAGTACATGTCTTTTTACAGACTATTCTAATCAGCTGTTCTTCTTCCTGGCCTGGTTCCATTCTAGTCCTCGGTCCTTCAAAGATTGTCTAATGTTGTCCTCCCAGCGGACTCTGGGTCGTCCTGGAGGTCTGGATCCCTGGCTCTTTGTTTCCCATGCTTGTCTAGACATGGTAGCCGATCTTCGTTCCCATTCTGCAGACCATGGCCAAACCATCTTAGTTGGGACTGTTCTATTTGGGTCTATGCAGCGGATGGGATACCTTTTAGGCCTTACGTACATCGTCTGGTTGCGTACCATGTCTTTCTGCTCTTGTTACTTCAACCACCTTCCTACAGATACCTCATTTCTAAGGTAGGCGATGTCGGGATCTGGCTTTTGTTGGTTGTAGTTTGGAAGAGAGAGCGCCATTGCCCATGACTCGCATCCATATGTCAAGACTGGGACATAGGTGGAGCGGTATACAGCCATCTTCGTTTTCTTACCAACCTCTTTCTTGCTGAGGAATCCTCGATTTATGGCCTGATAAAGTCTCCCAGCCGCTGCTTTTCGAGTGGCCAACTCTTCTTTGATGCCTCCCTTTCGGTCTATAATACTGTAGCTCCGAGATATTTAAAGTGGTCGACCTGCTCCAGGTCCTGTTCTCTCAACTTAATCTGATGTTTTCTTTCTTCTCGTGATATCACCATGGATTTTGTTTTAGAGCTGCTTATGACCATCCCTCTCTTCTCCAGCTCTTCCTTCCAGACTTGCAGGTTGGATTGGAGATGTGTCTCTGATTTAGCAATCAGGACAACATCATCAGCAAATGCTAGCTCTGAAATACAGACCTGTCTCATCTTCCAGTACCCCACTGAATACTTTCTTGTTCTCTCCTTACATGCCTTGATGACATCGTCCATGAGAAGTATGAAAAGATAAGGTGACAGGATATCGCCTTGTCTTACACCAGTGGTGGTCTTGAACTCTTCTGACTTATAGTTTGCTGTCCTCACATAATTTCTGCAAGACTTGTAGAAGCTCTGTATAGCATGTATCAGAGGTGCTGGAATGTTCTTCCTTGCCAAACAGTCCCAAAGTTTGCTCCAGGGGACCCTGTCAAACGCCTTTTCCAGATCTATGAAACAAAGATGGATCTCACTCTTGTACTCAAGGGCCTTTTCACTCAGCTGCCTGAGTGTGTCTATACAACTACATATCTTTAACCTCTAATTGAGGGATATCTAGTACATGTCTATACAACTACATATCTTTAACCTCTAATTGAGGGATAGCTAGTACATGTCTATACAACTACATATCTTTAACCTCTAATTGAGGGATATCTAGTACATGTCTATACAACTACATATCTTTAACCTCTAATTGAGGGATAGCTAGTACATGTCTATACAACTACATATCTTTAACCTCTAATTGAGGGATAGCTAGTACATGTCTATACATCTACATATCTTTAACCTCTAATTGAGGGATAGCTAGTACATGTCTATACAACTACATATCTTTAACCTCTAATTGACTGATAACTAGTACATGTCTATACAACTACATATCTTTAACCTCTAATTGAGGGATAGCTAGTACATGTCTATACTACTACATATCTTTAACCTCTAATTGAGGGATAGCTAGTACATGTCTATACAACTACATATCTTTAACCTCTAATTGAGGGATAGCTAGTACATGTCTATACAACTACATATCTTTAACCTCTAATTGAGGGATAGCTAGTACATGTCTATACAACTACATATCTTTAACCTCTAATTGAGGGATAGCTAGTACATGTCTATACTACTATATATCTTTAACCTCTAATTGAGGATAGCTAGTACATGTCTATACAACTACATATCTTTAACCTCTAATTGAGGGATAGCTAGTACATGTCTATACTACTACATATCTTTAACCTCTAATTGAGGGATAGCTAGTACATGTCTATACAACTACATATCTTTAACCTCTAATTGAGGGATAGCTATTACATGTCTATACAACTACATATCTTTAACCTCTAATTGAGGGATAGCTAGTACATGTCTATACTACTACATATCTTTAACCTCTAATTGAGGGATAGCTAGTACATGTCTATACAACTACATATCTTTAACCTCTAATTGAGGGATAGCTAGTACATGTCTATACAACTACATATCTTTAACCTCTAATTGAGGGATAGCTAGTACATGTCTATACTACTATATATCTTTAACCTCTAATTGAGGATAGCTAGTACATGTCTATACAACTACATATCTTTAACCTCTAATTGAGGGATAGCTAGTACATGTCTATACTACTACATATCTTTAACCTCTAATTGAGGGATAGCTAGTACATGTCTATACAACTACATATCTTTAACCTCTAATTGAGGGATAGCTAGTACATGTCTATACAACTACATATCTTTAACCTCTAATTGAGGGATAGCTAGTACATGTCTATACTACTACATATCTTTAACCTCTAATTGAGGGATAGCTAGTACATGTCTATACAACTACATATCTTTAACCTCTAATTGAGGGATATCTAGTACATGTCTATACAACTACATATCTTTAACCTCTAATTGAGGGATAGCTAGTACATGTCTATACAACTACATATCTTTAACCTCTAATTGAGGGATATCTAGTACATGTCTATACAACTACATATCTTTAACCTCTAATTGAGGGATAGCTAGTACATGTCTATACAACTACATATCTTTAACCTCTAATTGAGGGATATCTAGTACATGTCTATACAACTACATATCTTTAACCTCTAATTGAGGGATAGCTAGTACATGTCTATACAACTACATATCTTTAACCTCTAATTGAGGGATAGCTAGTACATGTCTATACTACTACATATCTTTAACCTCTAATTGAGGGATAGCTAGTACATGTCTATACAACTACATATCTTTAACCTCTAATTGAGGGATATCTAGTACATGTCTATACAACTACATATCTTTAACCTCTAATTGAGGGATAGCTAGTACATGTCTATACAACTACATATCTTTAACCTCTAATTGAGGGATATCTAGTACATGTCTATACAACTACATATCTTTAACCTCTAATTGAGGGATAGCTAGTACATGTCTATACAACTACATATCTTTAACCTCTAATTGAGGGATATCTAGTACATGTCTATACAACTACATATCTTTAACCTCTAATTGAGGGATAGCTAGTACATGTCTATACAACTACATATCTTTAACCTCTAATTGAGGGATAGCTAGTACATGTCTATACAACTACATATCTTTAACCTCTAATTGAGGGATATCTAGTACATGTCTATACAACTACATATCTTTAACCTCTAATTGAGGGATAGCTAGTACATGTCTATACAACTACATATCTTTAACCTCTAATTGAGGGATAGCTAGTACATGTCTATACAACTACATATCTTTAACCTCTAATTGAGGGATAGCTAGTACATGTCTATACAACTACATATCTTTAACCTCTAATTGAGGGATAGCTAGTACATGTCTATACAACTACATATCTTTAACCTCTAATTGAGGGATAGCTAGTACATGTCTATACAACTACATATCTTTAACCTCTAATTGAGGGATAGCTAGTACATGTCTATACAACTACATATCTTTAACCTCTAATTGAGGGATAGCTAGTACATGTCTACGCATCTAAATATCTTAAACCTCTAATTGAGCGCCGAACTTAATCATTTTTTATAAGTCGCTTCTACATTACACATTTATTACTTTTAGTTTCTATGACGTAAAAACCTTCAACAACAAATGTACATTTAGCCTTCCTATCCAGAGTTATTTGTTCAAGGTGTTTAGATGTTGACCCTATCTCTTGCTTGTGTGTGTGCCCTGTTTCTTTCTTAATGTAGTTTTAGTTCTCCTTCCATATCTGATACCTGGGGGGATTTCAGAACAAGGACTACCTTGTAATATATACATATTGGATCGGTATTATCGCCAACTTTATTTGATGTAATGGTAAATGACCTAGGAGACGAATTTAAAAACATTAGAAACAAACTAGCGCAATTGGCAGATTATGCAGCAATCTAAAAGACTGGAAAAATTCTTCCAAAAATGTATAAAGATCTACAATTTCAAATAAATAAGCTTTCAGAATGGATGACAAAGTGGGACAATTAAATGTTTCAAAACAGTAGGAATGACATTTAGTAGAAGCAGAGTAATGAAACATAATGTAATAGCAATAAAGATCCTGGGACAAATGTTAAACACAGTAAAAACAACAAAATACTTAGGTATGACACTAGACCAACAACTCAACTGGAACAAGCATATATATAAGTTGGTGGAGAGCTGCAGAGGACTCACTAACATGATGAGGTACTTGAAAGGTAATGGTTGGGGAGCAAGACTAAATGTTATGCTTATGGTCTACATATCATTTGTCAGGAGATTATAAACTATGCGAGTATAGTATACGACTCAGCAGCACCAAGCAACAAGGAATAAAATAGATAAAATACAACACCAGGAACTATGCACAATAGCAGGAGCAATAAAATCAACATCACTTGGAGCACTAGAGGTAGAACTACGAATAATGCCACTAAAGTTGAGAAGAAAGAACTTAGATTAAATTATATGGCTAAGGTACTAACAGACAAAAATCACCCGACCAGATCAGTGTTTGCGAAGAATCACCCAACGGTATCGGAAACTTCACTAGACCCAACCAGATACCCAATAAGGTGGAAGTGCTCGGAAGAAGTAGAACAGCAACAAACGATAATTCATGCAATAAAATGTAGTAGCAAATACACCCCAGTGATACTATCATGGGATATCAAGAAACCATATACGGACCTGCACTTGGCAGAAATAATCAATAAAAAGGTAGAACAAAGCTGTATCAAAGACATAGACAAGGAATATAATAGATCAAATAACTAAAGGTCGCTTAAAAGGACACACGAACATCTGTTGTGATTAACGAACTGTTCGATAATGCAAGACTACGTTTTATTTACACATGAATGGAGGCACGATGTGTCGGCACCAGCATTATATACTTAGACAGCAACATGTGTCAACACATACGGAAGATGTACTAGTACATTCGTCAACTCTTACACAGATTCTCAAATATGTATATATAAATATATATAAATATATATAAATATATAAATATATCTGGGGCAACCCAGAAAAAAACGTACAGCCGGAAAGTCAAGCGTGGATGTGCAGTCTGTATTGTCTTCGAGCCTTGTATGTCGGTCATGCAACAGAACTTTTCTTGCCCGCATTGACTTGATAAGCCATAAAGCACTCCCACCTAACATCATATATAGAACGAACTGTATTACGAGAGATGTCGATTGTCCTCATCGAATACATCTGTGAATACTATAGGTATATCACAACACGGGTTGTCATAGAAGCCTAATAACTGGCCACTTGCACTACGCGTGCACATCGCTCACCTTTCGCTTATCATATCGTAAACTACCTTAACCTCTGAGTGTTGTTGTTCTTAGATAAATGAGAGCAAGAGAGAAACAGAGAGATAGACAGAGAGAGTGAGACAGTTAAATTAAGACCTTTGTCCCAAAGCGAGAGGGAAAGAATAATTATAAATATATAAATTAAAAAATAATATGGTATGAAATATAATTATGAAAGAATAATTATAACTTGCGGACTATCTTTTTGCACTCAGAATCACCCCTTCGTGACCGATATTGAATCTTACATTTTAGCAGTGTAATAGAACTCCTCTACTTCAACCACTTTCTCAACTTTCAATGCGACACACACCTTCAACTTTTAATTCTGATCATTTCAGTGCAGAAACCCTACATATACACACATTCAATGAATCTATTGATTGGACTAACTTTTGTGCAGATGATTTAAAAGTCAAACGCCAATTTAAAATGATCTTTACAGGCATTTGTCGTTTACCGTTATTTGAATATTAATGTCAATATCATATGCACAAACTATAGCGCTTAAACTAAATATCCGTGTTCTTTTTTGACCGCGCACAACATGGGCATATTTCTAAAAAGGTCTGTCGATATTGTGTACTCATTTTGAGATACAAGAAAATATTAACACTTGAGTTTATAGTCTCAAATAAAACAGCAAACGACCATAAAATATACACCAGATTATATTGTCTACCACCAACGCTAAATTCAGACACGAAGAAAGTGGTTGCACAAAACAGCATTGAGGGGGTGTAGCATATAATTAAAAAACTAGCTATCAGAATTACCATGCTCATCGTCTTTCTGTCTCGATTAGACAATGCTTCCGACCTCTCGTTCTTACAAACATTTGCTGTATTACGCCAAGCATTTTTCTCTCTTAGTTTGTGTATTAATATTGATGTAAACACAAGAACTAACAGGAAACATAGCGAATCGACGATCGCGTGGATGAAGTAAACTGCAGCTTCCACCGCATTGTTGTAGCTTGTAACCACTAAACCGAGCAGAGTTTTGTTCCTGTCTGGATAAAATTTCCATTCAATTCGGGGAGTAAAGTAAAATGGAGCTATAGACAAGAATGTGAGGCTGTAAATAAGGATTATAATTGTTGTA